>JALMGF010000479.1:0-226101 GCA_023333645.1 Sceloporus occidentalis | reverse complement strand
GCATACATACAAATGAAAATGAAACAGGGGTTCCAATTCGCTCTTCATTGATAATGCAGTTTGGCATCCCTTGAACTGCCATGGCTCAATGCTGTGGAATCCTGGGATTTGGAGTTTGTTATGGGCAATGCCAGAGTTCTCTGACAGAGAGGACTACATTTCTCACAAAATTACAAACCCCAGAATTCTATAGTATTGAGTCATGACGGTTAAAGTGTTGTCAAACTGCATTATTTCCAGACCAGCGATGGGGAACCCATGATTCTGCAGTTATTTATGGACTGTGGGTCCCCTGGTAGCTCACAGCTTGCCTGGCTGGGGAATGCAGTCCAAGAATACATGGCTACCTGTTGCACCGTGGAGAAAAAGATCTATGTCACATGGCCAATTTTACTTCCCACTGGGCAACCACACGTCTTCCTTTTCAGGGACCTGTCCTACATTACAACTTTCTGTCCAGGAGGCATTTCAACATATCCTCTATGTTGAGCATAGGTAGCATGAATTTACATTTCTACAAGTATTTTTAGCTTTCATTTTGGTCATGACCCCCTTTATTCTTGAACGTCCTACATTTTGTCGTGACTTGTCCTTGTTTGTGGTTATGACGTCTGGTCGCCCTGCTGGTAAAGAGCTAGTAGAGCAAAAATGCTGGACCACCTTGCTTCTTCACACTAAAGGCCTTATCTAATCTGGAACTGTGTATTCCACAGTAGCCAGCCAAGTACCACACAAGCAGGACAAGAAAGGAATAGATCTGTTTTTCTAGTATCCAGAGCTGTTCTGAATTCAAGTGCTGGTAATAACATTAAAAGATGTAAGTGGCTTGGCACCTTGAAGGAGCTCTTCCTATAAACACCTACCCAAGGACTGAGTTCTGCTGGAGAGGGCCTTATCTACTGTGGCACCCCAGCTATGAAATACCCTCCCTCATAGAGGCCCAATTGTCATTTCCCCGCCAAATAAAAACAGGTTTGCTGGAGCCTTGAGAGGGGCATGATTTAACTGATATCTGCACATGTTCATGTCTTAAATTGTCTTAAGCTGTTTTAACTGGTTTTAAACTTCTTTTAACTTGTCAGATCATTATGTTGTTAGTCTGTTTAAATTGCTCTTATTATTTTGAAAATGTTGTAAACTGTTAAAATTGATTTTAAGTGCCATCCTGAGATTCATGGACATAGGGTAGGGAATAAAAATTTCAATAAAGAAATAAGATGTATGAGATCATAGACTCAGAGTTTAATCTTAACCCCTGTTGATGTTTATAGTCTACTGCTGAAGCATCCCAGATACATAGTCATCCAGATTTTGTTTGAAAACTTTACAAGGCTGTCCGTTTTACTCTGTAACAGCTAATAAATCAAGAAGACCATCCTACTATTTAAGTAAAAGACTTTTATTGCAATTTGGGCCTATTGGTTTGGGCCTGCTCCCTGAAGAACAAAGAACAGATTTGTTCCATTATCTTTGTGAAAGTTTGGCAAATATTTGGGTAAAAGTGTCTCTTCTTTAGGTCAGCCATATGCAGTTTCCTCAGTCTTTTCTCATTGGAATTGGTTTCAAAGACCCTCAATATCATTGTTGCCCTTCTCTAGCTATGTTCCTTCTGAAATGGTGCACTTTCCCCTTCATCTTCCCACAAATCATATGGAGCATACACACAGCCAGCTTAATTGCTCTTGCTGTTCATGTCTGAGATGCGTGGATTCTGGAGTGTGCTACAATGGGGCACTTCCCTCACCTACACCATTGGCAACTGTCCTCTGCCGGGGCTCCACAGACCCTCTACAGTCTCTTTTTCCCCACCCACCAACCTAGTGCTGATCCAGGAAATCTGCTGTGCAGGTGGAGGCTCCAAAAATACAAAAGCATGGGCATGACGTGCATGAATGATTCATCTGCTACCTTCAAACTTACACTGTTTGGACATCTGGGTAACATGTTGTGGATGGCTGATGCACCTCCATGGGGCTCTGTGTGAGGAGAGGTTTCTTGGTATTATTGTCAGTGTGGAGGCAAGATTCAACTTGCAAAATTCTTCCCAGATCAAGGGGAGAACAAGAGATCACCTAGAAGTAGGCTTGCCATATCCTGGTTCCGGGCGGGACATTCATGGTTTTTCAACCATCTGGAACATCCCGTCCCGGGTATGGCAGCCGTCCCGGAACTCCCGGTCACCACCTCCTCCCTCTTACTAATGCAAGGCCTAGCTGCCATACTAGACCTTGCTGGGAAGGAGGGCTCAGGGCGGAGCCACAGGGCCTAGCCAGTGGGCTGGGCTCCAGAGGAGGAGGCCACAGCCACGTGGATTCCTCCTCGGGAGCCAAGCCCACTGGCTAGGACCTGTGCAGCTCTGCCTCTGAGAAGGCTTCCTGCCAAGCTGGGCTCCAAGAAGAGAGGCCGCTCTTCTCAGAGCCTTGCTGGGCTTGGGAAACCTACTCTGAGAAGGCTTCCTGCCGTTTATATTAATGCTTTTTGAATTTTTTGTTTTTTAGTTGTTTGTGTCCTCCATTTACAAAATATGTCCTACATGGGGGGGGGGGGCAAATTTTGTCCTACATTTTTCCCCATTTGTCCCGGTTTGGAGGTAGACAGTTATGGCAACCTTACCTAGAAGTGCCTGGGAACCCTATTACCTGCATCAATTGAGGAAATGTAGCAATCGGGTGCAATTGGCACAGGGAAGGAGGGATAACACCATGCTCATGCCACTGAAATCAAGCTGGTATGGACAATAAGCCTGCCGCCACACTTTCTTTAATGACTCCATAATTAACATCTGGATGTTATGGATTATAATTAAAGGGATTCTCGATTCTACAGTGACATCATTATCTCTGTAAATTGCCTCCTTCCTGGATTAAGAAGAGGGATTATAAGGATTATTTTAAAATGCAAAAAGCTTAACTGGATGATGAGATAATTATTTAAATGGACAAAGGATTTAATCATAGTAAAACTGGAAATTGGACATTTTCTTTTTTCCATTTTATAGAAATATTTTGGATTATTCGTAAGAGTGAGAGCACCCAGGGGAAAGGGCACCGTTTTTGATGAAGGGACATTCTGTACTTGCTGCTGTAACAAAATAGCAGATAAGACTGGCAGCTTCATAGTGTAACTACATGCATGGAATTATTGTTGGGATCAATTTTTTGATATATATACCTGCAAAAGAACTCCAACCATCACCCAGGACAAATAAGAAGCACGATCAAAACACTGATTGACTGGGCAAAATGCATCTATGAACCCCCTTCTTTGTAGATGAACTGAAGCACCTGGACCGGGCTCTACAGGCTAACGGTTATTCCAGTTCAGACATCAGAAGGGCTGACAGGCCCAGAAAAACCCAGAGGAGTGAAGACAAGCAGCCACCCAAAGGGAAGGTATTTTTACCATACATCAAAGGAGTCACAGACAGAATAGACAAAGTGGTGAGGAAGTGTGACCTTCAAACGGTTTACAAACTGACAAAGAAAATCCAGCAAATGCTACACTCAGCCAAGGACCAGAGAGACCCTCTCACAGCCGCAGGAGTTTACTGCATACCATGCAGCTGCAGACAAATCTACATAGGGACCACCAAACGCAGTGTGCAAACAAGAATCAAGGAACACGAGAGACACTGCAGACTGGTCCAGCCAGAAAAATCAGCAGTAGCAGAACATGCCACAAACCATCCTGGGCATAAAATACTGTTTGAAAACACTGAAGTTCTGGACCATGCCAACCACTACCATGTCAGGATGCACAGGGAAGCCATTGAGATCCACAAACATCTGGATAATTTCAACCGGAAAGAAAAAACTCTTAAAGTGAACAAAATTTAGCTACCAGTCCTGAGGAATAGCAAAATAAGGACTCAGCAAATGCCAATGGGAAACCATTCAGAATCAGGGGCTTTCCCAGCAGATAATGATAACCAATTAGCAGACATTAATCCTCTTTTGCATTAGCCTCCCAGGCTGAGGCTGGCCATCAGCACAGAACAATACACATGCAAATCACTCCTGCATTCCCAGGCTCACACAGTATATATACACCCAATTTTTCTAGGCAAGCATTCTCTGAAGATGACAGCCATAGATGCTGGCAAAACGTCAGGAAGAAAATCTTCTAGAACAGTGATGGTGAACCTTTTAGAGGCCGAGTGCCCAAACTGCAACCCAAAACCCACTTATTTATTGCAAAGTGCCATCTCCCTCTGGCTTTCCAGTAACAAACTCTAGCAAACTCTGTGCTCTGAGTGCCACCTCTGGCACACGTGCCATAGGTTCACCATCACTGTTCTAGAACATGGCCACATAGCCCAAAAAACCCACAAAAAACCAAGCATACATCTATTTTGTGAACACCTCTGTACTTAAATAAATAATAATAAAAGCTTTATTTTTATCCCGCCTTTCCACAGATCAAGGCAGCGTACAACAGTGGGGTTGCGTCCCCAGAACAGACAAATAGCAATAAAACAGTAAAAACAACAGCATCAATACACAATAACATTTCCAAACCGATTCAATATAAAATAATACAATTCATAAAATTCATGCCGGCAGAACAATGCTGACCACAAAAGGGGGGGGGGGGAGGAAGCATTCTGGGGCAGAGGTCAGGGGTAGGCCTGCTCAAATAAGTAGATTTTTAGCCCCTTCTTAAATTGGGCTAGGGAGGTGGTTGAGCGGAGCTCGAAGGGCAGCGAGTTCCAGAGGTTGGGGGCCGAGATGGAAAAGGCCCTCCTAGAGGTGGAAATATATTTCCCCTCTGGAACTCTTAGCAGTTGATGCCCTGATGATCTGAGTGTGTGGGGCGGATTGTGCGGGGAGAGGCGGTCCTCCAGGTACCCTGGGCCCAAGCCATTTAGGGCTTTATAGGTAATAACCAACACCTTGTATTGCGCCCGGAAGCGAATAGGCAGCCAATGTAAGTCTTTAAGAACTGGTGTAATATGACTGGCCCTGGCAGTGCCAGTGACCAGTCGGGCTGCCATGTTCTGCACAAGTTGCAGCTTCCAGGTATGGTACAAGGGTTGCCCCATGTAGAGCGCATTGCAGAAATCCAAACGAGAGGTTACCATGTACAACAGTTTCAAGGTCCCTCCGGTCAAGGTAGGGTCGCAGCTGGCGTATCAGCCGAAGCTGATAGCAGGTGCTCCTGACCGTCGCATCCACCTGAGATGTAAGGTGGAGGGACGGGTCAAGGAGCACCCCCAGACTGCGTACCGAGTCCTTCACGGAAAGCGTGATTCCGTTCAGGACGGGTGGAACCACCGCCAACCCTGAACCGGGAGAACCTATCACAAGTACTTGCGTCTTCTCTGGATTCAGGCTGAGTCTGTTGTCCCTCATCCATCCCATTACCGACTCCAGACAGGCCACAAGAGAAGAGGCGCCAACCCCAGTCACTGCATCAGTCGGAGACATAGAGAAAACTATTTGGGTGTCATCAGCGTACTGATAACCCCTCGCCCCATGTCTCCGGATGATCTCTCCCAGCGGTTTCATGTAAATGTTAAAAAGCATGGGAGACAGAATGGCTCCTTGAGGGACCCCAGATGTAAGGGCCTTCTTATTGGAGCACACGTCTCCCAGCTGCACCATCTGGAACCTCCCAGAGAGGTAGGAACGGAACCACTGGAGCGCAGTGCCCCCAATTCCCACCTCCACCAGGCGCTCCAGAAGGATACCATGGTCTATGGTATCGAAAGCCGCTGAGATGTCCAAGAGCACTAACAGGGACACGCTACCCCTGTCCATGCCCAGACGGAGATCATCGACCAAGGCGACCATAGCAGTCTCAACCCCGTAGCCCGCCCGAAAGCCGGTTTGAAATGGGTCTAGATAATCTGTCTCATCCAAGACCGATTGAAGCTGGATTGCAACCGCCCGCTCGATCACCTTCCCCAAAAATGGCAATAGCGAGATTGGCCGATAATTATTATGCAACAGGGGGTCGAGGGAGGGCTTTTTTAGTAGAGGTTTTACTGTGGCCAATTTCAAAGAAGATGGAAATTGCCCTTCCCTCAGAGATGTATTAATAATCCGATGTAACAAAGTGGTCACAATCGGCCCTCCCTGTGCCGCTAGCCATGAGGGACAGGGATCGAGAGAGCAAGTTGTCTTCCTAACACTTCCAAGGATCTTGTCCACATCCTCGGTACTGACAGACTCAAACTGATCCAGAATAACCGGATTCACGGAAGCCCTGGATGCCTCTACTCTAGGTTCTGCTCTAAAGCTGGCCTCAAGACCTTCGCTTATCTGAGAGATTTTATCCGCGAAGAAGTTGTTAAAATGGTCACAGCAGGCTTTAGAAGGTTCAAGGATCTGGTTTGGGGCAGGAGGGAGCTGAGTTGGCTCCCTCACAACCCTGAACAACTCTGCTGGACGCGACTCCGCGGACGCGACACGTGCACCATAGAACGAATTCTTAGCTGCACGTATCGCCTCTCCGTAGTCCTCCAAAAGGTGGTCTAGGAGAGTCTTGTCGGATAAGCGCTGGTGTTTCCGCCAGCGGTGCTCTAGCCGTCGCAGAACCCGCTTCCTCGCCTGGAGATCTTCCGTATACCAGGGCTTTCGTTTGGAAGCAGGCCTGAGAGGGCGCTTGGGAGCGATACTGTGTATAGCCCTAGAGAGACCGGTATTCCAGATACCAGTCAGGGCATCAACAGAGTCGCCGTCATTTCCAACCATAAGCCCCTCTAGGGCTTCCTGGAACCTTTTGGGTTCCATCAGCCTTCGAGGGTGGACCATTCTAATAGGTCCGCCGCCTCCAGGAGGGATCTGGGTAGAAGCCTTGATCACTGCCTCTACCAGGAAGTGATCCGTCCATGACAGGGGGGAAATATTAGTTATTTCCGCCCACGGATTTTCCATGCTCGTACAAAAGACCATATCGAGCGTATTACCCGCAGAATGCGTTGGACCCGAGACCAGTTGAGACAGGCCCATGGAAGTCATGGTATCCATGAATTCGCGAACTGCACTGGATGGAACATAGCTGGCCGCGAGGGGAATGTTGAAGTCACCCAGGACCAATAGCCTGGGCGATTCCAACAGTACCTCCAAGACCAGCTGTGTCAGTTCGTTAAGGGAGTCTGTTAGCGCACGATGTGGCCGGTACACCAACAAAATCCCTAGACTGTCTCTGGCCTTCAGGGTCAGGTAAATACACTCGATGTAGGTAGTTTGACGAACATGGTTCCTGGAAAGAGACAAGGTGTTCTTGTGGATCAAGGCGACACCCCCACCCGCCCACCTAACCTGGTCTGGTCCTTCACTGAGTACCCGGCAGGTAGGGCCTGGGCCCACACAGCTTCACCTCCAGGCCCAAGCCAGGTCTCAGTAATGCAAGCCAGGTCACAGTTGTTATCCTCAATTAGATCATGAATGATGTGGGACTTGTTCTTAATGGACCTGGCATTGCACAGGAGCAGAGTCAGGGTTTGTGGTATGGTTGGAGTGACCCTCAGGTCCCTTTGGTTAGGAGAGGGACAGGAAGGAGAGATGGGTATTAAGCATCGATCTCTCCTTCCCCTGTAACGCGAGTCCATTCTCCTACCGCCATATCTCCCCCTGCCCCACACTACCTCAATAGGAGCTCTGCTCGCATTAGATGGACTACACCCTACCTCCCCAGCCAAAGCATCCCCCACTTCCATATTCTCCCCCTCCCCCCCACAGTACAGCAAAAGAGACGAAGAGAAATCACAGGGAACATTCTTCGTCTAGGGCCAGCAAAAGTACGTCTCCCCTGCCCTCTAACAAGTCAAGTCCTCCAACGGCCCTTGAGAAAACGCCGCTTCGGCGGCGGCGAGGAAGTCCTCTGGGCCGCTGCCCAGGTGATGAGGGGTGGGCGGCGTCTTCTGGGGGAGGCCGGGAGCCGGCTTTATGGGGCCGCTCTCACCGGCCCCGCCCCCACGGAAAAACACCGCTTCAGCGGCAGCAAGAAAGTCCTCTCCTCTGGGCCGCTGCCCAGGTGATAAGGGGCGGGCGGCGTCTTCTGGGGGAGGCCGGGAGCCGGCTTTATGGGGCCGCTCTCACCGGCCCCGCCCCCACGGAAAAACACCGCTTCGGCGGCAGCAAGAAAGTCCTCTCCTCTGGGCCGCTGCCCAGGTGATAAGGGGCAGGCGGCGTCTTCTGGGGGAGGCCGGGAGCCGGCTTTATGGGGCCGCTCTCACCGGCCCCGCCCCCACGGAAAAAACGCCGCTTCGGCGGCGGCGAGAAGGTCCTCTCCTCTGGGTCACTGCCCGGGTGATGAGGGGCGGGCGGCATCTTCTGGGGGAGGCCGGGAGCCGGCTTTATGGGGCCGCTCTCACCGGCCCCACCCCCACGGAAAAACGCCACTTTGGCGGCGGCGAGAAGGTCCTCTCCTCTGGGCCGCTTCCCAGGTGATAAGGGGTGGGCGGCATCTTCTGGGGGAGGCCGGGAGCCGGCTTTATGGGGCCGCTCTCACCGGCCCCGCCCCCACGGAAAAACGCCGCTTCGGCGGCAGCAAGAAAGTCCTCTCCTCTGGGCCGCTCGCTGCCCAGGTGATAAGGGGCGGGTGGCGTCTTCTGGGGGAGGCCGGGAGCCGGCTTTATGGGGCCGCTCTCACCGGCCCCGCCCCCACGGAAAAACACCGCTTCGGCGGCAGCAAGAAAGTCCTCTCCTCTGGGCCGCTGCCCAGGTGATAAGGGGCAGGCGGCGTCTTCTGGGGGAGGCCGGGAGCCGGCTTTATGGGGCCGCTCTCACCGGCCCCGCCCCCACGGAAAAACGCCGCTTCGGCGGCGGCGAGAAGGTCCTCTCCTCTGGGCCACTGCCCGGGTGATGAGGGGCGGGCGGCATCTTCTGGGGGAGGCCGGGAGCCGGCTTTATGGGGCCGCTCTCACCGGCCCCGCCCCCACGGAAAAACGCCGCTTCGGCGGCGGCGAGAAGGTCCTCTCCTCTGGGCCGCTGCCTGGGTGATGAGGGGCGGGCGGCATCTTCTGGGGGAGGCCGGGAGCCGGCTTTATGGGGCCGCTCTCACCGGCCCCGCCCCCACGGAAAAACGCCGCTTCGGCGGCAGCAAGAAAGTCCTCTCCTCTGGGCCGCTTCCCAGGTGATAAGGGGCGGGTGGCGTCCCTTAAAGCTCCTACAGTAGTTATAAACCACCTAAATATGTATGAATTAGTGTCAAAAGAAATGAAATATTATTATAAAAGTTAAACCTAAAACATTTGTGTAAAGCTATTGATGACATATTTGAAAAAATTGCATATAACCCTCCATATTTCAGTGAAAAATTCTACTTCAGTTAATCGATAATGAAACAATAATAGTAATGTGTAAGGGAAAATCAATAGTACTCCCTCCCTCATACAATTATTGCCAGGAAAACTTTGTGATAGACTCACCTTAGGATCATCATAAGTTGGCAATGACTTGAAGACATATAAGAACAACATTTATTGTAGAAAAATCAATATTAATCTTATATTTGTCTTTCTAGTAATCATTGAAAGGGTTCTACTGTATTTTAGATCGTAGTTTCTGCTGCCTTCCATCTCTAATTTAACATATATTATTAATTTAGTCAGTTGTACTACTTGCCAAATTCTGCTGATCCATTCTTTTCTTAGTCATGAGCTATTCAACTGACATCTTCTTCAATTAACTTACAGCATAGTATGCCCAGTGCTACTGTTTCTCGCTTCTCCTGCTGTAGCTTGTATTTTTTAACAGAATGCAATCCTGTGTACATGGACCTAAGAGAAAGTATTAGTGAAGTCAGTGGGGCTTACTTCAAGCACTATTGTATTGTGTTGCCACAATTAAAAGAATGACTTCCTTTAATTTAAGGATTGCCAGGCTTTTCCCACAAGAAGACTTAGTGCTTGCCAAAGGTGTGTATCGGGGAGGAAAATGAAAGAAGCCAATTCTTTGGAATGTCATTTCCATGCTGACAAAAGCTTCACAGATTGATTGTTGCCACTGCTGCTGTCAGAAGTGTGATGCTTTTGCCTGTTAACAAATCAAGTCCCCTCTCACATATATATTTTAGGTAGAGAATACTTTTTTTCTCTCCCTACAAGGGGACTATATATAGCCACAGTATTCAGAGTCCTATACAGCAAACATCCTCATTCTCTGTGTGCTAGAAAATTGAGGCCTTATATACAGTCTAACAGGCTCACAGTGTCTTCAATCTCCTGCAGTCTTCTCCTTCCATCTGAACGCAACAAACCAGGCAGCCAAAATCACCATAGCATAATTATAAAAAACCTGAGATTTAAATCTGCCATCCTATTTATACTTACAAAGGAACAAGACTTATCAAACTCGATGGGACTTGCTTCTCATTAAACAGGCCTAAGATTGGCTACCATCTGCTCATCCACACAAGGGATGCCTTCTTCCAGTAGTGGATCAATCCCTCTGTGATGCCTATGTTGTCAGCACATGCAGACTGTTCGCATGTGCCTGTTGGCTTTGTGCGTGATGTGCTCTTTTGTGTTTGAGTCATCTGTCATCAATTTAATCTACGTGTGGGGTGAGCCTCTTCTGTGTTGTGAAAGCAATCCAAGTGTGGGGTACAAGCAAGAGGAGCCCATTGCATGCCATTGCTTTTTGCAAAAAAGGGTGTGGAGTAGGGTCAGTTACAGGGCATGTACTTGTATGTTCTTAATTTCATCCCAGAATATGTTATTTGAACACTGCGTTTTAAGCAAATCATGCAGTTTAATAGATGACATGACTAAGATGCAGACTACCAGACCTTGCACACAGCAGGATTCCCTGTTTCTGATATTCATTTTAAGTTTGTCATTACTTCAGTTGTGTGATGAAGGATTCTGCTCAATGAGATGTTCAGAAATGCTGGAATATATATCAGGGAACAAAGTCAAATCACAAACATATTCTGAGTCAGAAAATGCTGAGGCTTGAAAGCAGTATAAAATGTCTCTAATCTAATCCAGGTGTTCTGCTGTTTTCAATGTTGTATGAACTAACTGCCATTTTGCCTTGTTACACCATTTTCAGGAACCTACATTTGAACACACATAGTTAGCTGGTAATGTATATCTGAAAAAAAAATCATCTTTGGATGTGGTTCACAAACTGCCAAAATCAAAGTATTTTCTCACAGGTGAATTTCCTCAACAATCTACTAGAGGACTAATTTATGATTTAAGATATGATATGTGAGAAATATTAATTGTGTTTTTTCATATAAATTCACATAATGTAGTAGTAGTAGAGCTACATTATCACATGCTTAGTTTACAAGTGTATTTAATTTATTGAGTCACAGACTACTTGGACCACCTTTTGGATGGAATAAGGAATGAGAGTTTGAGCTGTAAACTACGATACATTGTTTGTTAAGAAACATGGGCACATGCTTGGCTGCAGCTAAATCTGTTATGAATTCTTAGGCAAGAGTTCGTAACAGGCATCACTGACTGGGAATGTGAAGAGAATGTGTGAGTATCTCTCTCTTCATTTCATTTTCCCCATAAATTCATCTGTAATATTATCAGGAATTCCCAGTACAGGGGGACTTCTCCATATATCCCAATAGGGCACACTGGTTTAAATACTGTTGATAGAATTCAAATTTGAAGGTTGGGATGATTCTGGACCAGACTCAGATGGTGGCTGAGGTTGGGAATGCTTTTCACAGCTTCAGCTCAGGTGCCAGTTGCACATTTTCCTGGAGACTTCATTCCTTAATTGCTCCCCATTAGACTACTGCAGTGTGCTCCACATGGGCCAGCTCAAGAGAGTTCGGAAACTATAGCTAGTACAATATGTAGTGGCCAAATCACATTCACCTTGCTGGCCATATTGCATTGACCTCTAAACTACTTGTAGGCACAGTTTAAAGTGTTAGTGCTTACTTTAAAATATTAACTAGTCTGAGGCCAGAAGATGTGAAGAACTGTCACTTCCTCTATGAGTCTGCCTATAGCTTTTCAGTCCTTTTCAGAGGCCCTTGTTTAGTGAACCACTACCAGAGCATAAGAGAAGGCCTTATCTGTGGCCACAATCTGATTATAATATTCCCTCAAAACAGATTACATTGGCTTCTTAATAATAACAATAACAACAACAACAACAACAACAAAATTTATTTCTACCCTGCCTCTCCAACAAGATTGAGATGGCTCATAGTTTGAGGCAGGTTGCGAAAATGAGCTTTGAATGGTTTTACATAAATATAATTTTGCTCAACTTCTTTAAACATTTCTTCTCTTGTGTTAATTTGTGTTATGTGCTGTTTGTAATATTGTTAGGTGTGTTAATATGTGGGACATAAAGCTGACAAACAAACATATAAATCCATTAGATAAATAGAAATGTTACAATTTTATTCATTTCTGCAAAAATGCAACCCCACTCATTCAGGAAGATGAATATCTTTGGAAACTGAATGTGATATCTTAGAGAAAATGTTTCATAACTGTCTTTGTATGTTGATACAATTTTTTATTTTTTAAATAAACTTGTTTGTAGTTCAACATATGAGCAAACTGCAACCCACTATTGTTCTGGCTCAGCCCTTTTTGTTGGGGTCAGAAAGAGACCCCCCCTTCATTTGGGACACAATCTCAAGACTATTTCATTTACTGGCAAAAAAGCAGCTTGTGATTACGACAGCATATCCAAATTTGTGCTTTGTAGGAATTTGGCCTTATCTGTTGGCAGAATCTAGAATAATTTTCAACCTTTGCCTTGCTCTCTCAATGATGAATTGTTGACACCTCTTTGGTAGAGACCCCTGTTTTGTACATGCTTTGGGAAGTGTTCTAGGATTTGTCATGCATGTTTTATGAGGACACCTGGCCTCACATCACATGGCAGATTTCTACACTGGTATGCATCACAGAAAATGCCTTATGATTCATCTCATGCGCCAATTGATTTGCATGTAAGAAAAACCCAGCATTTTGCTATATGTCACAGAATGCTTCTCTTGATTAATTTTGCAGAGATTGACTAGTGCAAGCTCATTTAAAGAGTTTTCAGATTCACTTCTGGCAAGTGTGGGAGTGCACAGGAGACATATGGAAGGACCTTTTTGTGCTTCTGCTGTTGGAATTTATGTCCTTATGATGCTTTTCTCCCTTCTGTGCACATGCAAAATGTGATTGATTTGATAAATGTGACTGGTATGATAATACTGACACAGAAGAACTTGCTTTTTTCTTTGGAGAAGCATCCAAGAGCATTTGGGTGGTAAAGCCAATTAACTTTCACTTTCAACTGTGCAGTTTGTTAACTTTTATTTATAGAATCTTAGAACTGAAAGGCTGCCATTGGATACTCTTAGTCAATGCCTCTACACATTGACACTGCGCCAGAATAACAGAAACCGAAATCATCACATTTAGATCCTAACTTTTCTTTAAAACATTGCAGAAGGAAAATTTCACATTGTTCCAATGCTGAACTGCTATTAATTTTGTTCTGCCCACATCTCTGGTCCTGCAGATCTTTCCAAATATGTGAGATTATAGTGGAGTTAGTGTAGGAGGAGCATGGTTAACAAAATCATGTCTAAAACATTCTGGCCAAAGCATTTTCTTATGTCTGTAGCTACAGTGGTGTCTGATCACCTCCATACTATTTAGGATAGCACTAACTGGTAAATAAAAAGTTTGATTGGCTGGTTAACAATATATGCGCACAAGTGCAGTCATGGTGAACTTTCAGCAAACTCAACATCATAGCTAAATAAAAATGATGAGGCTATATTTACAAGGGGACAGGACAAGTCTTTATTCACAAATTAGATTTTCTTTTTCAAAAAAACAGTGCCTTATTTCTTTCACTCATTCTGCCCTAGCATTTCTGATGTGGTTCTCCTTTTACACTAAGGACCAAAGCACACTACAGAAATAATACAGTTTGAGACCGCTTTAACTGCCCTGTCTTAGTACTAGGGAATCCTGTGAATTGTAGTTTATTGTGGCACCAGAGCTCTTTGATAGAGAAGGCTAAATGTATCACAATACTACAGTTTCCAGAATTCCCTAGCACTCAACCAGGGCAGTGAATGCAATCTCAAACTGGATTATTTCTGCAGTGTGTTTTGGACCTAAGAGAATTCTGTATACAATTCTCAATTAGTTCAATTATTAGTCTGAGTATCATGATTCAATTTTGTTTTCATTTGTACTAAATAATAATAATAATAATTGATGGTAAAATTGCCCACTTTGCCCCCACAAGGGTGTGGGGAACAGTTTTGCAAATATAAATAAATAAATAAATAAATAAATAATAAATAATAAATAAATCCCAATTGCTTTTTTTTTATTTAGGGTTTTGTGGAGAACCCTGGGGGCCTAAAACGGCTTTGGCAATTATCTTTCCCTCACACTGATCTTCCATGTTTCTGTAGTGACAACAAAGTCTTGAAAAGTTAATTTTATCAGATTATAGCTCCAAGAATTCCCATAGGAACACTTGATCACATGTAGCAATATTGTACTAAAACATCCAAATTCTGAAAAGAAATTGTTGCATAGCTAAAAAAAAAAAAAAAAAAAAGACAAACTAAGCTCTACAATCTAATGAACCTTTATTGATACTGATAATTTTTGAAGGTACAACTGAAAAAAATATCATATAAAGATAGACTCTCAGTATTATTCAATAAAGCAACAACTGAAATTCCAAAAGAATGAAAGAAACTGGAGGGCCTTTCATTTCATGTGTAGAGATACAGAGATTAGACATCAACCCTAACGGAAAAATTGACTTCGAACCTTCAAAGCAAGAAGAGATATATTAGAGAGGGAAATTTTGAAACTAAATGTTATCTTTTATGACATTTGCTCTAGAAATAAACTTTTCCCAATGGACTTCCATTGAGCTATATGTCAGTTTGGATTGACACTTTTTAACCAGTTCTTACTTGTGATGAAGCTTAAGTAGACTGACTTTATATATCTGTGTATTTGATAACAGTAATTGATAACAGTACCTGATTATCGTATTAAACATTAATAAAAAGAAGTTCAGAAAACCTAAAAATTCTGCTGTCCGCAATCCATTTGTCAGGTAGACTGGGGGATTTTAGAAGCCGTAGTAAAAAAAGAAGCAGCTTTTCCTAAGTTCTGCAGTATCCTAAACAATGGCATGTGGAACACCATATATGATGGACCATGTTTAGTAGGCTTTCTTGTATCTGTATTGGTTCCATGTAAGTATTTTACAACAACTGCATTTTGCCAGGTTAATGCTAGACGGGGGCGGGTTATAGACCGCCGCTTTGAGGCGGTCTGCCGCCGCCACCGTTTGCTCCATAAGGGAGCCGTCGCAGCCACACCACGCGGCTCCCTTACGGAGCAAAAAAGAAGCTCCAAAATGGAGCTTCTTTCTGCGGCGCCTCTGTGACGTCGTGAGGCGCCAGGGGCGCATTCGTGACGTCACAGGCACCGCGACACGTTCGGACGCACAGTGTCCGATATGTAAAGATGGCGCCGGCCGTGTGGAATGGCCGGCACCATATTGTACGGACAGAGTCCGTATTAGACCCAGGGGCGTCTAGAAGAGACGCCCCTTTTTTAAAATGGGACGTCCTGCGGACGTCCCAAGTGCCGGTTTGTAACCGGCCTATGTGTTGCCTCTACAACAATACTATCTAATTTGGAAATGTCACTTACTCCCTAATTCTAGAAATGGCCAGAAGTTCTAGAGTCAGCATTGGGTTTAATTTACATTGAATGAAAACTCACTGAAGACATATCGTTTTTATGAAACAATTGCTTGATCTACTAATAACTGATGTAGCACATACAGTAAGTGGAGGTCAGTAGGCACTGCTTTGAGGGAAATGTCCAGAAAGTAACTGATAGGGCCAACCCTATCCTTATGCAGAGTGAGGCACCTACCTTGAGCAGCAGAAACAGGGCACCAGAAGCAAAGCTGTGTACCACATGGCCTGCCCTGTGTCCCCTGCTTCAGCTGCAGTGTTGCCAAAGATGACCTAAGATGCCATAGCTAGAAAGGGTGAAGCATCATCTTGCTCTTCATCTGAGTAACCAGGCATTTCACCAGACTTTTCTGCCAATTTCCACATTTCCCCTGTCTCCACAAGTGTATTCACCTTTCGTGTCCTTCAGCTTGAATATTTTAATTCTCCAGATCCTTCAGAGGTGCCTATAATGGGAGTTAAGCAACTAATGTTTATATCAGTGGTTCTCAAACAAAGGGTGAAGATGGTTTTAAGCTACTGAACTTCAGCCGAGTTAGCCTGGCCTGTGGTGAGGCATAGCTATGATCTCAGGTCTAACAGTATCTTTGATCCCAGGTCTAACAATACTTTTCTTGTTGAGAAACACTGGTTAAATGGTTTGCATTTCTCGTAACGGTGTTTTACTTTGTAATTGAGCTCCCAGTTGTTAAAGGAGGGAGTCAGACTGACTTTGTAAAACGAGAACATTTAATCAAGACAAAACAAACTAAAACAAGCAAAAATGCCCTTTCACACTACAGAATTGTATGATTCAACTTTAACTGCTTTGGCTGCATCCTATGGAATTCTGGGGTTTGTAGTTTGATGGAGCACTGGAACGTTTGGGCTGAGAATTCTAAATACCCCTTCCATACTGAAAATCCTAGGATTCCATAAGCTGGAACCATGCCAGTTAAGGTGGAATTATAGTTCTATAACCATGCAATGTGAAAGGACCTTTCTTTGCACTAATGGGAGCTGTAGCAAGTGCTTTTGACATTTGGCCACTGGGGGAGTCTGTGACTGTGATAAATTTTCAAAAAGAAGCAACATATTTAACACATTGCAATAAAGCTCAATTCAGAAAACATGTTTTTGTGGATCTCACTGTTTGTTGCATAGTTTGTCTCATTTGGAAAATTCAATTTCTATTTGTCATCGTCTCTTAATACTCTGATGAATTGTTAGAAATTGCATCGATGACAGAAATAGACTGCTTTGTGATTTTTAATTTTTTTAAAAATTCATTATTTGCACTTTGTAATGAACCTAACTACTATTGAGTGTTTTTTTTTAGAAATGTTTGTAGTTAATATAGTCAAAACTATTATTAAGCCATTTTGAATGAAGTCTATATACATGAATGAGAATATACACAACCTCCACTGGTTCCTTTTGTTCACTGCTTAGGAAGGATCAAAATCCTGCAACTGGACTGGGCATAGGGGTAAGAGACTACATCTACCTCCAGGAAACTTGGGGGTCCACCCCCACATTTTAAAAATCAAATTGCCTCCTAGGGCCATTTTAGTTCCAAGACAGGCTATTTTAAAAATGTCAGAAAGTGACTAGGAGGTGACTAAGAGTATCTTAGGGAGTTGGGTATGTTCAGCTAGGAAAAGAGGAGGTTAATAGGTGATGTGATAGCCATATTGTTTTCTGTTTCTCCAGAGACTACAATACGGAACAATGGATTCAAACTACAGGAAAAGAGATTTCATCTAAACATTAGTAAAAACTTCCTGACAGTAAAAGCTGTTCAATAGTGGAATACACTGCCTCAGAGTGTGGTGGAGTCTCCTTCTTTGGAGGTTTTAAAACAGATGCTGGATGACCATCTCTTGGGAGTGCTTTGATTGGGTGTTCCTGCATGGCAGAGGGCTTGACTGGATGGTCTTTGAGGTCTCTTCCAATTCCATGATTCTATGAAGTCCAGAATGTCTGTGAATGACAAATTTGCTTCACTAAGATGCAGATTGTAACAGTGAACATAACGCTGAAATTTATGACCTGCTTAAATACAGCACATTATTATGCCTAAGGGATAACCACTGTGTTGCAACGGCCCTTGTCTATTGCCTGACTTCACTTATGATAAGCTACATCCTTTACTGTATGTATGCAAGCACTCCTGTTGATCTTGCTCCATGTTCTGCTTTTCCTAACAACCTCCTGGGTGTGATGCTGCTAATAACCCACACACATGTGTTCTGACTTAACCATTGCGAAACCTGTTGTAATTTGTATTCGCTTCAAAATGCAGTGGAGAGACAAACTGCATTCTGAGAAGAGTATGACAATTATTAACATATGTATGAGAGGGAGAGGTTTGACCTGACATTTTGATGTTTGCTAATTTTTATTTTTCCTTTCTTCTTTCGTAGCTTGCTTAGCTGCTTGATCTTTCTTTCTTTCTTTCTTTCTTTCTTTCTTTCTTTCTTTCTTTCTTTCTTTCAAAGGAAAGGTTCATACAACTGTCCCAGTTTGGCAGAAATAGTCCCACTTAATCCTCTGCCATTCCACATTTTCAAATGCTTATTTGGGTGGGTTACAGACCACCCATTTGGGGTGGCGTGCACCCGCCCCTTTCCCCGCTGTATCGGGGCCTCAGCTGCCAGACCAGCAGCCTCCGAGGCCCCGATCCGCCACTTTCCAGGCTGCGGGGAAGCTGCAAAAGGCCACTTCCCCGCGGCCTGGAAAGGGGTGTCCTTGGGGCTTCAAGCCCCAAGGACACCCGGCGACGGCAGGGAGGAGGAGAAAGGGGCCGCTTGGCCCCTTTCTCCTCTGCGTCGCTGGCGCAGCTGTCTGAAGGCTGCGCCCAGCGACGCAAACCCAGAAGGAGCTCCGAAATGGAGCTCCTTCCGGGGTTGCGGAAAGGGCGCCCTAGGCGCCCTGGCGCGGCCCCAATACATCACAACTGCGCCGCTTCGTTTGGAGGCGGCGCGGTCGTGACGTAGTGATAGCAGTGGGCGTGTGGAATGGCCACCGCCATTTTCTATGCGCAGAGCGTGTACTAGGATTAGGGAGGTGTGGAAGCACTGCCCCTTCCTAACCCTAGTACGTGCTCTGCGCGTACTTTAAGGCCCGTTTGTAACGGGCCATGGTGTCCCAGTTTTTGTCTCGTCCCACTTTTCCTTTTTGTCGTCAGTTTACTCTGACTGCTGTAAACTGAGTTCAAAGTGCAAAAGCAATTTGCATTCAATGAATTCAGCAAAGGAGAGAGAATAAGAGGGAATGGAAACTTGCCCTTTCCAGTAGCAGCAAAAGGAAGTGGCTCCAGTGGTTCTCTTGCCCTGTGTGCTCTTCCTCTATAACAGTGATGGCGAACCTATGGCACATGTGCCAGAGGTGGCACTCAGAGCCCTCTCTGTGGGCACACATGCTGTCGCCCTAGCACAGAGTTTGCCAGAGTTTCTTTCTAGAAAGCCAGAAGGACGTGTCACTTTGCAATAAATAAGTGGGGTCTGGGTTACAGTTTGGGCACTCGGTCTGTAAAAGGTTCACCATCACTGCTCTATAATAATGTTTGGCATCTTGACCACACTCTAATGTTGCTTGGCTGCATGTGTCCCACTTTTCATCTGTGAAATATTGGTGGGTATGAAGGTTACATTTCTGTAGCTCATCTACTCATTTCAATTTGATTTACAAGTGAACTGCAGTTCTCAGCACAGGACCTCCAGTGGCTTAAGCAGTGGGATACAGAAGGGTTTATCTCATTCATAAAATTGAAAAGCACTTGGGCAGCAAAGCTTCCAGATAAATTCATGAATACAATAAATGAACAATAATTAAGGAAGTAATGCTTGAGTCTCACAGCAAGCAAAAAGATAGCAGAAATTAAAGTGAATAACTTTGATTTTAGCACATGCCAACGATGCTTCCGGTTCCCCTTGCCATTGTTCAAACAATTTACTGGTAATTTTGCAAGGCAAAGATTTCATTTTCACCCATCAAGGATCACCATACAGGAGATCACTGATGCAACATAATAAAAGCTTCCTAACAGCAATGTCACAGAAAGAAGCTGCTTCAACTAATGAACAGTCCTGCACTCAAAATAACCAACAACCCTAAATAAATGGATGTGGACAGTAGAACATCATACACAGAGTAGGAGAAGATGATTCATTCAGCCAAGGAATTTTGGTATGGATCCTCACCATCTCAGCACTCTTATTTATTTAAAAAAATTATATTCTGTCTTTCCTCATAATTATTTCAGAACAAAAAAATCATTTTAGACAATATATCATTACAAAACTGATAAAAATCATAATGTGAAATCAAAAAGGTATAAGAAGTCATTACGAAAATCCTATATATGTCATCTACATTGCCCTAATATTTAAGCCAAAATATCTGACCAAAAGGCACATTGCAAAAGGTTTGCCCATTCATAGATTTGAACATCCTTGGGGTACTCTTCTCTCCAGAAAGTTTGAATAGTTAGAACATATGAAATAAGGCATTGTGTAAGAACAAGGTGCTTTGGTTTAATAAATGTATTCCAAAGTTGAGAACTAACTACTCCAAGCCAAGGATATTCCACGTTATTTTGTTGCCTGGGCAAAGAACACCTCTTCTGCACCTCTTCTGCAGTGCTACATAAGGAAGTCAAACAGATTGGCAGTTGCATTTGACATATTTTTCAATACATTAACAACAGGATTGCCTAATGCCCTGGATCTCAGGGTCTCAGGTTAGGTTAGGGGGTTTCCGTGCAGACTGTTTTACAGACAGAGCTCTGTACTTCAACTCTCACTCCCTGTCAGACTCCTGGCATCTGCTGCTTTGAGGTATCTACCTCATTCTACTAACAGGAAGGCCAGCTTTGCTTCTAGCTTTGTTTAACCAAAGGAAGAATCTATTGACAAATCCCTTTCCCTCAGGAAATTCACATTCAAGATCCAATATCTAAACATTGTTAGAAAACAACAGCTCTCCTATTCCTCCACCCCCAATATACAGGAGTGGGAATTTCAATGGAACAGCAGCCTTTAAGACCTGCCACCCCCCACCCCCCATTCCATTTTTTTTCATACTGGAGAGCCTTGACCACTGAAGAGAAAAGAATCTTGTAAAATGGATGCACCATGAAGTTATGTCTTTCTAGGGAATTTTTAACTTTTACAACTCAGTGGTTGACAGAAAAGCTTAGTCTGCTTTTAACCAAAAAGTATGTGTTGCTTGTGTAATCAGGGATGAGGTCATTTTCCTTTCTCTTTCCCCTTTAAATAGGCTGTTACCTAAAAAGGATGGAGAGGGAGCATCATTTGATGAAGTTCAAGCATCTTTTGGGCCCAAACAGACAGGCCAAAATAAAGCTGCTTCGTGTCACTTTGGAGGTATGCTGTTTAAATGACACACACATCTTAAGAGTCCAGAAGCTGTGCCAAATTTGCACTCCAGTCCTTAGTGCTTGAGCGTGGCTTTGGCATGGCTTCCATCCTCTTAGGACACATGCATCATTTGGACAGCATACCTCCAAGGTGACCCGAAGAGGCTTTATTTTGGCCTGTCTGTTCGGGCCCTTTGACTGCTTCTTGGGTATGATTAGTCAGAGGTAGAGGAAATTACTTTTGACTACAATTTCCAGAATCCTACAGCCAGTATGGCTACTGGGGAAGTGATGCATTTAAAAATAACATTTCCAGGCTCTGGGAATTGTAATCATTTCCATCTGTCTGAGTTAAGAGTAATTGTTACATACTCCAAATGTATCAAACTGGAGTCAATGATGTGGGAATGCTGCAATATAATTCAGAGAAAAAAATGATTTTAGACTTGTAGGATCTATGTTTGCTTTTTTAAAAAAAACCCCACACAGATTGAGATTAAGAATTTAAGCTGGATGCACCAGGTTTGTGCATAAGCCCTATTCAAAAGCTTTCATGATGTGTATGGCACTAGGAGAGGACATCTCATCACCTTGCCTGGTTGCTTGTTGGGTTAACTCAACAAGCAACCAGGTAAGGTACCACCAAAGGGAACAGTTGCTACTAAACCTCGGAGGAGGTGTGTGGTGGTAATGGGGGACTCCTTGCTGAGAGGTACAGAAGCAGCGGTATGTAGACCTGACAAGATGTCTCGGGAGGTGTGCTGTCTCCCTGGGGCAAAGATCCGTGATGTGACCGAGAGGCTGACAAGACTGGTCAAGCCTACTGACCATTACCCCTTCCTTTTGGTCCATGTGGGAACCAATGACACTGCAAGACACAACCTTCAGAATATCAGAAAGGATTATGAGGCTCTGGGTAGGAAGCTGAAAGAAATGGATGCACAGGTTGTCATCTCATCTCTTCTCCCAGTTGAAGGACATGGTCCAGGAAGGGAGAAGAAAATAGCAGATGTAAACAACTGGCTCTGTAGATGGTGCCTCCAAGAACAATTTGGATTCTTGGATCATGGTCTGAGGTTCCATGAGGAGGGATTTCTGGCAAGGGATGGGTTGCATCTCACGCCAATTGGAAGATATGTTTTTGCCAACAGTCTCAAGAATTTAATCGGGGGGCTTTAAACTGAGTTACAGTATGTTGGGGAGGGAGACAGTATTCTGGAAGGCAAAAGGACTGGAGAAAATAGTCAAACTGACATAGTGGGTACAAGGCAAACAGTGCAAGGACCCAACAGTGGGAGGCAAAAAAACTTGCAGAGGCAGCAAGTAAAGAGGACCCATAGTCTGTGTTTCTACACTAATGCACAGAGCCTGGGAAATAAAGACGATGAACTTGAACTCCTAGCACAACAAAGCAAATATGATATAATAGGCCTCACTGAAAACTGGTGGGATGAGTCTCATAATTGGAATGTAGTAACAGAGGGGTATAACCTTTTTAAGAGAAATAGGCCAAACAGGAAAGGAGGAAGAATAGCACTATAGTTTTTTGTGGGTATTTCGGGCTATGTGGCCATGTTCTAGCAGAGTTTCTTTCTGACATTTCGCCAGCATCTGTGGCTGGCATCTTCAGAGAATGCTTTGCCTGGAAAAATTGGGTGTATATATGCTGTGTGAGCCTGGGAATGCAGGAGTGATTGGCATATGTATTGTTCTGTGTTGATGGCTGGCCTCAGCCTGGGAGGCTAATGCAAAAGAGGATTAATGTCTGCTAATTGGTGATCAATTATCTGCTGGGAAAGCCCCTGACTCTGACTGGTTTCCCATTGGCATTTGCTGAGTACTTATTTTGCTGTTCTTCAGGACTGGTAGCCAAATTTTGTTCACTTTAAGGGTTTCTTCTTTCCGGTTGAAATTATCCAGATGTTTGTGGATCTCAATGGCTTCCCTGTGCATGCTGACATGGTAGTGGTTGGCATGGTCCAGAACTTCAGTGTTTTCAAACAGTGTTTTATGCCCAGGATGGTTTGTGGCATGTTCTGCTACTGCTGATTTTTCTGGCTGGCCCAGTCTGCAGTGTCTCTCGTGTTCCTTGATTCTTGTTTGCACACTGCGTTTGGTGGTTCCTATGTAGACCTTTCCGCAGCTGCATGGTATGCAGTAAACTCCTGCGGCTGTGAGAGGGTCTCTCTGGTCCTTGGCTGAGCGAAGCATTTGCTGGATTTTCTTCGTTGGTTTGCACAACCTTCAAATAGAGCGTGTCCAAAGGAGGGCGACTAAAATGGTGAAGGGTCTGGAAACCATGCCCTATGAGGAACTACTTAGGGAGCTGGGGATGTTTAGCCTGGAGAAAAGAAGATTAAGAGGTGATATGATAGCCCTGTTTAAATATTTGAAGGGGTGTCACATCAAGGAGGGAACAAGCTTGTTTTCTGCTGCTCCAGAGAACAGGACCAGGAACAATGGATCCAAGCTGCAGGAAAAGAGATTCCACCTCAACATTAGGAGGAACTTCCTGACAGTAAGGGCTGTTCGACAGTGGAACAAACTTCCTCATAGTGTGGTGGGGTCTCCTTCTTTGGAGGTCTTTAAACAGCAGCTGGATGGCCATCTGTCGGGGATGCTTTGATATGGATTTCCTGTATGGCAGGGGGTTGGACTGGATGGCCCTTGTGGTCTCTTCCAACTCTATGATTCTATGATTCTATGACTTAATGGGGTGCAAGGTGGGATCCTTAGATAGACATGACCATGTTCTCCTGGAGTTTGTTATACAGTGGAAAGGAGAAGCCAGGCATAGTCAGACACACATTCTAGACTTTAGGAGAGTGGATTTCAGTAAACTTAGAGAAATATTGAGGGTGATCCCATGGTGAGAAATACTAAAAGAGAAAGGAGTTCAGGACGGATGGGTGTTTCTCAAAAGGAAGATACTGAAGGCACAATTTCAAACAGTTCCAATGCGGAAGAAAAATGTGAGACGTCGCAAGAAACCAGGATGGATGACTAAGGAGCTTTCAACTGAGCTAAGTTTTAAACGGAACATGTATAAGAAATGGAAAAAGGGGGAAATCACCAAAGAGGAATTCAAACAAATAGCAAGCACGTGTAGGGGTAAAGTCAGATAAACTAAAGCACAGAATGAACTCAGGCTTGCTAGAGAGGTTAAAGACAACAAAAAGGGCTTTTTTGGATATGTCCGCAACAAAAGGAAGAAGGAGGAAACGGTAGGGCCACTGCATGGAGAAGATGGCAAAATGCTAACAGGGGACAGAGAAAAGGCAGAATTACTCAACACCTTCTTTGCCTCAGTGTTCTCAGAAAAGGAAAAGGGTGCTCAACCTGAGGATAATGGAGCAGAGGACAGAATAGGGGAATTTCAGCACAGAATAAGTAAAGAGATAGGAATATCTGGTTAATAAACTAATATAAGTCTCCAGGACCAGATGAACTACATTCAAGGGTACTAAAAGAACTGGCAAATGTAATATCGGAGCCATTGGCAATTATCTTTAAGAACTCCTGGAGAACAGGAGAGATCCCAGCAGACTAGAGGAGGGCAAACGTTGTCCCCATCTTCAAAAAGGGGGAAAAAAGAGAATCACAACAATTATCGTCCAGTTAGTCTTACCTCAATACCAGGAAAGATTCTGTAGCAGATCATTAAACAGAGGGTCTGTGAACATCTAGAAAGCAATGCCATAATTGCAAAAAGCCATTACCAGCTTGGTAGATGAAGGGAATGCTGTGGATATAGTATATAGGTCTTTGAAAAGGTTTCCCATGACATTCTTGCAAACAAGCTTGTAAAAGGTGGGATAGACAAGGCAACTGTTACATGGATTTGTAATTTGTTGACTGGCTGAACCCAAAGGGTGCTCAACAATGGCTCCTTTTCGTCCTGGAGAGAAGTGACCAATGGGGTTCCACAGGGGTCTGTCCTGGGGCCAGTGCTATTCAACATCTTTATCAATGACTTGGATGACAAAATTGGAGGCCTACTTATCAAATTTGTAGATGACACCAAATTAGGAGGAGTGGCTAATACCCCAAAGGTCAGGATCAAAATTCAAAATGACCTGAATAGACTAGAAAGCTGGGCTAAAGCTAACAAAATGAAATTCAGCAGGGAGAAATGTAAGGTACTGCACTTAGGGTGGAAAAATGGAATGCACAGATATAGGATGGGGAACACCTGGTTGAATGAAACTACGTGTGAAAGAGATCTTGGAGTCCAAGTAGACCACAAGTTGAACATGAGTTAACAGTGCAATGTCGTAGCTAAAAAGGCCAATGCAGTTTCAGGCTGCATCAATAGAAGTATAGTGTCTAGATCAAGAGAAGTAATAGTTACACTCTAGTCTGCTCTGGACAGGGCCCACCTGGAATATTGTGTCCAGTTCTGGGCACCACAATTCAAAAAGGATGTGAAGAAACTGGAGTGCAGAAAAGGAGGGCAATTAAGATGGTGAAGGATCTGGAAACCATGGCCTATGAGGAACGCCTTAGGGAGCTGGGTACGTTTAGCCTGGAGAAGAGAAGGTAACAGGGTGATATGATAGCCTTGTTTAAATATTTGAAGGGATTTCATATTGAGGAGGGGGCAAGCCTTGTTTTCTGCTAGAGACTAGAATGCGGAACAATGGATGCAAACTGCAGGAAAAGAGATTCCACCTCAACATTAGGAGGAACTTCCTGACAGTAAGGGCTGTTTGACAGTGGAACAAACTCCCTTGGAATGTGGTGGTGTCTCCTTCCTTGGAGGTCTTTAAACAGAGGCTGGATGGCCATCTGTCGGGGATGCTTTGATATGGATTTCCTGCATGGCAGGGGGTTGGACTGGATGGCCCTTGTGGTCTCTTCCAGTTCTATGATTCTGTGACCTGTTACACACTGCTAAAATAAAGCTGCTTCAGATCTCTTTGGAGATATTCTATTTAAATGATGCATGGGTCCTAAGAGATCGCACCAAAGCCACACTCCATTCCTAAGCACCGGAGTGCAGCTTTTGGTGCAGCTTCCAGATTCTTAGGATGCATGCATCATTTAAATAGCATACCTCCAAAGAGACCCAAAGCAGCTTTATTTGGCAGTCTGTAACAGGCCTATGATTCCATGATTCTAAGGTGCTGAGTTCTCCTTTCCTAACGCCACACATATCATTGTAGGTAGGATTGCCATAATTTGCTACCACTAAACCTGGACAAAACATAGAAAAAATGTAGGCCAAAATGTAGGACAAAATTTGCCCCCCAAATGTAGGACATTCAAGAAAAATGGAGGACACAACCAATGAAAAGTCAGAAACATTAATAATTTTAAAAAATTAATATAAATAATTATTTACAAAACATTTACAAAAAACAAAAACAAAAACAATGACCAACCTGTGAGAGGCATCTGCCACTGCTGGAGGAGGCCGCTGGAGCAGGAGGATCTGTAGAGGGTCCAGCAGGCCAGCTAGGCCCCTTCGCTCCCTTGTGGGCAGCGGTGGAGCCGCGGAAGGAGGCCTCGCCACGGAAAGGCCTCTTTTTGGGGGGCCTAGCCAGCTGGCTACACCTCCCTCGGCTCTGTCGCGGGTGGCGGAGCTGCGGAAGGAGACATCACTGCAGCAAGGCCTCCTTCTTTGAGGCCTAGCTGGCTGGCCAGGCCTCCCTCCTCTCCGTCGCGGGCAGCAAAGCCGTATAAGGAGGCCTCACCACGGCAAGGCCTCCTTCTTTGGGGCCTAGCCAGCAAGGGGCCTAGCCTTGGCTCCATCGCGGGCAGCGGAGCCACAGAAGGAGGCCTTGCTGTGGTAAGGCTTCCTTCTTTGGGGTCCCACGCTGCTTTGCCCCGAGCCCTCCTCCCAGCAAGGCCTAGCCGCTAGGCTTTGCCGGGACTGTTGCCAACCCATGACGGGACATTCCAAATGCTTAAAAAACGGGAATGTCCCACCAAAAAGCGGGATATGGCAACTCTAATTGTGGGCCCTCTTCTTGATGGCTACAAAACCTATATGAGGGGGCTTCCATATAAAATGGAGCCTGTTCTACTATGGTTCTAGAGGCCTCCATACATGCAGATGTCACATGACCTCCTTCTTGCAGCCCCTTTTCTGCTGTACATTCAGTTATAATAAGGAAAGGTTATGCAATGTATGTGTAATGGGACAGAGCAAGTTCTCACAACTGCTAGTGTGTTGGGAGAATGAGATTGAATAATTTCTGAAGTGGGTTCTCAAATGAATGAATTCTGAGCATTTGTTCTGAGCACCAAAAATAAAGAGAGCTCACTCACAATCCTTCCACACAAAAATCTACCCAATTTACTGTATTCCCTCACCCACATTTCAGCAGGATAATTTGAAGCAGCAGGGGAGAGAAACTACTGTTTGTTGCTAGCAGTTTGATTGTATTTGTGAGATTTATATCTAGCCTTCTGCTCCTCAGCGGCATTCAAGAGAGCAAAATAAATGGATTTCAAAAATCCTTGCTGATCTACTGCAAATGAAATCATCCACACATCTGCCAGTAAATTTGGATCTAGCCTCTGTCTACCACAGTGCCTTTCATTTACTATATGTACATTTACCTTCTATTGCTAAACATAAGCTCTTATAGGCCTGATACACACAGGCCAAAATAAAGCTGCTTCGGGTCTCTTTGGAGGTATGCTGTTTAAGTGATGCATGGGTCCTAAGAGTCCGGAAGCTGCGTCAAAGCTGCGCTCCAGAGCTTAGGATTGGAGTGTGGCTTTGGCGTGTTCCTCCAAAGAGACCCGAAGCAGCTTTATTTTGGCCTGTCTGTATTGGGCCATAGATTGTCTTAAAGAAGTATGAGTTCTTAAGAGTATAGCTCCATGGGTTTTGCTTGATTTTGTTGGTTATTGTCCATTTTGCAGGGTGAGGATGGGGGGTTCTTTGTAGGACCTTCTTCAATCTGCACAAGGGCTGTTCCAAAGATGGCTCGTTTGTTTGTTTGTTTGTTTGCTTGCTTGCTTGTTTTTAACCAGGGCAGTTTGCTGGGATCATGCTCTGGTCTGAAGAACAAATTTTGTCTCCCCTTAATTGTATTTCCTTAGTTCTAGTGTTATACTGCGAAAGTACCACTTCACTGATGCAATATAGTACTATAACTCGTTTTAAAAGTTTTTTTTTTTTTTTTAAAAGAGAGACCAGAGGGGACATTCTTTGTTCTGATATTTCTCTGAATTAAAAAGAAACCTACCTGAAGGTGGAAATACAATCTTGCAATTGGTGCAGGAACTGCTGGAAAATAGTCTGGGATGACAGAACCATCTTTTTTTTTTAAAAAAAGAAACACCCCCTCCTCAAATACATCAACAAATATTTCAACATACAGCGACCTCCTGAAACATGTGTTTAATCTTGAAGCGTCCATTATCTACTGTGAATCAATCCCAAATATATTTTCTTTGTCTTGAACAAATGTAGATAATAATGGTCCTATGTTCCATGAGGAACCAGCAAGAGTTACTTTCTTTCTTTAGGGTGCTCAGTCTAAAAATGATCCAGGATAATGTAGTGATTTGTGTGTTGAAGTAGTACTCTGGGGGGAAAGGGTTCAAATATCTACTTTGTTTGGAAACCAACTGGATGGCCTTAGGTAAATTACACTCTTGCAGCAATGACAAACTCTCTCTGAACAAATCTTGCCATGAAAATGTTATGATAGGGTCACAGTAAGTCAGAAATGACTTGAAAGCACACAATTATAATCACCACCACCACCCACCATGGTTTAAGGTTGCACCTTCACTGCAGAATTAATGCAGTCTGACATTGCTTTAACTGCCATGGCTCAATGCTATGGAATTCTGTGATTAGTTGTTTTGTGCAACACTTAGCTTTCCCTGTCAGAGAGTTCTGGTACCACAACAAACTACAAATTCCAGGATTCTATAGGATGGAGTCATGACAGAATGGTGTCAAACTGTACTAATTCTGCAATATGGCAGCAGCCAAAGAAGGCTTCTTGTTTTCCTGCTGTTTCTTCCTCTTCCTGAATATAAAACACCATAGAGTCAACCCCCAGCAGAAAAATTAATTCTCATTGTTCCTAAATTTCCCAGCTGGCTTCTCTTGTCTGTTTTGCTCATATATCTTTAATAGATGGTATGCAGGAATTAACAGGCAAAACTTTCTACAGCATTAGGGTGAGCATTATAAAGTCACCACATCATTCTATCGTTAGAAGCTAGAAGCCTGTTAAACAAGATGTTGATTGTGCTCTTTGATGGGTCTTTATTTTTCCTGTGCAGCTACTTGGCCTAAATACCCCAAAGGCACCATATCCCCTCTGATCTTGAAAGCTAAGTAGTGTCAGCTCTGGTTAATAGTTGGAAAGGAGACAGCCAACAAATACCACTTGCTGTAGGATTTCTTTCAGAGGAAGGAATTGGTAAAACCACCTCTAAATGTTTCTTTGCCTAAGAAAACCCTATGAAATTCATGGCGTTGCCATATGTCAACAGGTGATTTGAATGCACATATACACATGCAATGCACATACACACAGAATAAGTTGATGGGATGCAGACCAGAGCAAGGCAGAGGAAACAAATATGTGCACTATACACAATCTGCAAAGTTTTCTGTGTTAATTAAAATAAGCTTTATAAAACTTGAGTTGTTAGATCAAAGCAGAAATCCTCTAAACGTCTGGATGATTACATGAGGATAAATATAAGTAAATGTAGAACAATTACAAATTACAATTACAAATAAAGCATAGAAAAAAATAAAATTTATTTAAATTTAAAGACAACTTTACACTTCAACACCAAAAAGGCTACCAGAGTGATTTGCAAATATCAGAAATGAGATTGCTCTTGGTTATCAGCAAGATGGGAGAGAATGCAGGGAATAAATGAGTCAGTTTCTTAGAGTGGGCAGTTGTGGAGACACTGAGGCCAATAATGAAAGGTTTTGGGGGGCGGGGGAAGAGTTGCCAGCATTAATTTTATATCTTATGTTTTTATTGTTTTATTGGGGTGCCTACATGATTCCTGTTAATTCTAAATATTCTGTTTTATCCTGATAGTCCTAAATATTTTTATTATATTGTTAGTAAAATAAACTAATTTTCTGAATGATAAATATTCCATCATTCCTTCTGGATATATGAATGTTGGGCAAAAAGTATGCAAAATTTTTGTTTCTGTGTAATTTTTCCTGAGTGAGTTTCCTGAGTATCAAGGAAACAGACTTTTTTTTTTTTTTTTTTAGCAAACAAATAACAACAAATATTCTTTCCATTGCCATCTTAGAATTGCCACCATTTGGTGACTAGCTGTCTTTACCTACTACTGTTTTCTGGATGGTTGTATTGCAAACACTTTCAGCTCCCTCATGTTGGCCCTAAATTGGAAAACCGTATGACAGCCCGTGATGTAGAATGTAATAATAATAAAGCCAAGATCACATGTTCTGTCACCATATAGCTTAAAAAGTTTGGGATTTGTTAAGTCTGTTATTTTGCCTATCCTTTGATCTAAGTCTTAATTAAAATAAATTCATATGGACAGAAACCAGAGGCTAATTTTTCAGAGGACAAATTCTACTTTGGTCAGACCTCACCAGGAATACTGTGTCTAGTTCTGTGCACCACAATTCAAGAAGGATACGGAGAAGCTGGAATGTGTACAGAGGATCGTGACCCAAAATGGTAAAAGGTCTGGAAGCCATGGCCTATGAGGAGCAATTTAAAGAGTTGGATTTGCTTCATCTGGGAAGAGAAGGTGAAGGGGTGACAAGATAGTTCCATACTGTCATGGATGAAGCCAATTATCTAGACCCATTTCAAACTGGCTTCAGGACAGGATACGGAGTTGAGACTGCCATGGTCACCTTAGTTGATGATCTCCATCTGGGCATCGACAGGGGAAATATAACCCTGTTGGTGCTCTTGGACATCTCAGAGGCCTTTGATACCATCGGCCATGGTATCCTTCTGGAACACCTGAGGGAGTTAGGAATTGGAGGCACTGCGCTCTAGATTCCAGATGGTGAGCCTAGAGGACAGCTGCTCTTCTAAAAGAGAGCTAACATTAGGTGTCCCCCAGGGCATCATTCTGTCCCCCATGCTGTTTAACATTTACATGAAGCCACTGAGTGAGATCATCTGGAGACATGGAGCATGGTGTTATCAGTACGCTGATGACACCCAAACCTATCTCTCTGTGTCTCTGACTGATACAGTGACTAGGGATGGCACCTCTCCTCTGGATGCCTGCCTTGAGTCAGTAATGGGCTGGATGAGGGGAAACAAACTCAAGTTGAATCCAGAGAAAATGAGGTACTAGCGATAGGTACTTCAGGCCCGGGGAAGGAGATTTGTCAACTAGTCTTGGACGGGGTCACACTTCCCCTAAAGGATGAAGTCTGCAGTTTGGGAGTATTCCTGGATCCATCTCTACAGTTGTCATCTCAAGTAGATGTGATGGCCAGGAGTGCTTGGTACCAACTTTGGTTGATATGCCAACTGTGTCCCTACCTGGATCAAAAGGACCTTGAAGCAGTGGTACACACACTGGTAATCTCTCGTTTAGGTTTCTGTAATGTACTCTACTTGGGGCTACCCTTGTACCAGGTTCAGAAGCTTCAATTGGTTCAAAATGCTGCAGCCAGACTGGTCACTAATACACCTAGGTCTGACCATATAACACTGATGTTGAAATCTCTTCACTGGCTGCCAATTAGCATCTGGGTACAGTACAAGGTGATGGTTATGACCTTTAAAGCCCTACATGGTTCGGGCCCGAGTTACTTGCAGAAATGCCTGTCTCTAAATAATCTGCTCCACACTCTCAGAACATCTGGGAATAATTTAATGGAACACTATAACACCAGGTTAATAACAACTTCCCATAGAACATTTACAGCCACAGCCCCTAAATTGTGGAACAGTCTACCGTCTTATTACCACCTTAGATGCCTTTAAGAAGGCACTTAAGACCGATATCTTCCAGCGGGCGTACCCACCTGATTCTGTATAAAACCATAATAAATGCTTCGCCCTGATGACGATTATAGGATTCTTGATAATTAGATATATAAGGAACTAATAAAAATGTTGTAATTCGTATTTTATAGTTTGTATCTGTATTAGTATTGTATTTTTAATGATGTAACCCCGCTTCAATCCTTGGGAGAAGTGGGATATATAAATAAAATTATTATTATTATTATTATTATTATTATTATTAAATATTTGAAAGGATAGCAATAACAATAGCAACAGCAAGTACATTTCTATGCTACTTATCAGTGAACTAGCACTCCCCAAGCGGTTTACAGTGTGTAAGCCAATTGCTCTCAACAAGCTAGGTACTCATATTACCAAACTAAGAAAGCTTGGAAGATTAAGTGGAGCTTGCAGCCCGCCTCTAGGTTTAAATTTACAACATTGTGGTTGCAGTACCAGCATTTAACCACTGCACCACCAGGGCTTCTTTGTCATATTGAGGATGGAGCAAACTTGTTTTCTGCTGCTCCAGAGACTAGGACATGGAACAATGGATTCAAACTACAAGAAAAGAGATTCTAGCTAAACATTAGGAAGAACTGTCCAACAGTGGAACATGCTGCTTCATAGAGTGGTGGAGTCTCCTTCTTGGGAGGTTTTTAAAGAGAGGCTGGATGGCCATTTGTCAGGAAATTCTTTGATTATGTCTTCCTGCAGGACAGTGGGTTGGACTGTGGTCTTTTTCAACTCTTTGATTCTATGAAATGTAGAAACGTCTACTAGACAAGTGTATGCACATGGCTTTAGGCACATGCAAAATGGTTCTCTGAAAATTGCCCATAATAATGATAAACATATCTTCTCTTCACTTTTCTGAGTTTCTCTTGCCCAGGCATGGGTTGCTATTTTCAGTTTAGGGGTCAAATTCTAGTCTGGGTAGGGTTTGAAGGAGGACCACACTCCGATTGCCTTTCCTGCCTCCAAAGAACAATGCATTCTGTGCAGCTGCTTTGCTACCTGCAAAACATCTTGACGGTTTACTCTTTTCTTGCTGCAGGGCATGCAGTTTTTTTCTATTGTACATTCATATGACTCATAAAACTATGCAACCAAGCAGGCTGGCAATATTCCTATTTCTGTTAGAAAACAAATATTTGGGTGTGTACAGATATAGCCAACTACAAGAAGCAAAGGGAGATGGTTGCTTTTACTTTGCTTCAGGGCAATTTCTGCTTCCCGCCGCCTTCATTCCACCTCTGATGTATAGCCTTGGATTTGAATCTACACCCCATGCTGATTTTTGCCCTTTCCTTGTGCTTCAGGCAGACCTTTGGCTTCAGGTGTCTGGCAAGTTTATTTGATTCTATATATCAGTTTTTGAAAATGGTTCTTTTTCAGAAAAATTGAAAAGCCACTCCACCAGGAAACATTGCTCTTGGCTGGCTTTTAGACTGCTTAATGCTAAGGTGGAAAAAGAACAGCACTAGAGCTGCATGTGGCTCCCAAGGCTGTTTTTGCCACCCTCACCTCTTGACCCCCATGGAGCACTTTTTATTGAGAAAGAAGGGGGGATGATTAATAACCTTTCTTTGAAGACTCCTAGTGTGGTGATTCACATTTAAACAGGTGGCACCCCTATACAATTTATCATTGGTACATGTTTTGAAGTTGACTTTGACTTGTGTTAACCCTATCCTAGAGGTTTTTTTGTATGATTTATTCAGAGTGTTTTGCCATTATTTTCTTCTTAGGCTGAGGGAGTGGGACCTGCCTAAGGTCACCCAGTGAGTTTCTGTGGCCGAGTGGGAATCAATACCTAGATCTCCCAAACTCCTAGTTCAACACTCAGACCACACCACACTGAAGACACACCATTTAACTTTTTAAAACCCTGTTTCTGAAAATCCAGAAGTGAATTTCTTGTCACTTTCATTTCCCCACCCACATTCTGAGGCATTTGGGGGTAGTCTAGCACCCCTTGGATGGTCCCAGTGGCACAAAACTGCCTTCCCAGATGCACTAAAGATGCACATTTGTACTGCAACAGCTGACCAATCAGTCAGTTTCTGATGAAAATGGGAATGAGCTGTTGCTTTTGCAATCAGTTCTTTTAAGGATGTTGTATAACTTGATCAAAAAAGGAATGACTGTGGATATACTATAGGCTGACCATACAAACTATGAATATATATCAATAGCCGCTACATTTCTGTACCGCTTTGTACTGAACTAAGCAGTCTCTAAGTAGTTTACAAAATGTGCATGCATACAACCTTGTAATGTTTCAGAAAGTGGTAAAGCGAAGTGGCATTGCACACTAGAAGTCCTTAATCTGGACATTATTAAGCCTTTTTCAGGTGGTAACTTGCTAAGCTAGCTGTAGGCTTGTTTTTGTAAGAAGATAACATGCTCACCACATATTGCTATGAGGCAATAGATTACTTTTCTACAATGTTCACCATGACACAGCAGTGGCTGATGCTTCCATCTTAGGGGCTATACAAACAGCTCTGAAGGAGCAGCATCTAGCTGCCCCTTCTTCAGCTGGATCAGGGCCATGGCAACCACATGCTGTGGCCCCAATCTGGTCTTTCCAGGGCATGAAAAAGAGCTGCAAAAAGTGGCTCCTTTTTGTGCCCTGGAAAGGGTGCCATAGCCGCAGCTATGTGGCGCTCCTTCAGTGCTGCATTGTATGCATGCAGTGTCAGAGGAGTGCTGTGACGCTGTGCACCGTGTGGAGTGGTGCACAGTGTCATGGTGCCCTGGGGTAGAGCCAGAGCATGTGTCATGGAGATGCTGTGCCTCAACTCCACCCTGCAGCTGGCCAAAAGTGCCGGTCTGTACAGGGCCTCAGTGAGACAGTGAATTTGCTATCGGTTTTAGTCTGAAAACCAAATATGTATTCAAGATGCTGAGCCTGTTTTAATGATAGAGTTCAGCACATTGGATGGCATCTTTAAAGCTCAGAGTAAACACCAGAGTGGACTTACCCCATCCTGCAGTGGCATGGAAGCCACTATTATCCACCAGTGGCATTTTGATTTTTAACTCTATTGTTTTGATTTTTAACACTATTGTAATTGATGTATTTTATTGTTGTAACCCACCCAGATTCTTCGTGATTGGGCGGGCTATAAATAAATCTATATTATTATTATTATTATTATTATTATTATTATTTATTAAAACAAAAGAAGAAATAGACTGGCCCTTGCTCATGGCCTGCCGTGGTCTCTGGTAGTAACAAAGGCTCACATCTCCCAGCTGATCAAGAAGCAGCAGTTGCAACTACCAACTAAGACACTCTTCTTTTTATGTCATTGACTGTAACTTGGTTAAGGTTTATTTTTTATTAGACAGGTGACTAAAAACTTCATGGAAATAATATTCAAATTCTTTCCTGAACATAAGTTTTTCATATTAGAGGGATGAAGTAATTATGATTTTGCTGGATATGCCAAGGCCTTGGAGGGGCCACAATGCTAACCATAACCAAATGCTAGCTCTAAATCAGGAATGGAAATTATGTGGCCCTCCAGAGATTATTAGGCTACAAATTCTAGAAGCCCCAGCTGCCATAGCCTATGGTGAGGAATGTTGGGAGGTGTAGTCCAATAATATCTGAAGAACTGTATGATCCCCATCCCTCTCTCAACAGAGGTTGCTGATTTTTTAGTCATTGTTAATGAGGGTTCTAGTCAGCATAAACTCCTGCTTAGAGTCTTCCACACCACAGTGAGGACATTCTTTATACAGAGAGCACTTTGCTTAGTACATTGTGTTCTATAGACATACAAACAGCACTGGAACACCTGCTGGCCATTAGAAGAGGCACGAAGCTGCCTTTTAAAGTCTGTGGCAAGTCTGGCCATGCTGGGAAAAAGAGGATGGGGCCTTTGCCAAAGATTGTGTGTGTTTTCTGGTGTAGTCACGCTTTATACCTTAGAAGCATGAGTGTTATCAGGAAGACCTGAGGCTAGGTTTTCCAAAGAAATATGCCCTAGTTGCTGTTGTTGATAAGAAAGAAGAAAAACTAAATTCCTCTTCGAAGCTTTTCTCCAAGTTCTATAAAGGGATGCTCAGTATTCTTTACAATTCATCTCCACCTGATACTATTTGTTTCTCTAAGACATGATAGAAATCATATCAACATAGGTAGGAATTTTTCTACAGTCAAATGCTTTGGCACCTGATCAAAGCCTATTTTTTAAAAAACCCTTTCAAAGAAGAGGGACAAAAGGACACACTTAGACTTGCAGAGCTATAAATTCATCAAAGCAAAATGCTGGGATTTCCCTCTCGCACTCTTAGGTTGCACATCCACAGCAGATTTGTTAAATTTCCAACTGTTGAACAGCCACATTGCCTTTTATTTTGTCCTACAGGTGTATCTCAGAAACACAGAGTCCTGTGTATTTTGTTTGGCAGCTTCTGTATTTTTAAAGACTCAGTATGTATGAATGAGAAGACAGGTGTTAGGTTTGATATGCAAATACATGGGTTATGTAGGCCTGTATTTGTATCTAAGCAGTGAAGCTATATGTATTTATCATATTTTTATCTCATCTTTCAGGATCTTTCTCATATTTCATATACACTCACAATGATTCTGTGAGGCAGGCTAAACTGAGCAATACTGGTAAACTCAAAAAGAGGTGGGGAGAAGAAATGAGGATATCAATAACCTCTTTGCTACCCCCCCAATGCAGTTTTATTAAAAGTGCTGCCATATTTTTTCTCTCTTACCCCCTTCCTCTTTTTTATGTTGCAAGAAACAAACATGGCTAATTTTGGTAAATCCAAATCCATCCAGCAAACTTTAGGTCTATGCAGAGATAAGAATTCAAGTCTTCCTACTAGTCCTAAAAGTCAGAAATCTACATTGGCAAGTGTATTGCTCATTTATTCTCAAGTACAGTGATGTATGTGTGAATTTCACAGTGTGTATTTCAGCATAAAAGCTCTGCATGTATACATATAGTTAAATAATCATGATTTTGAATATATTTGGGGGAAAAAATACTTCAGACCTCTGTAGTGAAACTAAGGGCAACCAAGGCAAATCTTTTTAACTGCTCAGAAGAGATCTGGAAACTTTTAAAGGAGCCAGAGGTACTGCCAGGCCTACTCTGTCCTGTTGCCAGGTGGACAGTTTCTGACTTTGCCAGAAGGCTATGGGAACATCTATACTGTAGAAATAATGCTATTTATTGCCACTGTAAATGTTGTAGCTGCATTCTATGGGATCCTAGGCTTTCTAGTTTTATAAGGTCTTTAACCTTCTCTGCCAGAATGCTGGTGCCTCACAAAACTATAAACCCCAGGATTCTGTAGCATTGTTAGGGTTTGAGGCATGGGCAGCCTGGGCTGAAACCATGGATGATGAATTTAGAAGCTGTATAGACCTGTACTATAAGCTGGCGTCAGGGTGGAATGGGGGCTTGGTGACTGCACTCTATATGCCCCAACTCCAGCCCCAAAGCAGCATCAAACCACCCACCTGACCGCACAATAGGCAATGTTGCGGCATTTCTAAGGCACAGTGTTTGCACACATTGCACTGAAGAAACACCAAAAAATGTGGTGGTGATAAGGGCACTAAAAGGAGTGGCTTTCTGTTGCTCCTTTTTGTGCCTGGAACTAGTCAGGGTGGGGGCATGGTGTGCAGTTGCTGTGGCTGCAAGCCGGCAAGCAAAGTGTTATCAGCAAGCCACTCCTTAGCCATTGTCTGTTTAGCCCCTCAGAGAGTCCAATGGGTGACAGGGAGCAGGTATGGTCAGGAAACAGACTGAGGTCTAAGCACAGCAAGGCAGAAGACCAGGAATCCAATGGGCCAGAGGCAGGAGACAGACCAAGGTCTAAGCACAGCAAGGCTAGCAAGACAAATCAAAATGCAATCAGACAGCACAGAACACCATGTTGCTATGGCAAGGTTTGAGAAGGTAATGCAGCCCTTAAATGGCTGTACCTCCAGGTGCTCCAGCTGCATGATTAGAGCTGGTTGTGCCTGTTGGCTTAGCCCTGATCCTTCAAAGACTTTGGTGGCAGGACTCCAGCAGCCAGAGGTCCTATCCTGTGACGATTTACATGGGCGGCCCTTGCAAGGATGAAGCCATGGCAGTTAACATGGTGTCAAACTGCATTATCATATACAGTTGGCCCTCCTTATTAACGGATTTTTTATCCATGGATTCAAGCATCTATGGCTTGAAAATATTCCAAAAAAGTATAAACTCCAAATATCAAACCCTGATTTTCTATTGTGTTTAAGGGACACAATGTAAGCCACTCTGATAGCCTTTTGGCTGAAGAGCAGGGTATAAATACTATAAATAAATAAATAAATAAGTAATTTTTTTTGGCCATTTTATTTAGGGGCTTCAGCATCCATGGATTTTGTTATCCACGAGGGGGCCTGGAACCAAACCGCAGCAGATAACAAGGGCCTACTATATACTCAACTATAAGTTGACCTCATGTATAAATCGAGGTGAGATTTTGGGGCCAAAAGTATGCATTTTTGCCATGATCTGTGGATAGGTTGAGAGTAAAACTTGGAGGCTCCTTTAGTGTGTGTATGTGTGCATATGCCAAGAAAGACTCTCATTGAGGCTTTTTGCTTCATCATTTTAAGTTTTCATTTCAGCCAGACACACGGATGAGAGATGGACTCTTAAATAAACAGCAATATCAATCACCCAGGACTCTTTCTGCTTGGCTCCAGAGAGAAATAAACTCTCTTCACTGCATAGGGAACTCTGAAAGAGCTGCTATCACATTACCATAGTGACCTGTAAATAAGTTGACCTGGGATTTTGGGGGTCAATTTTTGGGCATACATTTTTAGACTTATAGACAAGTATATACGGTAGTTCTACCGTGTAGAAGCCCCCTATGTGGAGGTATCCTGACATCCCTCTTATTTACCTAATTCACCATCCTGAGAAAAATCTTTTTTTCCCCTGCATAGTCCTGGAAATCCAATGTTGCTTAAATACAAATCCCTTTGGCAATAGGACTTGCTCTTCTCCAGAGCTTTGGAAAGTTACTCTGTGGACAGGACAACTGGGGGGATTCTGTATGTTGTAGTCCAAAAAAGTAATGTTACCAAGTTATACATTCCTCTTCTTCATTTTCTCTCTCCTTGTCCCCAAACTGCTTAAGGAAGTTCCCAGTCCACTAGAGCAGATTTTGAGGGCATGCTTAAAAGGACGGTAGGTGAAAGGAAGTTAGGGGACTTATTCCCTTCTTGTTCTACTGATGAAAGCAGTTCTGTCAGCAGACTGTTCCAAAACTCTGTCTGTGAAACAGCTGTTTGTAGCTGAAGGATAACTTTCATTAATTAATAGCACAGGTTTTCCTTGGAATACAACCAGCTGCTTCTGAGTTGAGATTTTTGTCCAGAACATGGCAGTTGAGACTAAGGACCTGAAAAGATAGGCCAAAATAAAGCTGCTTTGGGTCACTTTGGAGGTATGCTGTTTAAATGATGCATGTGTCCTAAGAGGATGGAAGCCATGCCAAAGCCAGTCCTTAGGACTGGAGCACATCTTTGGCGCAGCTTCTGGCCTCTTAAGATTTTTGTGTCATTTAACCATGTACCTCCAAAGTGACCGGAAGCAGCTTTATTTTGGCCTGTTTGTTTGGGCAGTTACCTTTTAAACCAGATATGGGCAAAATGCAGCCTATGAGCCAGATGCAGCCCCTAAAGTTGTTTTTGGTGCCTCCAAGGGAGGCATTTGTTTTTGTCCTACAATGCCTCCAAATACCCTGTAAATGGCATAGGGGTAATTTTTGCCTCTCTGGGGGTCCTTCTGGGACATTTTAGTCCCAAGGGAGGCCTTTATTTTAAATTGAAAGTGAACAGGAAGTGTCTTCCAGGTCCTCTCCTGAGCTTATAATGGTCAAGGTTGGGGGGTGAAAATGCCCCCTAGACCGCCTTCTGAGCATTTTGGGGGTAAGATTTCCTGAAGCCCCCTGCCTCTTAACAGTGCCTACGCTTTTCTCAACCCTCTATTTTTTTGTGGAGGATGCTCCATTTCCCCAGCTTTATTTAATGAAAAAACCTGTATGATGATGGCATTTGTGCAATTAACCTCAGATCTATTTTTAACACTTATGATGTGTTTTCAAAGGAAACGGAAGAGGGTTGTGTGTAGGGTTGCCATAACCCGGCTGGGGGCGGGACAATCCCAGGTTTTGACCACTAGGGGGTGACCCTGCATGGTTTCCTCCTTGTCACGGGTTAAGGAGGTTGCCTTTGCTGGCCCTTGCAGAGCTGCGCGCAGGGCTAACGAGGAGGACTTCCTCCTCCTGAGGCTGGGGCTGAACAGCCCGCCCCTTCTCCAGGCCTGAGCCTGTGAGCACTGGCAGGGGCGGGGCTGTTCCAGCCCCAGTCTGCCCCCATTGGCCAGCCAGGCTCCGGAGGAGGAGCTCCTCCTCGGTTGGGCTGGGCTGCAGCCAGAGGGGAAAGGAAAGGGCCATTTCCTTTGCTCTTTTTTGGCGCCAGGGAGGAGGAGGAAGTACTGTATGTATTTTTAAACTGTATTTTTAAAGTGTATTTTTTAAACTGTATTTTTAAAGTGCATTTTTAAAGTGTATTTTTAAACTATTTTTAAAGTGCATTTTTAAACTGTATTTTTAAACTATTTTTAAAGTGCATTTTTAAACTGTATTTTTTAAAGTGCATTTTTAAAAATGCATTTTTAAAGTGCCTTTTCTGTGTATTTTTGGTGCTTTTAATGCTAACAATTCTCCCTTGCTTTGACAATGATAGTGTGGTGGTGGTGGTGATGATGATGATGATGATGATGTGATATGAGTCAGCTTCTGAAGCTGAGAGAGTGTCACCTTCCAAAGTGTGGTTTTGGTGTATTTTTGTGCTTTTAATGCTAACAAGTCTCCCTTGTTGTGACAATGATGGTGATGATGATGATGATGATGATGATGATGGTGATATTGATATCAGCAAGCCTCTCAGGCATGGCCAGTGTTAGTTGCTCTGATTTTTACAAACTCATGCACAGTGAAGAAAAACCAAAGTCTCTTGACCAAGTACACACTTCTGAGAAGTACACTTGGTGCAAGAAACCTGAAATGGCAAATCCACTTCTTGTGAAACCACCTTGACATGTTCAATGTGCATAGACATGTTAAACCATGCTAAGTGTTAAACCCAAGGGGTTTGTTTATGCAAGAAGCCTCTGAAATATGCAAGAGGCCATGTTCACTAAAGCCATGTGAAATGCCCAAATGTGCTGTCCTGTGTGTTTTGGAATGGAGGGGGTGGTTTGGGCAGAAAGGGAAGTCCATTTCTGCCATCTGTCTAGGAATAATGCCCAAATGTCCTCCATTTTGAGCATGCCTAAGAAACATGCATTTATATTAACATTTTTTTTAAAAAGCATCAATTTTTTTACGTGTCCTCCATTTTTAAAAAAACCCGTGTCCTACATTTGAAAATGTTGTCCTACATTTGTCCCGGTTTGGAGGTCCTGACTTATGGCAACCCTAGTTGTGTGGGGATAAATAGAAAAGAAAATAGCTTGGCTGGAGTAACAGCAGAGCATGATCGGAAGTATTGTATGTGTTAAATTGTAACCTTCTCCAACTTGGTGTCCTTCACCACTCCTATAAGTCCAGCTAAAGAAAGAGAAGTTGAGTGAAAATGGAATATTGTTCTATACATTTAGGGTTGGAGTCACAGAGTCTATCTTCTCTTTCTTTAATCATAGTTTTATAGGCATTTGGAAGAGAAGCTGCTATTGCTGTTCCACAAGGAAGCCTAAATTAACAAAGGGTTGCTTAATTCTCATCAGAGGCAACTTCAAGAAAAGAAGCAAGAAAATGAGTAACTCTCAACAGCGAATAATGCAGGTGTTGAGGCCCCCCACAGACAATTCATGGCAATACTACAATTTCCGCCAAAGAGACACACATCTATTTCTAGTCATAGTGGACTTGTTCTCTACATGCTAATCCTTATGCAGACCAAAAGGCACTGTAGCCAAAATCTTTGTAGGGGAATTTTACTTAGCTTAAATTGAGAGGGAGTTGGCTACAAGGACCCTACGAAATCATCTCCCATCTGTATACTGGGGGGCTGGTGGATCTCAGAAATGATGCAGAGGCAGAAGTCTCCAATTAAAGTATGTTTTATTTAAAGGGGGAAAATCACACAGCAATTCACTATCACACACTTGTTAATTCAAGGCTCACGAAATCAGGGGTGAGTTTGGAAAAGATTTGAGGCAGCACTACAGATGATGCTTACTATAGCTGAGGCTTGCTTCTGGACTCCAGTTGGGTGAAATAGGGTGAGACACAGTCGTTCCAAAAATGTTGGTTGAACGGAAGTGCTGGTAGTTAGATTAGAGATCACAGTGACATAGAATCCCCATGAAATCCAAAGTAGCACACTGAGAGAAGATTTCTAGGGATTTTAAGGGCTAAAACTATCCACCTGACAAAGGTGTTGGATTGTCTGGGGTGAGGTAATCTGGTCTGGCAATAATCAAGAGAATGGGAAGGGAGTTAAGTCATTAGCTGGTTCATCAGGTAAGATGATGGCCCATTGCCCATTAGTGACTCCCAAACTACCTGTTGGGCTAGTTTGAGGGGTATTGTTCCCAAGAGCTCCCATGAGGCCGACCTCACCTAGGTGTAGTGTGTACATGTCCCATTGCTTTGGGGATTATGGCGGACTGCAGGGCAGGGTTCATCTGGGGTCATGTGGAATACCACACACACCAAAATTCAGAAAAATGCACTATAGCTAATAGCACCACTCCCCTCAAGAAGGAGTTATCCCTGGTGGAGCAGTGGTTAAATGCCTGTACTGCAGCCACTCACTCACAACCCACAATATCAGCCAGAGGCTCAGGTAATTAAAATGAAATATAGCACTATGATTGTGTAGTCTGAAAGGGTCCCTGGAGGACTACATTATCCCCACCTCTGCTTTAATGGGACCCCTCCCTGCCAAAAAAACCCACCCCAGTAAAGATTGAACATGCTCAGAGTTTACAAAGTACTGATTGCCTGTTGGAGAATGGGAAAGAAGGAACTAAAAACGGAAAAGAATGCGATGAAAGATTCTGGAAGACTTTATTGTTTGGTTGGCTGAACAGATCAACTGTGTACTGTAACATTTTGTTGCATGCTCGACTTACTTCACACGTATGGGCTAACTCTAAATGTATTTATTGGGAAGCAGCCCCCACTTTGGTTGAGTTTACAGCCACTAAAAAGATTCTGCCTCTGCTAATGGTAGGAAAGAGAAATAAAGAGGCATACTTTCCCCACAGTTAATCATTGCTATTATGATGACGATGGTAATGATGGTGCCATCAATGTACATGGCATTTTACAAAATAAAACAACAGCAACAAAAACGAGCCAGTCCTTCCAAGAACACACACACACACACACATGTGGGAAGGAAAAACAAATATGACATTAAATATGACATTAATGAGATACAATTTTAGAACAAATTATCCCGGCAAAAATGCAACAACCAAAGCAATATAACCACTTCCTCATGGACAGAACATACGCAAAGCATGTTCATTCTCTCTCCACCATCCCACATTATGTCTATTTTGTAGAGGACAGATGCTGACAGATTGTGAAAGGCTTTAAAAACCAGTTTAGGGCCCATGGCCCCTCACCTTTCTTACTAGAGAATTATAACACAGTGATTCCACTTTAAATGCCATGGCTGCATCCTAGGGAATTCTAGAATTTGCAGTGTGGTGATGCACTCTCTGGTTGAGAATTTTAAATATCTCTCCCTAAACTGAATATTCCTGAATTCAACAGGATGGAATTATGCCCGATTTAGATGGGCCTTTGCGGTGCCCCCATCATGTGCTAGGGGTTGGTCAAAGACGCACCGTCTATATTGGCCTCACCCCTAGCACATGAGGGGGGCGTCAAAATGGAGGTGCCCTGTACACACGGGCACCGCCATTTTGACATGATGGACGCATAGCATCCGCACGTCTCGGTGCCTTTGTGATGCTGCAAGTGTGCCATTGGTGCATTGCGGTGTCACAAAGGTGGCGCAAGAAGAACTCACCTTTTGCGGGTTCTTTTTGTTCTGCAGTGGAGCCGCACAGTTTAGCCACTGCAGCTCCCTCACGGAGCAAACCAGGGCGGCAGGAGACCGCCCTTTTAGGGTGGTCTGTATCCCGCCAATGTCAGTTAAAGTGGAACCATAGCACTATAACTGTGTGCTGTGTCTCTAGTCACCCCATGGTTGTAAGAACAGTGCTGTTAGATTGTAAATCACATAGGACAGAACCAGCCCTTCCATTAGGCATAGGCAGGTGATCACCTTCTCAGGCACTTCTGAGAGGCAGCAGTGGCAGTTATTCTTTCTGAGTTTTGTGGGTAGTCTCTTCTTTTGCAAGACAAAGCTGTTGGTTCCACAAAGCCTGTTGCACATCCTCAGACTTCAACTGCTACCCTACAGATAGCATGAAGAGTAGGTTTTCCCCTTAAAGTTTTCTTGCCTTTAAAAGGAGCCATCTCACACCTCCATCGCTGCTTCTTCTCATAGAATCATAGGCCTGTTACAGACTGCCAAAATAAAGCTGCTTCGGGTCTCTTTGGAGGTATGCTGTTTAAATGATGCATGCATCCTAAGAATTCGGAAGCTGCACCAAAGCTTCACTCCAGTGCTTAGGAATGGAGTGTGGCTTTGGCGCGACCTCCAGACTCCTAGGACCCATGCATCATTTAAATAGCATACCTCCAAAGAGACCCGAAGCAGCTTTATTTTGGCAGTCTGTAACAGGCCATAGAATCCCAGAGCTGGAAGAGGGCCATTCAGTCCAATCCACTGCCATGCAGGAATACACAATCAATGCAGTTCTGACAGATGGCCATCTAGCCTCTGTTTAAAAACCTGCAAAGAAGGAAATTCCACCACTCTCTTAGTGTGTTCCACTGCCGAACAGCTCTTACTGCCAGAAAGTTCTTCCTAATGTTGAGTTTAAATCTCTATTCCTGCAGTTTGAATCCATTGTTCCATGTCCAAGTCTTTGGAGCAGCTGAAAACAAGCTTGCTCCATCCTCAATATAACATTGGCGCTACAGACCATCCTTAAAGGACGGTCTGGCGGCAGTGCCGTTTATGCCGCCGGCAAGCCGCAGTGGATATACTGTGTGGCTTGGCAGTGGCAAGAAAAAGAAGCCGCAAAAAGCAGCTTTTTGCAGTGTGCCAGTGATGCCACAGCGTGCCATTGGCACACTTGCAAGTCACCTGGGCGCCATGATGTGTGGACGCTAGGCGTTCGTTACGTCAAAATGGCGACGCCCGTGTGAACAGGGCGCCGCCATTTTATACGTACTCCGTACATACTAGGGCTGCGGGCGTCTAAAAGAGACACCCCCAGGCAACCCTAGTACGTACAGAGTATGTACTTGGGTGCCTGTCTGTAGCGTGCCATTATTTCAAATATTTAAGCATGGCTATCATGTCACCCCTTAACCTTCTTTTTTCCCAGCTAAACATACCCAGCTAACCATACCTTAAGTCGCTTGCCGTATTGCTTCGTTTCCATACCTTTAATCATTTTTATTGCCTTCTTTTCGACACATTCCAGCTTCAATATCCTTCTTGAATTGTGGTGCCCAGAACATAGAGTATACCACGTGAGGTCTGACCAAAGCAGAATAGAGTGGTACTATTACTTCACTTGATCTGTTGCCCAAATTATTCATCTCTTTAAAGTACTGTGACCCTGCAGCTCTGACCCTTCTATTAAAGCTAAATGGACATTAAACAATAGTGGCCTTTTAAAAAAGTAATATAATGGAAGCTGTCAAATGCTGCTACACCAGGATTAGTTTGAAGGCATCCTTTTATTTATATCCTTGATAGCCTTTTAATCCAAACATTTTTAAGCAGGGCTGTAACCTTGTTGTGATGTTCTGGTTCCATCCCACCCTTTCACTCCTCAGCATTTGTTTATGGCTGTCTCTCAGTGTGGTGTTCCTCCTCCACCTGATTCCCAATTTGTTTTTCATTTGAACAGTAGTTGCTTGAAAGATAATGTCAAAAGCAATCAGTGCAGAAACAAGTGTTGCTTTATGCTTTGCATAAAAGATAGTCTCTGTTGAACATTTTGCGTGGGAAATCTTGATGTGGCTACACCGAGAGAAGGAGGTAGGAATACAAAAGCATTCCAGAATGCAGACCCTGTGTGCCACCATTTGTCTCCTCTGTAATCAGATAGCTGCGACATGTGCAAGTAACTAAAGGGGGGAGGGAAGCAATAGCTAAATGTCATGTTTGTCACTAGCAGATTGGACTTAGATCTGCTGGTGCTTGTATGGCAGGAGACAAGAGTCTGCAGCAGGCTGGCAGACCTTGTGAGATGTCAAGCCTAAGACCATCCATCAGCAACGGAGGGCTCTCCTTGGGCATCCCTCCAGGATCTCCAGCAATGTGTTCTGCCTGCTTTGCATTTCAGAAACAGAAATGCTATTGAAAGACCATGATAAAATGCCCGTGAGTTGCATTTGCCTTAAAAGCCAGGGGTTTGTACAGGTTTGTTCCATATTTTTCAAGATTTTAGAAATGAAAACTGGGACACAAGTGGCCAAGAGACATTAGAGTGTCACAAAGAAGGCAAAATTTATTAAAGCGAGAGAACAGACAAGCTAAAAGAGGTTGCAACAGTTTGCTTTTGTTTGAGTGTACTGGGAAGGGCAAAGTTTCTCTCCCTCTTTTTCTTCTGCCCTATTAAGTTAAATGAGTGCAAAGTACTAGTGCACTCTGAACTAATGGGCTGAACAGACTGCCTGTAAGGGGTGGCCTGCAACCACCCCTTTCAGCACTGGATTGGGGCAATGGCAATTACATGCTGCAGCTCCAATCTGGCCTTTCCATGGCATAAAAAGGAGCCACAAAAAGCTACTCCTTTTTGCACCGCAGAAAGGGCACCATAATGGCTGGTGCTGCGGCTTTTCTGTGCTCCTTTGGCACTGTGTCATCTGGACATAGTGCCAGAGGAGCGCTGTGATGCCGTCTGCTGTGTGGTGGGGTGCATGGCGTCACACCGGCAGGGGGGCGGAGTTGGGGCATGCATCATGCAGACACCATGCCCCCACTCCACCCCCACACCAGCCTTTATGGCCAGTCTGTAAGTTTGCAGCAATTGAAGTAAGCCAGGATGAAGCAAGGGTACGGGGAATGGGAGCAGGAGAGAGAAATGGCGACTTCTAAAAGCAAATGAAAAAGAAGTGAGTTATTTAGTGCTTGATTCTGTAAATCTCTTGATGCTAGATGCAGGGATGAGCATTGTGTGCCTGTTGTTGAACTGCAGTCCCCAGAATTCTCCAGCATGATGACTAGAGCATTCCCATTCTGACTAGAGCATTCCCATTCTATACTTTTGTAGACACCGACTTAGAAGTTTCAGCTAGCTATTCTCATCTCCTCCCCTATTTTTTTTGGTGTCTGCAACATGGCTTCTTAAACTAAAGATTTGGGGAGTTTATATTATTGTCTTTTAGAGGAGAATCAGGGCCTGACTGGTTATAGACACCAATTACTCAGTTTCCAACCTGTCGATCCAGTGTTTTAAATGAGTGCAAAGTAAGTTACTGTATATACTCATACATGTCTAGAAATTTTAGTCAAAAAATTGACCCAAAAAACCTGAGTCAACTTATCCATGGGGCAATGTAAGTACTATACTTTAACTCTTACATATATAAAAATAGGACCATTCCCTTTTCCTGAATAGAGTGATAAAATGTGAGAGTTTTTTGTGGGTTTTTCGGGCTATGTGGCTATGTTCTAGAAGAGTTTCTTCCTGACGTTTCACCAGCATCTGTGGCTGGCATCTTCAGAGAATGCTTTGCCTGGAAAAAGTGGGTGTATATATACTGTGTGAGCCTGGGAATGCAGGAGTGATTTGCATGTGTATTGTTCTGTGCTGATGGCTGGCCACAGAACAATACACATGCAAATCACTCCTGCATTCCCAGGTTCACTCAGTATATATACACCCAACTTTTTCCAGGCAAAGCATTCTCTGAAGATGCAAGCCACAGATGCTGGTGAAACGTCAGGAAGAAAATTTTCTAGAACATGGCCACATAGCCCCCAAAAAACCACAAAAAACCATGGATGCCAGCCATGAAAGCCTTCGACCGTCCTGGACTGCAGCCAGCACACACAGACAGCACTGATAAGGATGTCTCAGCAAGGTAATTAGCAAAGCAAGCAATTGAAACAGTCCACAAACCTTGCCAAGAGTGAAAGAGAGAACAAGCCAAAAGCCAACATCAGAAACACAGAGATCACCATAGTCCAGGGGTAGGCAACCTTTTTGAGCCGGGGGCCGGGTTGCTGTCCCTCAGACAACTGGGGGGCCGAAGCCAAAAAATAAATAATTAAATAATTTTTTAAAAAAATAATTACATAAATAAACCGGGACAAATGTAGGACAAAATTTTCAAATGGAGGACACTTTTTTAAAATGGAGGACACGCAAAAAAAATTGCTGATTTTTAAAAAAAATGTTAATATAAATGCATGTTTCGGAGGCTTCTATAGACAATTGCCCCCCTTGCCCGCCGCTTGCCCCCCTTGCCTGCCACTTGCCCCCCCTTGCCCGCCTCCTCCTGATAGGCCAAAGGCCCCACGCCCTCACACGAGAGGCCAAAGGCTCTGGCGGCAATCGGCGGCAGGACCAGGCGGGGGCCGGTCCCAAGGCCTTGCCGGGCCACATCCGGCCCACGGGCCGCAGGTTGCCTACCCCTGCCATAGTCAGTCCAGTCCAGGGTCAGGGCAGCCAGAAGGTAACAAGGATCCATTCCATTCCAAAGTCAAGAGTCAGGGCAACAAGGAGTCAGGATACACGGAGCCAGTGCCAGCAGCAATCACACCAAAAGATCATGCAATAAACTCTGGCATTGAGTTGGCATCTCACTGCTTCCTAAATAGGAGATGCCCTCCCCGTACCAGGTGAGGCTGGTTAGCTAATTGCCTCTCAGCAATTCTCTGGGATCTGCATCTGCCAGTACTCTCAGCCCTGTGTTGTCTATAGGAGGGAACCTCGAAGCCTGGTTCCTCCCCTGAGTCACCACTAGGCTTCTGTACCACCAGAGGAATCCCATCAGCACTAGGACCTGGCTGAGCCTCCTCCTCTGGGGCTGGGAGATCAGGGCTGGGCTCTGGCAGAGCAGGATTAGCACCTGGTGTAGCCTCAATTACCTCTTGCCCTGGAGGAGCCCCATCCTCCTCCTCCGAGACCTGCTCTTGGCTGACCATGACATCGACTTCACAAAATGTGAGAGCTTGGTCCATCCTGGCAGCACCAGAAAGAAGTATGGATCCCCTCTATCCAGCCTTTAGGATGAGGACAAACAGTTATGCCTGCCAGAATTTTCTAAGTTCTTTGATATCATTTTCCTTTGCATCATCCTTTGCATCCTTTGTTACATACCCCTAAGTTTTATCCTCTCCTTATTCATGGGTCATATCAAAATCCATAATTTTGGCCTCAAAACCTGCCCTCAACTTATACATGAGGTCAACTTATAGTAGAGTATATATGGTCAATGAGTGCGGCTCTACACACAAATTCTGAGTGTGTCTCAAACTCTTCTCTTGTTTGGGTTCTGTCTTTTATCCTCACTCCATGCCCACATCCTGCCCTTTGCATTAGGTGAGTACACATATGTGTTCATGGCCATACTCCTAATGCAGACACAAATGGAAAAACTATATATGTACACCAGGACTCATGCCATGACTTTTATTTTCCCTCATTGCAGTACTGTACATATAAAGTTTTTCCATTTGTGTAGTAAACAAAGATTTGAGTTCCTAAACTCAACGAGGGCCCAACACTATATAATGAGAAACATTTCTTTTACGTGGTTAAAATCGGTAACCCTCTTCTCAGTCAATATCTAATTTGTCCACCACCATGACTCTATGAAATGAGATGATGACACATTTCAGGCAAATAAAATATATTATAATCCAATTTAAGACTTGGAAATTCCAACTCTCCATATTTCAAATTATTAAAATTAGATGCCCTCAAAGTGTGTGATTTCTTCTTTTTGTATATCCAGTCATTTAGAAGCTTCTTCCACATTAATAGAAACATGCCAAGTAGAATTTCTGGAAATAATAAAAAAATATTTGCAAGCACTGGCTCTTTGGTCACTGTAGTCTGCCAAGTCAAGCTAAATCCATTTGGGCATTTTTTTCCAGTTGATTGATATTTTTAACAATGGGCTTATAAACTGAATTTATATAACACAATACTTTTTAAAAACAAGAATGTGTGATTGAAGCTGGGAGGAGTAAACCTGTAACTGCTTCTTTCAGTCCTATCTAGCAAAAGCAGCAGGACCAGCAGAGTGAGATGGCCACCTCAGGCAGTAGATCTGGGATGCCATCAAAAGGCAGTAGATTTTAGTTAATTAATTTGTTATTATTGTGTATTTACTGCTGGTGTGTGGGAAAGTACTTGTGGGACTTTCTCCCTCATGTACCTAAATAACTTGCCTATGGACTTTGATTAGGGTGGGTTGTAGGGAAAGTGGCTTTCTCCAGTCCACCTTAAGCAACAAAATGTCTTGGGCCATCCTGGAAAACAATATGCATGACTTCACGTCATTGTGTTGTGAGTTTCCAGACCTCTTGCCAGCAGTAGTCAACAAAGTGGACCTGGGAGAGGGAAACTGCCAGCATGATGACATTCCTTTGCATGCTCTTCCTTTATCTGAAATTATTGGGGAGGTGCAAGCAAAAGATACTTGGCCATGATTTTTGTCCATGTGTCTCTTGAAGATGCTCTTGCATTTAATATCATATGACTGTTACAATATGACTATAATATTTGTGTTTGTTAATGAATTCCTACATCTTCCTAATGATCTAAAGCTAGTGGCATTTTCCATTGTTAGTCTATTTCAAAATTCTCCCTTCCCCAATGAGATAATGTATCACTTACATTAAATTGGTAGAGTGAGCTCTTTTAAACTCATGGTGACTTACTTATGACATTACATGCATCAGGAGAAAGTGCTGGGTATCAAGCTTGATCAAATAATTATTAAATCATAGAATTGGAAGAGACCGCAAGAGCCATCCAGTCCAACCCCCTGCCATGCAAGAATACACAATCAAAGCACTCCTGACAGAGGGCCATCCAGCCTCTGTTTAAAACTTCCAAAGAAGGTCACTCCACCCACTCTCTGAGGTAGTGTTTTCCACTGTTGAACAGCTCTTACCATTAGGAGGTTCTTCCTAATGATTAGTGGAATCTCTTTTCCTGTATTTTGAACCCACTGCTTTATGTCCTAGAAGCTTATTGCACACAGTTTTTTAAACGTTCCGATGTTCAAATGCAAACGGAACGGATTTTATCGCATAGCCTCGTTAGTGAGACGTTTTCACCCGGTTCGCTTTCCGTTCCATTTGCGTGAAATTTTTCCGACAATTGTCTTCAGTCCCCCCTTTCCAGTAAACGTTATGAGGCTGTAAAATCCATTGTGTGTAATATCTTTGGAGTCCTGGTTGTGCCCCCATTCGATCCCTACTGTTATGGACGTGCCGTGAGATCTCTTTTCCAGACTTCTCCTCCCTTGCTGCTTTTCCTTCCAAGACATGATATCGACTTGATCTCCTCAAAATTATTGAACAGTTTGGATTAAAGACATTGGTTTATATAATCAAGCAGGATTCAGTGTATGCTACCAGAACAAGATTTGAGGATGGGCCACTGGAGAATAGATATTTTAATATTGATACGTTCTTCTTTTTCCACCACCCCCTTTTATAATAACAATATCCTGTTTTGAGGGAAAATAACAATTTGAGGAGGCAACATGGGAAATGCATGGAATGCTGGTGCCACAAACATAATTCCTCGATTATTTTCTGAGAGACTAAAGGTAAGCTGATTACATGTGAATTGCAAAATATTTTTAGTAATGGCATATTTAATGTTAAAGCATAATGGCATTATATGTGTTTGATTATTGGTACCTAATGAAATTGCCATAGAAAGATATTTTCTTTTTGTACACATTGTAATCACCACTGTTACTAGTTTTATTTTATTTTATTTTTATCTGCATGCAGCATGTGTACAATACAGATATATTTGATGTGTTTAATAATGATATGGAAACTACAGTAGGTTACAGACCACCCATTTGGGGCGGGCTGTACCTGCCCCTTTCCCTGGTGTATCAGGGCCTCAGTGGCCAGAACGGCAGCCGCTGAGGCTCCGATCCGCCACTTTTCAGGCTGCGGGGAAGCGGCAAAACACCGCTTCCCCGCAGCCTGAAAAGGGGTGTCCCTGGGGCTTCAAGCCCCAAGGACACCCCGCGGTGGCAGGGAGGAGGAGAAAGGGGCCGCTTGGCCCCTTTCTCCTTTGGTCCGCTGGGCGCAGCCGTGTGAAGGCTGCGCCCAGCGGACCAAACCAGGAAGGAGCTCCGAAACGGAGCTCCTTCCTGCTCCGCGCTAAGGGCGCACTATGCACCCTGTCGCGGAGCGAGGACGTCACGTCCACGCTGCCCCGTATAGAGGCAGCGCGGCCATGACATCCTCATGGCGGCGGCTGTGTGGAACGGCCGCCGCCATTTTGTGCGCGCAGAGCGCGCACTAGGGTTAGGGGGGTGCAGAAGCACCACCCCTTTCTAACCCTAGTATGCGCTCCGTGCATACTAAAGTGCCCGTATGTAATGGGCCTACATCTTTTGTTGGATAAGACACCACAGAATATTGCACAATTGGGGACTGTGGAACTGACCTAAACTCCCTTTGAAAATCACGCCCGATTCTATTTCTCAAGAACGCATGTGCAGAAAAAGGGGACAGACGGGGTGCGCTTGGGATGGGACCTCACAGCCAGGTCCACGAACAATAACAGGTCATCTTCTCCCTTAACAGTGTACGATAGCAATCGTTATAATCACGTTAATATATCACTAAGAACACTAGATGCAGTAGCATTAGTCCTCATCCAGTTTCACGATCTGTCCGCATTGTTAACAGGAACGGAACGGGAAAACTGTGAGTGCGATAAGCTTCCTAGTCCAATGATGAAGAATCTTTTAAAAACCAAGTGCCCAAAATATTTAAGATTGCAAGCAGTAGCTCTATACTAATTGATATTAATGAATAATGAATATATTATGCTAATATACTTCCATTTGAGACCGAGAAGCTTACAAGATGCAAGGCTTGAAAGTAACCAAGACCCTAGTCTGAACAACAGAGAAACAAAAAGCTGCACAGATTGAACCAGGAAAAGAGCTGTAGGTACTAGTGGCTACAGTTTTTATCTTTTAAGCAAATAGCACCTAGGTCATATGCAAAAAAACCCCAAAACCCAAGAGCAAACATTTTTCAAAATCAATCTTTGCCCAGTCACACTGTGCTATTTTGGGTCTCATCTTGAAACAACACCTTGTTTAGATGCAAAACCAAACACATACATCATGCAGAAGTGAAGTCAGATTTGTATACCTTAAAGCATGTCTGCACAATTTATGACCTATCAGGCCAAATGTCAGCACATTGGTCAAGAGCTAGAAAATATTCCTAGTTTTGGTGTGCTGCTCAAACTGCAAAAACAGGGACCGGGAACAGATTGTCAAGTAGGAGGCTATAAATGGTAAGTAGGCTGTATCACCTGGATTAGCATTATGTAGGCAACCAGCATGGTGTAGTGATTTGAACACTGGAATATGACTTTGGAGACAAGGATCTGAATCTTTGCTCAGTCATGGAAACCCACTGGGTGAGGGTTGCCGTAAGTTGGAAATGACTTGACGGCACACAATGGGTTCATTCCCACTATGATAAGATACGAATCTTGATGCGAGTTATATGGCCCTAGTGCCCACTGGAACTCAAATCTGATCCTCATTTGTGGGAAAAACCCATGGCAAATGTCAAAAGCTTGGGGTATTTAGGTAGCCTGTTTTTAGCAGTTCTTTTTGGAAACTTTGATCCCGACCTGTGTCCATTAAGTGGGAACACCAGATCGAGATTGATTCTTTCAGAGGGGAGAGGCAAATGTCAGAGGGGTGTGTGTCATCCAGCCACAGAGATGTCACACACCCCCGTGCCACCTTTTTAAAATAAACTAATCGCAAAATTGATAGATTGGCAAAGCAACTAACTGCAAAAGCGAGTAGCTGCTAAGCCACTCTACTGATTTTGCAATTAATTTTTTTTTTGGGGGGGAGAAGGCTCCTCCTCCTCCTCCTCCTCCTCCTCCTCATGCCAGGCCCCAAGCCTCCAATCATCCCCCTATTCCCCCTGCCTTCTTCTTCCTTCTCCTTCATCCTCCTCCTCCTCCTCACACCGGGACCCAAGCTCCCCTCGTTTTCCTCTAGAGCCTGTATCCCCCTCTTCCTTTCCCGGAGGGTCACTGATCCTTCCTCCTTCATCATCCTCTTCCTCCTACCTCCTTCTTCCTCTACCTCCCCCTTGCACTGCTCTGACCCGTCATCATCTCTGAGCATCACACTCTCTCAGCCTCAGGTCACACTCTCTCAGCCTCCAACCCCCCAATCTCCAAACGAGGCAGCTGCTTAGGTCACGGATGATTGACAGGGGATTCTGAAGCTGCGCTGCCAGTGGGGACGACAATTGGGGCAAATTAAATCGCTTAGACTAGACTAAGCAAAAGATCCCCTTCATAATGGAAACTGGGAGCCTTTTGGATTCGCTTTCAAACCCAGGGCATAAGCGAATCAGGAAGCGATTCATCCTGCCAGTGGGAATGACCCCAACATGTTTCATGTTGTGGCTCTAGGGGGCCTCAGCTACCTTTCTGGATACTGTATATTAGTGGATAACCAAGCACTTAAGCAAGCAATATATGTACCTTATAAAGAAGTTATTACTGTACAGTAGGCCTTATTAATGGAACACACAAATGTAACAGCCTGACAAGTTTTGCAGACCTACATAAAAAATACTGACTTTAAATCTAAAACCCATTTCTCTCTCTCTGTTTTTTTTAAAAAGCCATTCTTTCTTAGCTAGAGATAAATGTGACTCTGTGATGGTGACTGCTGGCTATGTGTATGTATGTGTGTGCTTGCAAGAGAGAGAGAGAGAGAGAGAGAGAGAGAATAAAATTATTGAATCCCCATTTACTAAAATGGGACATTTCATCCCCATAGAGTCAGGTTCTGTTGAAGAAGCTTTACAGAAGTAGATCTAAAATCTAGGCAGTCTACAGCATTGTCACTTCACAGCTGCAAACAGTATTCCCAAACTCCATCCCCTTGTCATGTAGGGCTCCCCTGCAATAATAAGAGAAATGACCTGGAGAAAAATTGGCCCGCCAAATCTTTTTGATTTCTGCTATGGAGGTAATGGCTGGTGTAATATATGTGGGCATGATGTGGGGGGCAAACCTTGCTTCAACAAAGCAGAGGTTATATGTGCTGGTTGATAGTAGGTTGGCTTCATTTTTGAAAAAATTAAATTTCTTACATGGCTGGGTTTCACTGAGATGAGGAAATATCTCACAGCTCAAGAAGGGTGTGTTTTAATTTATAGTATCTGATTTTATTTCATTTTTATTCCACTTGTATTTTCTTGTTCTGGGTTTTTACGTAGTAAACATTCAATTCTATACACATAAACATTCCTACAGTCATGTGTCATTTGTACACTCCATTATACACTCATTGGGGTCAGTAAGTACCCCACTAGTCATACAATGACAGAGGGCTAAGCTGCTCTGTAGAAGTTGTTTTCTTTTGCAGAAGAACAGGGAGCAGCAGGTGGTTCTGGCTTCTAGGGCAGTAAATGGAGACAGTCTGAAATATTCCTTTATCAACTGTCTTGTAGACTTATCCACAGACTGGCTACTCTCTACTTTTCACACTCTCTGGTTGTGAAGAGCCCAACTTCTGAGGCCTGAGAAGCTGATCATTCCAGAGTGAGTGGGTGGCTTGCCTCTTATCTTTTCCTATGCTCCATTAATTTCAATATAAACAAGGAATGCCCTACCACAAGGCACGGGATTTGTTGGAGGGGAGCAGGCAGCTCAGACAGTGTGCTAGAGAACTAAAAATGCCTACTGATGATTGAGGCGTGAGGCCGTCTGTCATTAATACTTCTGAGACTAAATGCTTCTGGTCCTCCAGGGATCTGGAGATGAAAAATGTGTGTGCGTGTCTTTGTCTCTGTGTTGCATTCATGCCAGTTCTTCTTGAGCAGAATATAGTTTCTAGTTTTCATGGCTTTTGCTGAAAATGGGCAGAATTTATACTAATAGATAACACAGCTAGCAAGCAGTTATATAAAATGTCTTTGTAGTGACAGTACAATTTAGTTCAAAAGTACGATTTTTTAAAAAAAGGAAATGCTTCATCTGATTTCTAAAATCATACTGTATATATCATGTACAAATTGACCTCATGTATAAGTCGAGAGAAGGTTTCATGGTCAAAATCCTGGATTTTGATATGACCCATGGATAAGTCAAGGATAAAACATAGGGGGCTATAAGGAAGGATGGAAAGGGGGAAATACCATGTCTGTCCCTCTTTCTCCTTCTCTGGACCTCTCCCAACCAAATCCCAGGTGCTGGAGGAGAGGTTTTAACCTCGGATTGAGAAAGGAAGCAAGTGGATTTAAATGGAGAGTTGTTTCCATATGAAGCAAGGGCCTGTTACAGATGGGCCTTAAAGTGTGCGCTCCGTGCGTGCTAGGGTTAGAAAGGGGCGTCCTTTCCGGATGTCCCCAATCCTAGCATGCGCAGAGCGCACACAAAATGGCGGCGGCCGTTCCACGCGGCCGCCGCCATTACGACGTCACGACCGCGCCGCCTCTATACGGGGCGGCGCAGACGTTACATCGTCACGCCACACCAGGGCGCATAGTACACCCCTTCCCTGGCCACAAAAGGAGCTCCGAATCAGAGCTCCTTTTGCTGTTTGCGTTGCTGGGCGTAGCTTTCAGACGGCTGCGCCCAGCGACGCAGAGGAGAAAGGGGCCAAGCGGCCCCTTTCTCCTCCTCTCCGCCATCGCGGGGTGTCCTTGGGGCTTGAAGCCCCTTTCCAGGCTGTGGGGAAGGGGCCTTTTGCCGCTTCCCCGCAGCCTGGAAAGCGGTGGATTACGGCCTCAGCGGCTGCCGCTCTCACCGCTGAGGCCCCGATCCGGCGGGGAAAAGGACGGGTGCAGGCCACCGCTTTTCGGCGGTCTGTAACCCGCCAAGGTTTTGCAAAAAGGACCAGAGAGAGAACCAAGGGGATTTAAGTGGAGAGTTTTTTTTAATAGGAAGCCAGGGCTTGCGAAATGGAGCAGAGAGAGAAGCAAGTGTTTTTAAATGGGGAGTTTTTCCGAAAGGAAGCAAAGTCTTGCAAAACAGACTGGAGAGGGAAGGAATTGGTGTTCAATGGGGCATCAGGTTTGCTTGCTTTAGGACCCTTCTAAGCACTACTGTTGTATTGACCCTTATATAAGTCTACCCAAAAATTTAGGGTCAATTTTGGGGCATAAATTTATCAACTTATACTTGAGTATATAGGGTAAATTCTTTAAATTAAAATTTATTCTAAATCTGAAGTACAAATCAAATTTATATTATTGTAAGTATTCATGCATACTTATATGCGTGTATTCATTACACCCCTAAGAAAGCCACAACGGAGTATACAGTCTCTTTCCCCTCATTTTTATGATCATGACAAACTTCTAAGGCAGGCTAGGGTGTGAGACAGTGGCTGCCCCATGGTCAATTGGTAAGTGGGACTTGGATGTGGGTCTACCCAGTGCTAGTTCAACACTATACAGTAAGTCCTGGACAGTTGTGGCTTTGACATTTGAGATATGATTATTCACACTTTTAATATGTTCTTTCTAGGACTCTCTAGATCGTTCAGCATGACTTCATGTCAATGTCAACCAGAAGTCATACTGGAGTACCTAGAGATTCCTAAAGAGAACACTTTTCTAGGCATTTGTAGGTCCTCCAGTGCAATTCTATGATCAACCTCTGGCAGATGTTGACCACAAACTTGAACTAGAGGATCTAGAGATTCCTAGAGAAGTATTCCCTCTGGTGAAAAAAAGTAGTGTTTATTTATTTGCAGTTTTCCCACTTTCACAAAGGTCCTGTATCCCCACTCCCAGTGAATGTGGAGGGCCCACTGTGTTGGCTACACCATGATGATGCGAGTGCGGTGCAGCATCCACATGATGCGGTGTCATCGACTCATGACAGTGTGCCAATGGTGCATCCATGGCATCTGCCATGCACACAAGAAAGAACGTGCTTTTAGCGGGTTCTTCTTGGTGCGGAGGGAGACTGTGCGGTTTGGCTGCTGCGGCATCCCTCAGGAGCAAAAACAGGCGCCTCCAGCCTGCCCTTTCAGGGTGGTCTGTCAAGTCCCAATAATCCCTGGGAAAAGCTGGCATGAAAGTAGTTTGGAAGAAAAGGAAACACTGTGAAGAAATAATGTCCAGAAAATGAACTGGAGAGTGCATCATGTTTCATGTGTATGAATCTCATGTTACTGTTCTAGAATAAAATACTCATGTAGATTGGTCCTCATCCTTATTCATCTTTATGAATTTCCCAGCTTTAAAGTCTCTGGAAATTCAATAAATACAGACCGCAAAGTTAAGACACGTCATTTCTTTCTTTCATCACTTTCATTTCTAAGAAAATATTTTCAAAATATACTATAATGAGTGACTCATCAAGCCATCTATCTGTCGTAGTATTTTACAGTAACAGCTGGCTAGCTGAGAGAAGATCTAATCTTATCTTTTTGACCCAAAATGTAAACCTCTTTCTGGGTATGTAGGCAAATCCTCTCCAACTTTCTTTTATCATTATACACTTTGTCATTCTCATCTCATCTCTCTCCTTATCTTGATCATTTGGTTATTTTATCCCTTTTGAGTTATACTATCCATCTCCTTTACTTATCTCACAAATCCTATGTAATGTCTTGCATGTTATCTTTTGTTATAATGCGGGGTAGAGGTGGGGACAGAACCCACCTTACATCCCCCCCCCCTTTTCAGGGCATGTGCATTATGGTTTGCTTCAAAAAATGAAAATAAACATTGTGTTGTTAGATTCTTAACGAGCCTTTTGATCTGATTTTTAGATAATAACGTTCTGGAAAGCTGGGCTGGCTGGTACCTGGAGGGAAACACAAGTAAAGCTAGAAATCAAAGAGACACATCCATCTGTGGCATGGTGGGGAAGAGTAGGTGTTAAAGACTTTTCAATTTTTTATAGTTGAGAAGCATTTTGGAGGTCCAATTCTTTGTCAATGCAAAAATCTATTGCTACAGTCTCCCCTTAGAGATGGCCATCCAGACTTCACTTAAATACTTCTGGAAAACACATTCAGACATAGCAACGATGGATATGCAGCAAAACACAACAACATTCCAAATCCACATCATGGTGATGCCTTTAGTAGTGCAACCAAAAGGCACAAAATACATTAGGCTAGCTTTCAAAGGTCACTGGCTTCTTCATCAGGCAAAGATGTTTAAAAAGTGAAAAGAAGAAGATAACTGACAATGTCATGGGCCTACATCTGGTTTGAGATATTTGCTGAAGTTGGTTGTAGAGGTGGTCTCAAGGGAAGTTTGATGCAAGCAAGAGCATAAAGAAGCCAGTGAGCTTCCAAAGCTGGCATAATCTATTTTGAGACTTTGGGCTGGCCTGATGTGGATTTTAGATTTTATTAAATGCCTCTAGAGAAGAAGTTACCTAGAATAAATTATCTAGAAGTCCTTGGCTGCTCAAAGTTCTTGGCATAATGACGATGTGCATGTAAAAGACTGCACTGAAGACAACAGAGAGCCCCAGATGACTCCTCCTCACTGAGATGGGAAGTTAGCATTCTGACTAATTCTGTAGCCCACCAAAAACATGTATAAGCCTCACTAAGGAGTTTATCACATGGGGAAATCCCATGCAAAAACTGGATTTAAAAGCTGTAAAAAGTCTACAAAAGCGGGTTGGTTTTCACACACGTCATTAAACTGGTGTTAACCCAAATGGAAGGTAGACAAAAGCCACTTTTTTTACTTTGGGGATTTTCCGAAAGTAAAAAGGAGCAGCTTTTGTCTACTTTCTGCTTGGGTTAATATCACTTTAACAACAATGTTGTGTACTACACCCTTCAATTTTACAACTCCCAGAATAGTTACAATTTTGAATTTAAAAAGAATTAACATATAAAACAAAAATAAATAATAAAAACAATAACCACCAATGAGAGAGAGAGAGAAGGAGATAGGGAGAGAAAAAACTAGAAATGCGTGACAAGTGTGTAATCCTGTGTCTGCACAGGACTATGTCCCATTGAGTTGAATGGAGTTTATTTACTGCTAGACATAGAACAGCAACTCAAAGCAGAGTTAGCAAACATTATAAAGGGCCCTGGTCTACCCTTCTGGTAGAAAGGCCGTATACAAATGAAATAAAAATGAATTAATATATATATATATATAAAAATCTTCAACCACTGCTGGAAGGATAGAAAACTCAGTACCAGGTGAGTGTCCCTTGGAAAGGTATTCTACCACTAGGGTACCAGTACAGAGAAGGAAAACACTTGTTTAACATAACAAGACACTAAAAGATTAAGTTCTTAAGCTTTAGGGCAGGTCTTTGTGGGTGTAGGTTGCCCCTAGATTCTCCAGCTTTGTAGGACTTTGAAAATGAATACAGTGGGCCCTTGGTATCCACTGGGGGTTGGTTCCAGGATCCCTGTGGATACCAAAATCAGTGGATGCTATAAAGTCCCATGAAATACAATAGCATAGTAAAATTGTGTCCCTTATATAAAATGGCAAAATCAAGGTTTACTTATTGGAACTTATATAATTTAAAAATATTTTCAAGCTGTGGATGCTTGAATCCGTGGATAAGTAGGGCATTTAGAATTGTGTCTGGATATAGGCCCATTTCATTTGATGATATTATAATTGTGTTTTAGATCATTTGGAATTTGTAAACAGTTTTGAAAGGCAGTCTATACTTGTCCCATGGCTTTTCAAGAACAGGATTTTCCCGTCCTTGAAAAGCTGCAGGTTAAGCCTGGGTTACATACGAGCTGTATACGGCCAGCCATGGAAGAATCAGATCAGTCATTGACAGTTAAACATGAGTCTATCCTGTGGGGATAAAACAGAAGAAATCGCTTGCGATAATCTCCTATGTGGTCCAATTTTTCTACCATTGCAGGAGGGCTCAGATCCCTGGCCTAGTTTGATGGGGACTTGAGCCCTCGAACCCTCCCATTTCATGGTCCATGGTGATACATGGCTTAGGCAGGGTACAGACCGCCAGAAAGAGGTGACCAGGAGCCGCCTCTCTTTTTTGCATAGCTGCGCCACAGCAACCAAATTGCGCGCCGCGGCTACACGAGAAAAAAAGGACTGCTAAAAAGCGGCTCCTTTTTACGCCACCGCAAACAGCTGGTGGTGGCACAAGCACATTGCAGCTGCACGGCTCCATATAGAGGCCGCGCAGCAGTGACATCATCGCTACATGCGCCGTCAATTTGACGCCATGCAGCAAGGACGCCCTCATCACGTGCGAGGGGCGTCTAGAAGTGCTGCCCCTTGCACGTGATGAGGGTGTCCTTTTCAGCCCAGCTGTATCAGGCCTCAGTTTCTCTCTGCTTTTGCTTTTCATGCATGGCCAGTGAGGGATTCTGGAAGCAGCTGCTGTTTACCTTGCCTGCTATAGGCAGGCACACACAGGTAGTGTAGGATAGGCTACATTTAGATCCCAAGTTGCTGCTGCAACTCATTCCTGTGTTTTCTCAGCCTTCCTTCATCATTCTCCCAATGATGCTGATGCTGCTAATGAAACTTCCTGGTAGACAGTGGAAAAAAAGGTCTGGGTAAAAAGAAACTTCACTGCCAGAGGGACTGCATCTAATAGATTGGACTGTGCAAAATGTTTCCTGTGTAATAAAACTTTGAACACCAATACATGATCCAGGGTGTTCTGCAATTTGTTGACCTGTGGCTTAGGAGCAGAAATCAAAAAAGTTGCTTTGGTTTGCATTACAATAATGCAAAAAGTAACTTTTCCAAACATAAAAGCTCTTCAAAAGGGTGACCCATACATGTGGAAAGCAACCCCTCAAATGTAAACGTTTGAAAAGCATGGTATCTGACAAAATTTTTTGTTTTTTGTCAGTACTAAAGCAGACAAAACAGTTCTGCAGGAAAATTCATCTTCCAATTTCCATGCAACTTCATTTATTATAAGAGGGCTATTGCTTGCTGCTCCTTTTCATATCTCTATGTGAAACACAATAAGCATCTAATAAGCTGGACTGGATGCTAACTATGCAAAACCTTTCCTGTGTAATATGGCTTTGAGCACCACAACATTCTCCTTGCCAAGTCTCTGTCTCTCTCACACCTGATTTGTGGCCCAAGCTCCAAGCATGTCTGCTTTATATGGCTCTTTAGCACAGGACGAATGGATGAGATCAAATGCTTGTCAGTCTGCAACCCAAACAGCTGAGAGGTAGGATTAGCACATTAGTGTGCTCTGAAATGGGAGGCCTACCAAAGGAGATTAAAGCTTTGGCCAGCAGTAGCTACTGCATCCTGTAACACAATGTCCACTTTAGAAAAAGTAGAATGGCATGAGTTGCTATGAAAAACCTACAAAGAAGAAAGAACTTAATGAACTGGGCTGTTTTGGGACTATACCCTCCAACATTTCACAAATGAAAACCAAAGCATTGTCTGCAAGAATATAATTTCCACCTCGTTCCAGCATTGTCCTTGGGGTGGGGGGTGGGGGGGAGAAAAGGTTAAAATATCTTTTAAAACAACTTTACCTGTTGCTCTGGATGTTTCAGGATGATCTGGAGAGCCCCACTTGCATAGTGTGATGGCTGTCCACATAAGTGTCCCTCTGGGCCACCTAGTATGTCTGCCACTGCTGTGAGTCACTCATTTTGAGGTCAGAATGTGGCACCTAGGACAGTGATGGCAACCCTTTTAAAGACCGAGTGCCCAAACTGCAACCCAAAACCCACTTATTTATCGCAAAGTGTCGCATCCCTCTGGCTTTCTAGTAATGACCTCTGGCAAACACTGTGCTGGAGTGATGGCGCACGTGCCCACAAAGAGGGCTACACAGGATACAATAATGTCTACACAGAAAATGATAATTTTGTGCAGAATCATAATAATTTTTTTGCACAGGAAACAACATATTCTCCACAGAAAATGTTTTCTGTGCAAAAAAAGCCACATGCAGGTTTTTCATAGAATAAGTTTGAGAGCACAAATCTTTTCTGCAGTTTTGAAGGACATTCTCACAGCAAATAGCAAATTTGTATAATTGCTTATTGCTTCCTTTGAGAATGAAATTAATGGACAAGTATATCCCTAGTAGCCTTTGCTGCTCTGCCAAAATCCACCAAATTAGTTCCTGGATTTGTATATGCCAAGGTACTTAATAACATATAGATAATGAAGTGCAATATAGCCCAGTTAACTAGACTGGACCTTGGAAATCAAACTCTCCTGGTGTTTCTTTTCTCCCTTTTCTGGCTTGTCATCTGAGGCAAATATGTAAGATATAATATTTGGCTCAATTTCCTGCAGTCTTTTGATTACCCCCCATAACAAAAAACAACAAAGCAATGTTTATTCTTATCTGGTTGAAAAGCCATAGAGTTCTGACTTGTAGTACCAGGCAGATGTTTTGCAGATGCAGAGCTCTACAAAGAGTTCTAGTTTGCTTGGAAGTAAGTGATCAGGAAGGATGTAACAACACAGCAATACTAGTAAGCAAAACTCCACCATGACCCACGTAGACTGATGATTTTTTTGCATGTAACTAAGAGCCAGCATGGTGTAGTGCACTCGGCTTCTAAAAGGTTCGCCATCACTGGTGTAGTGGTTTGAGCGTTGGACTATGACTCTGAAGACCAGTGTTTAATTGCTAGCTCAGCCACAGAAACCTACTGGGTGACCTTGGGAAGACACATGCTCTCATCCTCAGGAGAAGGCAATGGCAAATTTGTTCTCTGAACAAATCTTGCCAAGAAAACCCCATGACAGGTTCTCCTTAGGATCACCACAAGTCAGAGTAAAAGCAGGCTTCTTCTATTTCACAATACCTTTGACTATCCCTTGACTATCACAGCTATTCTTCCCCTGCAGCTGGAACCGGTTGGGATGTGTGATCAACTCCAAACATGATCAACTCAACATGAACTATAGTGCATGGTGGCTGTGGCCACATTGACACAGTTATGTTGATTAACAGGATCTCAGTAACTCTCAAATATTTGGAAATAGTACCCAGTTTTACCTCATACAGCATCTAAAATTAATCTTTGTTAGCATGTATATATAAATAAATAAAACTTTGTTAGTATAAATACCACTCATTTCTCTTTATTTCTGTTTGCTACCTCACAAAAAGCCGAAAGCTACCAAAACAACAAAAATGGGCCTAAGAGCAAATCAAGCCAGAACTGTAGATCATTCAGTGCTCTTTTAGGGAAAGTCTCATAATATTTTATGGCTGCCATGTCTCTAGCCAGTGCACATGCATAAGCACATTACTCAGATTGTTCAAGATCCAGGTTAGGTAGGCTGACTGGAATATACTTATGAAGATATAACTGGTATAGCCAGTGAGCCAGTTGCTACGTGATCACTCCCCAATTTTCTTCCTCCTCTTTCCTATCTTTTTTGAAAAGTGGAAGTTCCATCCCTCCTCTTTTTCTTGCTGCAAGGATGTTCATAAGTCAATATATCATCCATTCTGGATCTGTTCCCTAATTCTCTTGGGTAAAGATATCTCAGATCCGTATTGTCATCAAAGATGGAATAAATTGTTGCAATTGTTTTAATGTTACCTTCCCAACTTTTGTCCCCATATGCATCAAAGACCCAAGGTTGATTGATTTCCCTCTACCCTCCTAAGGGCCCTTACAGTGATACATGCTGCCACCTGTAGTAGTCCCCACCTTCAAGCCAGGTTGCCTAAGAACCACCAGAGTTAATGGGAAATGGCTGCTCCCTGACAGGGACGTAGCCAGGATTTTAGGAAGGGGGGGTCCAGACTAAGTGCCACCATTATAATGGGGCTTGGGTGCAGCGGTGCAGCAGCACGCACCATTCATTTTTCTAATGGAAGGGGGGGTCCGGACCCCAAGAAACCCCCCTTGGCTACGTCCCTGTCCCTGAATAATTCAGGGACACTGGAGGTGAGGGGATGATTCCCTGACGTTTAGGAAGCATGTCAGGCTTTCACATGCATGTAACTGTGATTGCAAACTGGGCTTGTTGATTCTGCTTTGGCTCCCCATTGCTTGCTGCTGTTTCCCTCTGCCATTGCCTTGATGATCACCACAACTGTCTCAGTCATTGTTGCTGCCCCTACTTTAGTTACCTGTGCCACTGTTCTCTTCACTGCTGTCATTTACACCACCTCCCTGAAATTACTCCTATGACAAATGTGACTCAAGTGTGCAGGGGGAAAACCATTTAAATAGGTGGAAAGCAGATTGGAATATAGCCTCTACCCATTCTTAAGGCCTACCTGCTCTAGTCAATCAGGCTGCACCTGACTGGGTAACCTTCTCCTTTTGTCCCATAGTCTGACTTCCAGACAGAAAGGAAAACAAGGCACCTGGCTAACATGACACCCACTCAAGCTGCTCAGCCCTACTCCAGTAAGCTTAAGATCTATTCTCCTAGTAAGTCAGGGAAGGCTTTTTCGTTAGAAGCCCAGTTGACTAAACTGAGGCTCTTGTACTTTGGACATATCAAGAGACTTGACTCATTATGCTGCAATCCCACCTCGATCCGCAGGGAGAGGCGGGAAATATAAATAAATCATATTATTATTATTATTATTATTATTATTATTATTATTATTAACAGTAGTGGTAATGTAGAAGGCAGTAGGAAAAGATTATTATGGTAGGTAATGCAGAAGGCAGTAGGATAAGTGGAAGACTGAATTACAGGTGACTTGACTCAGTCTTATGGTACTGAGCTTACAAAAGCTGAACTGGACTGGGAACAACAGCGTCTCTTCAAGGTCTCTTATTAATAGGGTCACCATAAGTCAAAGCAACTTGATGGTACATAACAACAACAATGCTATTTAGGACTAGCGATTGAATTAAAGTAATATAATTTTATGTTTGTTTAGTTGTGGTACTTTTTACTTTTTATGGCTGTTGACAAAGCCCTAGGGACATCTAAAGTTTTATTTTGAAGCCAAGGATTAATTTGGAAAGGTCTCCAAAAGAGCAGCACCACAATAACAATAGTAACCAGAGGTGGTTTTATGAGTGATTTATAAAGCAATTTCATACACCAAACATTTTTAAAGAGCTCATTGTGAAACAGCGTCTTAACTGAGGAATAATGAAATCAATTTTGGAGTCTTGGGTAAGAGCTCTGTCATCCTAGCAGATGTATTTTCCTCTCTACATTATGTTGTGACTTCTTTTCAGAAAAATAGTTTCTCCCTTGAATTGTTGAATTGACAAAAACAATCCAGTTTTTCCAATAGCTTTCAGAACTGTCCACAATTGTCAGTGTGATAATGTTGTTGAGTTTCTTTTAAAGCAAATATAGGACATTTATTGTGATGATTACAAAAGATGACAGGAGAAAGAAAACATATTTACAATATTGAAAAACATTTAGATACATTCATTTTGATGGTATCGTTTTGATTCCAATAATCAATGCAAAGGCACCATGGCTACTTCTAAACAACTATTCAATCACCAGCTCTGTTTCACACAATCTTACATGTTGACTGCATGTTGCTGCCTTCCACCATTAACAAACATCTTTTGTCATCTTCCTTTGAAATCAGTAATGGTTAAAAGTGCAGTGGGCCCTCCCTTTACACGGGGATCCATTCTGGATCCCCCCCCCCCCGTGTAAGGGGAAATCTGTGCATGCTCGTGCCCCATTGGAAACAATGGAGTGTGTGCATGCAGTGTCGCGCATGCCATGGGGGCACACACCATTGTTTTTCTCACCGCACTGCTTCCACTTAAGCTGGTAGCCACATACAGTGTGCCCGCGTATGGCGCGGGTGCACTGTATGTAACTTTGACTAAACTGATCTCAAGGGTATTGGGGCAGGCCTGGTAAAAACCAAATAGAAACCTAAAATATAGCAAAGACCATCCTCTGTTGTACATGTATACCTTCTTCTCATCTTCAGTTCAGGGACTTACAGCTTGTATACACTGTGCAACTTGCATATCATCTATCATGTATTAGCAGCCCACTATGGCTATAATAAACTTCCTACTTCTTGAGAACAGAGATGGATATCACAGGCTACACAATGAACTGCTTCTGATGCAGACAAATTGAATCAGCATACCCCTATGAGCACATCTCATCCCATCTGATTTCAAAATGCAAACAGAGCTGGGCCTGGGTAGAACTTGAATAGATGACCTTCAGGGAATACTAGGATACATATTCCTGGGCAGCTGTGTTGGCCATGCAGAAAAATACAAAATAATTCAAAATCCACAAAACAGTGATACTATTATGGGGTTAAATTTGTTGTTGTTAGCTGCCTGTCAGTAGGATTGCCATAAGTAAGGACCTCCAAACTGGGACAAATGTAGGACAAATGTAGGACAAAATTTTCACACTTTTTTTTAAAATGGAGGACACGCAAAAAATTTGATTTTTTAAAAAAAAAATCATATAAATGCATGTTTCTTAGGCATGATCAAAATGGAGGACATTTGTCATTATTCCTAGACAGATGGCAGAAATGTGCTTCCCTTTCTGGCCAAGAACCAGAAGAGGAGGAAGAGTGGAAGAAGCAGAGGAGGAGGAAGAGGAGAAGAAGAAAAGGAGGAAGAAGAGGAGAAGAGGGGAAAAGGAAGAGGAGGAAGAAGAGGAAGTAGAGAGGAAGAAAAAGGGGAGGAAGAGGGGAAGGATGAGGTGGAGAAGAAGAGGAGGAGGAAGAAGATGAAGAAGAAGGGGAAGAAGAGGAGGAGGAGGAGGAGGAGTAGGAGGAGAGGAGGAAGAAGAAGATGTGGAGGAAGAAGAAGAAGAGGAGGAGGAGGAGGAGGAGAGTAAGAAGAAGAGGAGGAGGAAGAAGATGAAGAAGAAGAGGAAGAAGAGGAGGAGGAGAGGAGGCAGAAGAAGAGGAGGAGGAGAAAGAAGAGGAAAGGCTCTTTCCCCTGCCTGGCCGCCTCCCTGGACGGCGGAGGATGCGGCAAGGCGGGGGAAAAGGGCCTCGCTGAGACGAAGCCCTTTTCCCCTGTCAGGCCGCCTCCCTGGCCGGCGGAGGACGCGACAAGGCGGGGGAAAAGGGCCTCGCTGAGGCGAAGCCCTTTCCCCCCGTCAGGCCACCTCCCTGGCCGGCGGAGGACGCAGCAAGGCGGGGGGAAAGGGCCTCGCTGAGGCGAAGCCCTTTTCCCCCATCAGGCCGCCTCCGTTGCCAGCGGAGGAGGCCAAGCAGGGAACGGGCCTCGCTGAGGCGAGGCTCCTTTCCCTGCCTGGCGTCCGTCACGGGGGGGATCCCGGGGGTGGGGCCAAACCAGGGCGGGACCGTGCGGTCCTGCCCCAAACCGGGAAAGTCCCACCCCCGGTGGGATATGGCAACCCTACCTGTGAGTCCACACTGACTCATGATGACCCTGTGGATGATACACCTTTAATACTCCCTATCCTCCACTGCTCTGCTCAGTCCCTGCAAACCCATGCCTGTGACAAACTCCCTGATTGAGTCCATCCATCTGGCATGAGGACTTTCCCTCCTTCTTCTACCCTCTTTCTTTCCTAGCATTATTGGTTTTTTTTGTGATCCATGCCTTTTCATTATGTGGCCAAAGTATGGCAGCCTCAATTTTATAATCTTGGCTTCCAAGGCGAGTTCTGGTTTGATCTGTTCAAGGACCCATTTGTTTGTCTTTTTAACTGTTTACAATATCCTAAGCATTCTTCTCCAGCACCACATCTCAAATCTGTTGATTTTCTTTCTGTCTGCTTCCTTTACTGTCTAGCTCTCACATCTATACATGACAGAATTCAATGACCTATATGATTCTGACTTTAGTGGTCAGTTTTATAACTTTACTCTTCAGGATCTTTTCTAGTTCTTTCATAGCTGCCCTATCCATTCCTAGTCTTCTATTTCTTGACTACAGCCACCACTCTGGACAGTGTTTGATCCTACATATGGGAATTCTTTAACTATTTTGATTTCCTCATAGTCTAGATTGGATTTATGTATTTCTTCTGTGGTCATGATTTTTGTTTTCTTTATGTTCAGCATTATTCCCGGCCAGCTACAATGCATAAAATACATTATGGAAAGTTTCAATTTACTGGATGGTGTATTTTGTGCATTCTAGGTCCTGTGTACACAGTCTAGGCACGTGCTATCCTGCCCGTCTGCTAAGGGCCCTAGTTGGCCCAGTGAAGAGAATACCAGGAAGGGCTAAGAAGAAAGCCTACCTGAAATCCTGATAAACTGCTGCCAATCAGAGATCACAGTAATAAACTAGATGGACCAATGGTCTGACTGAATATAAAGCATCTTTTTGTGTTCCTAAATTTAGTCATGACAAATGATCTATTCAGGCATTCACAAGAATATGGAAGGGAATAAAGTATGGAGCAGCTGCTGGATTATGCATTCACCAGTCTTTCGCCATCTTCTTTCAGTGTCCTCACATCAATTATGAAAGTCTGAATGAGGCATATTGGGTGCATTCAACTGAATGCATATAGGTGTTTATCACACTGAGGTTTTTGGAGCTTTTTGCAGCTCAGATCCGACGTGACTGCGGTTCCAACGATGCAAATTCACGTCATAACATGAATATGTTATCAGACACAATTCCTTTCTATGGGAATTCCTTCTGTGAGGCTTCCGCAGTGATTCCAAAGTGACTCCTTATTTTGATGAATTTGGAAACTAGCGAATTCACCAAAATCTGATTCTAAGCTCACTTCGATTTCACTTTGAATTGGTCTGGTGTGGAAGATCACTCCGATGTGGCTCCCCTGAGCCCCCTGCATCTTGGCCCTACATCCCCCTCCTCCTCCTTCATGCCATCTCATCCTCTCTGCCACCCTGCCACCTGTCCCATCATCCCCTGCCTGCTCCTTCATCCTGATCCTGGCTCCAGTGACCCCCTGCTTCTAAAGAGTCTGTGCTCTCACATTTTCCTTTGAACGACTAAAAAAGGCAGCTAACAGCCTTCTAAGAATAGCAAAAGAAGTCATTTATGGTTCATGTAAATTCTCTGGCTTCCAGTGGAACCAAGTGAATTAACCTTTGCTGAATAAGAGTTGCTGCATTTGTCTTGATTAGAATTATTTAGGCCTGATTTTGGTGCAATAGGTCTAAAAAGTGGTTTACAACAGCTACTGCAGCAGCATTCTGTGTTGTGAAAATGGAGCAGAGATAAACAAGCTCTGTCTCAAATGCCTCAGTAGAAAAACTAAGACAAAATGTGTGGGTAGGAAAGGGAGAGGAGATGACATCCCTACACAAAAATAAAGTTTATTGGCTCAACTTGTCTCAGATTGATTTTTTTCCATCATGAGTACTTACCACTATGTTCTCTAGGGTGCTCTGTACCTAAATGAGTGACTGTACTGGAGAACAAAGTACTGTGAGTTTAAGCAACCCAGAATAATAAATTTAATTCAAACATTTTACTTTTTGCGCACATATTTGGATTTCATCTCCCTGTTCTCTTACTGTATTGATATTTTTCTTCCTTTCGTTTATGCCTCTTTGTGTTTTATGCTTATGTCTCCTGGTCATGCAGTTCCTAAGCACAGGATCAATCCAAAACATATTTATACCTGAAGTAAAAGGTGAGATGGTACCTGTCATTTCATGTATAGAACCCAGCCTGAGTGGTGATAGGACATGTCCTCCATGGTACCAGAGGATAGTCCAGTTTAGAAGGAGCTGGGCTGGCTGTGTGATGAACTCAATCACAACCCCAACCCAGTCCAACCCAACTCCAACTAGAGCCCCAAGCAAAACAAAACCAAAACATGCTCTATGAATGACATTTCCTTCTCCTTAGTATCTGATGGCTCAGATGATCACTTAATTCTACCTAACAGAAGGTCTGACTTTGTCCAAGCATCCATCTGAGGAAGATCCCACATATTACTGCCATATTGAGCATGTTGAACTTTGTAGCTTGTTACTTATATGGAGAGGTTCATACACTAATGGGACAGATGCTAAGTTAATTGGGGAAATCAGCGTAATTATACTTAGCCCTTGTTATGCGGATGCTGTTTTGAACACACAGCAAAAGGCAAAGTTTGACACCACACAATTTATCTTTAGTGACCAATTCTAGTGAATATCACTTGTGAGCCTTGGGATAAGGTACATGGGAAGCTGTCTATAGTGTCACTGGCCCAGGTACTCCTATATTGTCACCTCTGACTGGCAGTGGATCTCCAGGGCTTCAGGCCAGATATTTTCCTAGCCCTATATGAAGATTTCTGGTATTCCTTGGTAGTCTTGTGTTCAGTTAGTTGTTGGAGTTAACAACCTTTGTATATCTATACATATTGATTAATAAATTGTATGTCGTTCTCTTAGGTGGTTAGGCCCAGCACATTTATGGTAACTTTCTGTTTGTTTTGTGTGTTGGTTCATGCCCATTCTCTTCCTGTTTCATATAGCTTTCCTTTGTTTTGTGGGGTCTCATCTTCCTTCCTTCCTTCCTTCCTTCCTTCCTTCCTTCCTTCCTTCCTTCCTTCCTTCCTGTCTCTTCTCTGTGAAGTATATGTGATAAGAGTGAGATACTCCAACTTTCCTGATACCCAGAGATACTTTCTTTTCTTCTATTTTTTAAGACCATGAGGCTGTGTTAATTGTGCCCTAGTATTCATGAGAAAAAATACTCTCTCTCTCTCTCTCTCTCTCTCTCTCTCTCTCTCTCTCTCTCTCTCTCTCTCTGTGTGTGTGTGTGTGTGTGTGTGTGTATAGAAGATTAAATTTAATTTCTTTCTCTGCCAAACCTTGTGGTGGTGGGGGCTAATGATGGGCTGGTGAATTATTAAACTTATGCCTAGCATATTGATTACTCTGCTTGAGATAGCCACTACTGTCTCACATGTTTCCCTCCAGTACTCACCCTGCTTAGCTTCCAAAATCAGATATGATCAGGTCTGGTCAGTGTGCTATAGTGGTTTCCAAATTATTACGCTGTTTCTAAATTATTATGTCAAGATGTATATAAGAGAGAGAGAGAGAGAGAGAGAGAGAGAGAGAGAGAGAGAGAGAGAGATCACCAGGGACAGCACCATTATTTAAAGCACTTGCTGCAATCTTAGCATTGTGGCAGTGCCCACCACTGCTTTTGCTGCCATCCTGTCTCTGCCCTGTCACACTGATCCTGTGAGTGTTGAATTTCTCTCAATTTCTCAGAGTCATGCTACTTCAGATATATTCTCATAAATCAGAACTTTAAAAGGTTGCTTTTGGAAGCTTTTAACTTTCAGAATTACCAGTGCCCATGCTGGCTGGAGGATTCTAGACTTTATATTCCCAAAGGGTAACTTTTTCAAGCTCTGTCTTAAATTTGAATGGCTGTTTTAAGCCACCAGGGGCTCTTTCATACTCCAGATTGTCTCCCTTATCAATAATTCCAAGCTCCAAAATATTCCAAAATCCAAAATTGTCCACATGGGTGGCTGAAATAGTGGCACCTTTGCTTTCTGATGGTTCATTATACACAGACCTTCGTGCACAAAATTATTAAAAATATTATGTTTAAAATTACCTTCAGACTATGTCTAGAAGGTATATATGAAACATAAATGAACTTCATGTTTAGACTTGGGTTCCACCTTCAAAATATATTATTACGTATATGCAAATATTCAAAAATCTGAAAAATTCCAAAATCCAAAACACGTCTAGTCCCACGCATTTTAGAGCCTGTTCCCACTTGCGATTTACAATGCTTTAAAATACACCAGTATCAGTTAAATCGATTCAAAATAACCCTGGTCTTATCCCACGTTCCGAATCGCTTTTTTTCATTCGTTCTCATTTACCAATTGATTCGCTTTAAGTGATCCTCTTTCGTTCCTATTCAAATAAAACAGTGTATATATAAATCGGTTTTAGCCTTATTTCGTTCCCACTCACCATTTTGGGGCTGTCAATCAAAGCAACGTCATCATAACGTCACTTTTAAATTTTGTGGTTTGTTATAGAAGAGCCAATGAGGAGGCGCTTAAAGTGCCTATGAGTCCTGCAATTATTCGTGGGGAAGGATGGTTGAGGGAGAGAAAACTGCCCAAAGCACTTTTGCTGCCTTGGAAGAAAGACCCCAGGCTGGGGGAGGCTTCTGGCAAAGCGAATTTGGGGAGCCCAAGCTGTTTCCAGAGAAACTATGGGCATGGGTTTTGCAGGACAGCATCCCCTCTTCATGTCTCCCAAGACAGCCAGGGAGAATCCCTTCAGAGAGCCCAGAGATCAATGGAAGAGGCTTCTGGCAAAGCAAATTTGGGGAGCCCAAGCTGTTTCCAGAGAAACTATGGGCATGGGTTTTGCAGGACAGCATCCCCTCTTCATGTCTCCCAAGACAGCCAGGGAGAATCCCTTCAGAGAGCCCAGAGATCAATGGTAGAGGCTTCTGGCAAAGCAAATTTGGGGAGCCCAAGCTGTTTCCAGAGAAACTATGGGGATGGGTTTTGCAGGACACCATCCCCTCTTCATGTCTCCCAAGACAGCCAGGGAGAATCCCTTCAGAGAGCCCAGAGATCAATGAAGGAGGCTGCTGGAAAAGCAGGGAGGGAGCACTCTTCCCAAAGATTCTCTTTCCAGGGTTGGAGGAGAAGGCAGATTCCGTTTGAGAAAGAGAGGGAGAAAGGCTCTATTCCCCCCCCCCATTGATCAGAGCCCTTCCCTGCCTGGGCGAGATCAGATGCCTCCTCGCGAGGAGGCTTCCCTTCCCTGCCTGGGCGAGATCAGATGCCTCCTCGTGAGGAGGCTTCCCTTCCCTGCCTGGGCAAGATCAGATGCCTCCTCGCGAGGAGGCTTCCCTTCCCTGCCTGGGCGAGATCAGATGCCTCCTCGTGAGGAGGCTTCCCTTCCCTGCCTGGGCGAGATCAGTGCCCAAGCGGGCAGGGAATGCCTCTTCGAGAGGAGGCTTCCCTTCCTGCCTCTCCTCCATTAGAAATGGGCTCTCCCCACACAGAGGGGAGGTTGCAATCCACCGGGGGAAGCCTTGTAGTCCTTTGGCAGATGCAGGCGCTTGAGCAGCCGGGACTTCAGGCGCTTAAAGTGCTGAAGAGATTAAGCGCCTGTAAACCATTAAAATTAAAAAAAAAATCATTATCTATCATTGAAAGACCACAGTGGACAAAGGGGTGAGGGTAGCAAAAATGGCGACAGCCACGACGGATGGGGACAGAAAGGGCAACTCCCCTCCAAGCCAGCCCATCGCGCTCCGCTCCTCCCATCCAGCTAACCCGATTTCAAAGGCTGTCGTTCCTATTTCAATGCTCCGATTCCTATCCCAATTCAAGGGAAAAATGTAGGTTAGACCCTTCTATTTTTTTAACCCACGTTAAATGACGAAAACACGAATCAAATTTATAAACCGCTGTACGATTCGATTTCTAGTGGGGACGATTGCGGGTTGCTCTAGAACTGTTCTAGATTTAATTCGGTTTCTAATAGGAACGATGTACCTTGGATTCGATTTGTAACACGGAGTATAAGCAAGTGAGAACACCCCCTTAGATAAGTTATAGCACTATGAGTCTACCTTAACTGCCATGACAACATCCTCTGCAATCCTTGGATTTGGACTATAATTAGGGGTATTGATAGTTCTCAGCTAGATAGTTCCTCTAGTGCCTTGCCATAATGCAGACCCTCAATTCCATAGGATGTTGCCATGGAAGTGAAAGTAGAATCATAGTGCTATAACTGCATAGTGTGAAAAGGCCTCAGGTTAATGTGAGTGCTGTTGTAGCTGCTTGTCATACCAAGGGAGCCTATCATGAATATGAGTGACCACGGAAGCACTTTGTCCAGAGACTCCTCAAATTCCTTGCTATTTTGGTTGACACACCATCAAAAATAACTTATAAAGTACACACATGGGCCTGTTCAGCTGTGTGAACCTAACTGATATACACTTTGAAAACAGAATGAACATACTGTAAGTTTTTCCATATATCTAGAAGTTTCTCCCTTTCTCCCTCACCTTTTAAAAACTAGACTTCATTAGGCCAGTTAGATGGAAGTAAGATGAGATCTCTACTTTTTGAATTTTTTTCCCCTTATATAGTATCCTTCCAGGTGCAAGTTAATAAATTAGGAATGTTGTTACTGTTGTTCTTGTGTGTCTCCATGTCATTTTGATTTAAGGTGACCATATCACAGGATTTTCTTGGCAAGTTTCTTCAGAGGGGGGTTGCCATTGCCATCCTCTGAGGCTGAGAGACTGTGACTTGCCCAAAGTCACCCAGTGGGTTTTTATGCTCAAGCGGGGAATTGAACCCTGATCTCCAGAGTTGTAGTCTAATGTGCAAACCATTACACCACGCTGGCTTGCTACACAATTGTGAGACTGTTTTGTGGAACCATTTGCTATCATTTCTCTGGGGGAAAAAGAGGAAAACTCAAAAGGAAATATGAGAAGAATGTGCTTTGAGCATAAAAAGTTTCAGGAAGTTTTTGGAAAAATTATTGGCATCTATATTTGGCCCCAAAACTGTGGAATGGACTTTTTCAAGAATTTAAGATTTTTGTCTTTTAATCAGAGATATTCAGGAATCACTATAGTGTTTAGGAGCACAAAGTCTTGGCAGAGATGAGAGGGGCTGATTCAATTAATAAAACGAAGAATATGTCAGATAAAGTGGAATCCAATTTGAGAGTGTAATTATGCTTTTCACTGGACAACCATAACAACATAATAACCTTGTTTGAAGCTCCCAGAAAAAGGGTTGTGGAGTTCTTATGCGTGAAATCAGAGTATTATCATGTGAATGTGGCATTAATGGATCATCTCCTTCTCATCTCCTTTGAGCGGCAGGGTGGCCAACAAGGCCATAGAGCAAACTACACATTTTAAAATATTGCTTACCACAACTGTACTACATCAGACTCCTTATAGGAAGGTTGCATGTTTTAATAGTCATCCCAAGAAAGGAACAAGATGGGATAAAAATGAACACATCTAGAAAAAAGGTAGTTTGGAACTGCTGGGTTGTAGTCCAAGCAGGTCTATTGAAATCAGTAGGACTCCAGTTAAGCATGACTTGCCAAGCCCCATTGATTTCAAGGGGTCCACTTTAAGTATGGCAAAATCTTGACCAAGCCCATCACCTCTGACATGCTAGCTTTCCACAAGAATGGGGAAGCATTCCCTCATGCAATCCAGAATTCTGATCCTATGGGACTGTGCAGTGCGATTTTTCTGTAAGTGTAAAAAGTGGATATAATGGTAGACCCATGATCTATTTTAAAACACACACAGATTGATGTTCTACCAATGATGGCCCATTTTGCAAAAGTTCTAACTCTTTTCTTTAACCAGGAGCTTGGTGGTTGTGTTGGACTACAAACCCCATCATCACAGGTTGCTATCTGGGGATTATGGGTGTCTGTACTCCAGTGCATCCAGTGACACCTCTGCTGTGACATGTTCTGTGCAAGGAAAGGTTTTTTTTACATGCACAGTATTGGTCCAAATAGAGGAGCCCTTAACTCCACAGTGAAACATGCATACTCTGAGTTCTTACTTATGACAAGAACCCACCAGATCAAGGCATATGATTTTTTAAAAGATCATGAAGTCAGAGTGATCCATTATTTTGTAGCTGGACAGAATGCACTGTGTCTGGTTCATAGATGCTTTTGAGGCTAGGCCTTCATTGTCCTATATTAAATTAAAATGCATTATTCTTATTTTTATTTTCCTGTGAAAGAGGAGCTCTGTCTTGAAGCTCCAACCCCCCACTTGCCAGCTCTCCAAATATCAAACTGCTGCCTAGCTGCCTTACCAAGAAGATTTTATTGTTAAAATAAAAGTAGATTTTGTTTTGGGAAAAAAGAACACACATCTTCATTGTAAAACTCATGTTTGGTTTACAATTAGAGAAAAGTCACATGGTCCCAAAAAACCCGAGTATTTTTATATATATATATATATATTGAAAATATATTTAAAAAACATAAAAATCTATATTTAAACATATATTATATGTTAATCAGTACACTTAAATATAGCTTAATTGTATTTACAATGTGAACCAGATGATTGTAAGATTTAATGCCAGATTCAATATTTTTTCCAAAAAATCCCATAAAATTATATAAATATACAATAAATATTTGTTACACATGGTGAATAAGAGAGAACAAGGCCACAGACATTAACTTACATTTGCAAGAGGTCTTTTTAAAAACAAAACAATAGGGCCAATAACATGCATGAAATACTTTTGCCACAAACAGAGCACAGCAAAACTTCAATTAATGAGTGACATTTTTGAAACTTCAGTACAACTAAAACTGCCAAGCCTGTGTTCACATATTTTTAAAGAGTAGGTTTGGCGTAGCATCACGAAGTGTGTCCAGTAGTGCTTTTGAACTATGGGTGAGCAATAGGGCCAACAAAAGTTACAAATATTTTGGGAACTAATTTGTGATAGACTGATTTGTTGCATAGCAGATTTTTTTTAATGTTCCTGTACCCAAATAAAGATCTATATTTGTTTTATTGTTTGCACGTTTACAAAATCCAACTGCTTATGTGTGTTCAGTATCAAAAAGTTTATGAATTGCATCCTCATACATAACTAGTATGTGACCCACAAGCCTGTGAGTCCATTAAAACCAATTCATAAAATTGTGCTATTACATTGATGAATCACTGTAAATTTGTATTGAATCTTCTGCTAGCACAAAATATTTTCTTTTTGTGGTTTGTTTTTTTCCCAGGGAAGGGATTGGCTAAATCTTTTATTTCCTATTCTCATTCTTTCTTAAGGAATCTTATGACATAACTAATTTGTTTCTTGATTTAGACATACTAATGAAAGAGCCAAGGAAATCCATGGGATCTATGTTAGCCATGATGCCACTGATTTCAAGGTATCTAAACATAAGAGTTTTTGCCCATTAGAGAGGAATTTTTTCAAACCCATTAAATATCAAATGACACAAAAATATTTCTAATTGCTGGAAGTTATGCATTGTATTTTACCAAACTAACTTCCTTTCTTTACTAGAAACAGCAGTACTCTTAATCCAGAAGGAGGATTATACCTGTATTCCAGGAATCTTGTACATACCAAATTAGAATGGTATATAATAATAAGATAAATTAGTCATTTTATTTTCGGACTTCCCCTTCATCTCAGGTGCTGACTCCAAGACGTTAAATAATGGACTTGTGCAATATATTAGTGGAAATTTAAGTGGCCAACTTTAATTTCCACTGAGTGACCCAGTTACGTCTATGGTAGGGCCAGAAGGCATATCTTTGATATTAACCTAAGTGCTTTGGGAATGTGCCTGTTTAGGGTTGCCAAAATAAAAAGTGGAGCATGCTCCTGTACTTTTAGTGTTTGTGTAGAAGAGGGAATTTCAACAGGTATTACTTCTCGTGCAACCAGGTGGCAAGTATGGTAACTCCTTCTGACATTCTCTCTTCTACACAAACATTCAAGTTACAGGAGCTTACTTGTTTTCACTCTAATAACCCTACAAGTAGTGATCTTGGAACCTAAGTAGGGTTGGGCCTGATTAATACTGGGAAGGGAGACCACCAGAAAATACCAGGTGCTGTTAGGCTCTATACAAAGGAGGGCATTATAAAACATCTCTGAGTATTGGTATCTCTTGCCCAAAAAATTCCTGTGACATTCATGGGCAACTTGAAGGCAATGCCAGCCTACAAAACAGGGGAATAGGCTACAGCTTTGAAGGGAATCAGGACCATAATCTTTCATCATTGCATAAGAAATGTTGGAGGACTTGCAGTGCTTGACTTCCATTTCCACTTTCAAATGTGCAAACAAAAACATCTTAATGTTTGCAACATCATCATACAAAATCTTTTTCATTCCAATTATCTGGATTAATACAATTTTGATATATATTTTTAATCTGTTTAAAAATTAAGATAATACTAAATGTCAGTTTGAATGTTCTGGTAAAGATATACTGGGATGCAGGCTAAAGTTAAAGGAAGGAACTATCATCATCAGACTGAAAGGATGATTCAGCCAGTTGTGTCTTCTATTTAAAATGGACAATATCAACATCTGTTTCCTTTAGGGGAATGATTTATTTGCCTGACATGGGCAGACAGATTTGATTAATGGAATGGTATCTATCTGCATACTCTCACTGATCAATTTAGTAACTGTATTTTAACAGTGAACACATGTCCAAGGATAGTATACACATTTTAAAACAAACCAGAACCAACCTTGCTCTTCAGATATTTGAAGTCAATCATAAAATTTGAGTTTTTATTTTTTTTTTAATGTTCCCAGTTTTTGTTTATGGCCAGATTTTATTTTTGCCAATCATGCAAAAGTGGGTATTAATGGAAGTAAGTAGACTATTTTTCATTGCTAATTTAATAATCCTAATAGGTGAATTATTATAATATATTTGGATAGCTGGGTTTAAAAATTACAAGTCTTTAAAATGCTCAAATGTCATCTAGGAAGTTTTGTATTTTTCTTAATAGTTTGTTCACAGAAATACCAGATGACATATCAATATGTAAAGGGAACTTGTAGCACCTTTCAGAGTAACGAAGGCCCGAAATGCATGGGCCAAACCAGGTGGCTTTCAGACACTGTAGGTGTTTGGCGTTTACATGAAGCATGCCCCCAGAATGGCCAGAAGCTTCTCCGAGGCTGCACGAAGTAGGAAAATGACAGTCTAAAAAGGAGCAGATACAATCTGCCCTTGCTAGTGACCGCTTTGGGACTGTAATGACAGCCCATTTCAGGAGTGGCCTGTGCGGTTGGCACAGTCCTGGCCCAATCACAGCTGGTGCAGCGTCTGGCCACTGCTTCTGGGCCATGTGCTTTGGCCCTGAGTGAAAGAAGTTGTAGCATAAGCTTTCATAGACTTGGCCTATTTCTGCATCTGGGGAAGTAGACCAAGTCTATGAAAGCTTATGCTACAACTTAATCAATTTAGTTAGTTTCAAAGGTGCTACAAGATCCTTTTGAATACTGATATTCCAGACTAATATAGCTATGTCTCTAAATTTTACCCCCTAGCTGATGAAATAGTAACCCAGTCTTTGGGTTGTACTGCTTTAAACCAGTGGTTCTCAAATTGGAGTTCCAGATGTTTTGGACCTCAGGTCCCACCATCCTTGATCAGTAGCCATACTGCTGGGGCATCTGGGAGTTTGAAGTCCAGAAACCTAGATGGCCAAAGGTTGAGAAGTACTGTTTTAGATGATTCATTGGAAACCAGCCTGGTCTTCTCTCTGACATATTAAATTTCTAAGTAGAATGTCAATGGAGAAGGAAAACAACATTCTACCTGCAGTCTGAAGTGGTACAGTCCAGATACAGATGGACCTTAACTACTATTTGTACAAACTACATTCTACAGCAAACCAAAATTCTCTTTCTAGAAAAAGTTTAGAAGCCAGGAAAGCATGCATCTTTCTTGTAAAATATGCATGTGGATACCCCTTGCAAAATGGCATTGTGTGCACTGTCATACATACCTTTACAAGGGTGAGGAATATCTTTACAAGGATGGGAATCATGTGGTCCTTCAGAGGTTGTTGGACTGTAACTCCCAGCATCTCTTTACCCAGTGACTCCCAGGGCTGCTGGGAGCTGCAGTACAAAAACCTCTGGAAGACTGTATTTTAATAAGAAGTACTTCATCTGCAATCAAGCTGATTTCTTGCTGTGCTGTGACTCTGTGTTGTCACTATCTATTTGTGCTGCAGGCTGTGCTGGATTTGCCAATAATTACCCATAATCTAAATCTCCATTCCTGCGCTCAGTAACTGACATATGCATCCCAATAAGTCAGCTTTAATTAAAGTGCATACTACTGATGCCAGGATTGCATCTTAGAATTTACTTTTAAACAAAAGCTCTGGTTCTACAGGATTATGTTCCCTGTAGGAGTTAAGGCTATTGTGTGCTACCCCTCCAAAAGACATAGACCTTTACAGGCATATTTAGATGCAACAGGTAGTTGGGTTTTGAGGTAGAAGGCTCTGCCTACCTGATTCCAGAGCCACTCCTTCAGGCCTGGATTATTTCATATCTCAGGTTCAGAAAGTAGCAGGAGAACTAGGGCATACTAGACATTCATTTTACAATAAGCACATCAGGTGGCACACCATATCTATATTCACCAAGAAAGGCTTTCCTGATTCACTGAGTCTTTGCAGGGTTGTATTCAATAGAATTTGATACCTCCACAACCCAATCGATTGTAGACCCTGAAGGAGTAGGATGGATACATGTTACAATTTTGTGGCACCCCCAACATATTTCCTTAAATGGCATCCAATCTTGGTGTGATTCCCTCCTATTGTGAGTTTTACTGCAGTTTTTCCAACAAACTCTACCCATACAAACCCTATTTGTTCCTGTTCCAATTCTAGTTGCATGGCCACTGGCCCTGTATGGGGATGCGATTCTCTGTCCTGGTCAAGAGGTGTGCCTGTCAAAGCTCAATGCAACCTGGTACCAAATTCATTGAGTGCTTATCACCTGTATGTGTGGATCTCCCTTGCACCTGCCTTTGATCTCAATACTCTAGGAGAATGGAAAACATACCTGAAGACACTGAGATTTGTTTCCTCCCCAAAAGAGGAAGGGTGAAGTGGGAAAAACCCATTTACAACCAAACATGTAACAAACAAAATGCAAGGCTTTTCAAGCAATAATCATAGAATTGCATGGACAAACATGGAAGTGCTGCTTGCAGACTAGGAAAGAGCACTGGGAGGAACATCAACACTGTCTTTTTTTTCAGTTGCCTCTTTTTTTATTTTATTTTTTTCAGTAGTCTGATTTGATATTGCAAACACCTTCACAACATACAAAAAAAACCCCAAATTCGTTTTATCCAGAACATATACGGTGATGACAGGGAGTTTCCCCCTCTTTTAAAACCATGTGGGAATTTCAAAATTAAAATTAGAAATCAACATTAAAACTATGACAACAGCACCTTGACATTGTTTTAATTCCAACGCTACCAGAAGAATTTTAAAGCAGTAAACAGATATAATACTAACAGGAATAAAGATACTTACTGTCTAAAATGTAAACGGAATGTTTTGGTTCAATTTTTTTTCTGAAAGAGGACAGTTTATCATCAATTCACAATTTAAGCAGCATGCAATTTTATTTTTTTAATTTTTTTTAACGTTTTCAATTCTTGGCAACGGCAACAAACCACAATGTTAGAGGAATGTAATGCAAATTTGTTTTTTTTCAAAGTTGTGCGCAAATGGATACTTTGTTTTTCTCCTTTTGTTCCCCTCTAGGTCATGGATATGTTCAATAAATAGATTGTGGAACCACTGTACTGTATAAACCTCATTTATACATGCAGTCCATAAAATTATTTTCTTTCTTGCTGAATAATTTACCCTGTTATGTATATATACAAATAGATAAATTTTTGTCTCAATATAATCTATACAGCATGAACCCACTATCTTCCCCTTTTTATGGTCAGTGTACACACACAGGAAGTGTCTATTCTTATAAACCGCCATCCAACTCTTTTTTTGTTATCCATGGTGAGAGCTCGCACATAAGACTGGGTAGTTCGGCACTGGGAATTCCAGTACCTCTTGTCTATGCCTCTGCAGCCCTCTTTCGTATATCCCTTTGAGTTGCATTTGGTCTCATAAAAATATTGCTTCAGTTGGCCTTTGGGTACTGGTACTTTTTCCAGGACGGTAACCGTTGCCCCTGACATGTCCACCGCAGTCTTTTTCTCGGCCGCTGTTACCCACTCACTAGTACTGTCACACACACTCAGCTCTCCACGGCGAGCAGGATCAGAGTGGCGCCGGACCCTCATGGACATGTTTGCAGCATCCAAGTAGTTTTTATACTCCTCAAGCAGAAAGAGCAGTGGAGGCTCCAAAGGCACTTGACTGCTTAGCATAACCCGAGACGAGTACAAGTCTGCATCCTTGTTTTCCTTGCTGGGCTGGATGGCCTGCTGCTCATCCAGGAGTTCCTCTATGACATGTTCAAAAGTGTCTGCCAAAGATGTCAATCCTCTTGTGGCATCATTGGGCCCACCTAGGTCCTCCAAATTTCCCTGTGTCCGAAGACTGGGATAAGCCAAGCTGCCTTGTCCTCTGAGGCTAACTTCTTTCATTGGGGCAGCTTTCATGCAACTGAAGTATGAAATAACCATAGTAAGGAAAAGGATGGTCATCACTCTTTTCACTTGGTGGAACTGTTTGAAAGAGAAAGAGAGAGAAAGAGCATTGAAATTCAAAACAATTCAGTTTTTTAAAAAATCACAAGGTACAAAACAAGTAATTAAAACAAGTATTACTTTTTATAACAGTTAGACAAAATTATGCATGGATTCTACAGAACCTTTAACTTCATGCAAGTAACAAGACTGGCCCAAAACATTTTTGTTCCTGAGGTAAATGACGAGATGGCACATTCTCCCATTTCATGGACTAAACTGACCAGATTGTCAGCTGAATGTTACTTTAGTGGTAAAATAAGACACTTTTTCACTGCACCACAGGGCAGTAGGATAGTGTAGGCGACACAAGGGAAAGCTATGAAGCACACACAGCTGTATATCTCAACAATCCCCAGCATCAGCTACCTGATTTGTCAGCTATCAGTTTGGTCAGCTTTTTTCATGGAATGGGAAGGACACCTTGTCCTTTGCCTCAGCCACCAAATATCTGGCATCTATTGGTTATCAGAGTAGAGTTGAATCACTTGTTTAAAGGTCAGTCAACATGTAAATAAATCCCACTGATTCAGTGCATCAACAGGATTTAGGCTATTACATCCTAGCTGATCCCTGGTAACTCTACGAGATAAAAAGTGCCACAGACATCATAGCTGCCTCACTCTGCTTAATGATAGAACTGGCCCTGACAGATATAATTGACATCAGTTAATATTCAGACATCCCAGAGAAGCAACAGAATTCATGCCAATGGAATTTTAGATCAGCTGTAGTTGATGTGAAGCAGGCTGTTACACAGGGAACAGTAGTCCTTTTGGCCTCTGGAACTATGCGTTCTTAGTGGGGTAATACATGTAAAACCATGTGCAGCAGTGATTATGCAGTTTCCCAGTTTTATCTTTTATGTCACCACTAAGGCATTCATTTAGAGCGCTAGCTACAGCAGATGCCAACGATTGGACCACCCTGCTCAGAACAAATTTTTTAAAATGTTGGCCGGGAAGTCTCAAGGCCCTTGTGCAGTAAATGTCACACTTTAGGCATGATAATTAATTATGCTCTATTTGCATGACAAATGTAACAGCATGTTTGGAAAGGTTACTAAGCATCTGTGGTATGCCTGCAGTAACTTGACAAATTTCAGGAAGTTGGTTGTCTTTCACAGAAAGATCTCAGCATGGTGATTGGGACTATGGGAACTATAATACATTTAATTTAAAAAAACAAACAAACTGAAACTCTCCTATATCTGAGGCTAATCCCTTGCCCAAACACATTTGGAAATTAGGGAGTCAACTGAGTTAAAGTTTCATCCTATTTTATACAGGACTGAGATGTTTTGCATAAGTGGAAGTAGTTGACAACAAGAGATTTGGTGCACCTAGAGTGGATATTTTAGTTCTTCCAAGTAAGTTATTCTTGCAAAATCCACACAGAACTAGACCAACAATATATAACTTTTGAAACATTGTCACACGAGGGTAGTCAGTGAATCAGTCATGTGCCATATAAAGATTTCTGCCACTGGCCCTTTACAGGGATGTATGTGTGCATGTTTTTGATGTTTGGGTTTTTATTTGCCCCAGCCAACATAGTATATTGGAACAAACAACAAACATAAAAACATTCCTACACTGTTTTTTGGAGAACCGTTATGTAGAACATTATGCAGAATAGAGGCCCTTTGACTCTACAATTATAGCACTATGATTCAAGTTTAACTTCCAGGGCTCAGGACTGTAGCTATAGGGGAGGGTTAAAATGAGTGCACTGCCCTTCCAAATAAGAATTCTGCTTTCCAAGGGAATTTTCATTCACTCCCTAAAAGCAAAGCGGAGAGTGAGACATTGAAAATCTTTTACATCTAGAACACTTATTTTTGCTGTGTTTGATTTCTCTCAGTCACTTTGCCTGCCCTTTTGCTTAGAATGTCTAAGTTGTATTTCTTAGAGGCTTAACAAAAGAGAAAATACAGCAGAAATGGAGCTAGAGAGTCGCAGCTTTCTCTGTGCCTTACTGCATGACACTGTAGCACTTAAATGCTCTTCCTGTGGAAAATGATCATCAAAGTGAGTCTTTTAACTAGGTGGGAAAATTCATTCAACAAAAGACTTGCTTTGATGGCCATCTCTCATGGGAAGAGAACGTAAGCACTATGACACCATGCGGTAAGGCATGGAGAAAAACACTACTCTCTGGCTTTGTTTCAGCTTTGTTTTCTCTTGCAATAAGGTTCTAAATACTCAACTGAAGTTTTAAATTACTGCAATGGTAAAAATTGAGGAGTGAAGAAAAATTTCACTTGGGGAGGTAGGATCTGGTAAGCAATGCTCTCATTTTGTCCCCCTTCCACAGCTTTATCCCTGCTATGGTTGCATACTATGCAGCCTTGAGGTTTGTAGCTTTAAGGCGAAACGCAGCTCCTTTCTGCACCACTGCCAAGGCACCATTAGCACCCTGGAGCGGTATGGTGATGTCTTGTGCTCTGTCATTTAGAGATGGCTCATGAGGCACGTCATCAGCACACGCACCATCTAAATGCACGCACACCCAAAATGGCGCAGGGGGAGTGCGGGGCATGTGGACTCTCCGTGCTCCTCAGCCCTAATTTCGGCCCCAGGCAACCACAAAGTGGTAGTCTGTACTGGGCCTATGTAACTCTTAAAAAGTGGCTGGACCGTAACTCCCATCATTTATCATCACTGGCCAATAGCAACTGGTGACTTCCATGTTAGTAAGGTGTTTGATCCACTCTAGTTTTTACTTCAAATTGTCAATGGTTATCTAAGATGGTAAATCCATTTGGTGAGATAGGGTTCAGACCCTTAAATAATTCCTTTAAACTTCACACTGGAACCCAAAACACACTGACTATCCCACTGACATGAAAACCAGCAGCCACCGCTACCACCGCTGTGCTGGCTAGGATTGATGGGAATCAGTCATCCAGTATTGGGAGAAATACACATTTATTTGCTTATTTATTTGATTTATATCCTCCTTTCTCCCAGAGATGAAACACAATAAAATTAAAAACAGAAACGGTTAAAAAAATAAACATATGGCTGGAAATACACAAAAGGGTAACATTTTTAAAAAGCATAGATGAAGGAGACTTAAGTCTACAAAAGCTTATAGTATCATCTTCTTTCTTAGTGTCAAAGGTGTTATAAGATCTGTCTATATGTTAAAAACAATTAAACATGTTGTAATATTAAAATATAGTTGAATTAAAACAATTTAAAAATGCAACAACTAAAAAAAAAAAACATCACCAAGATTAAAAACCTTTTTTTCATACTCAGTGAATTGTTTTATGTCAATGAGAATATGAACATCTTTGTGGCTGGTGGTAAGGACAACAGAGAATCTATTCTCTATAGGAAGGGAATTCCACAACCTTAAAATGGATTTTAAGCTTTTTCACATTATAATATTATAGCAATTCCCTGACACTTTAACTTCCTTAGATCTGTCCTATGGAATCCTGGGTCTTATTTAGAATTCTCTGTTTGTGCCCCTCTAAACTACAAATTCTAGGATTCATAGAATTATTAAATCAAAGAATCTTAGAGCTGGAAGGGACCACAAAGGCCATTTAGCCCAACTCTCTGCCATGCCAGACTACACAACTAAAGCACTCCTGAAAGCAATAACAGCTTCATTTGTATACCACCTAAGCAGTCTCTAAGCGGTTTACAACTGTAACCTAATTGCCCCCAACAAGCTGGATATTCATTTTAGTGACCTCAGAAGGATGCAAGCCTGACTCAAGCCTGAGCCCTTGGCTGGTATTGAACTTGCAACCTTATGATTTTGGAGTGAGTGGTTGAAATACTGGCATTTAACCACTGCACCACCATCTGGCCTCAGTTTAATGTGCCTCCAAGGCAATCTATTATACTACCAAACAGCTCTTTCAGTGAAAAATGTTCTTCCTAATGTTTAGGTGGAATCTCTTTTTTTGTGATTTGAACATCTCTGAAGAAGCAACTAACTCTCATTTCAGTACTTTTGAAGTTGAGTCGGAAGTACCTCATACTTGGCAGCAAATACTGGAGTAAACATTTTTTCTGTTTGCCAACACAGTGCTATGTAAAAAGACTCACTTCATATCCTTCATAATCATCTGTGGGAAATGAGGAATCCTAACACTTGTCAAAGGAAAGCAAAACAAAGAAGCTTTACGTACTAACGCAGGAATTGCCCAAGTCTGAGGCCTTGACATTTATATGAGGAAATGTTCTGCTGTTAGGAATTCTCTGTTGACAGTACTCTAATTTCAACATGTCCCTTGGATAGCAGTCAATCTTCCGATTCATATATATCATTATGGCAGGAACATATAAATATTACTTGTTTACCTGGCCCTTGAAGATCATAATTAACTGAACTTTTTGCTGCAGTTATTCTAAGTCCTCATATATGTGCTGTTTAACTTCAGTAAGGCAATTTTAACCTTTCACAAAACTTGTCCAAACTGATACAATATAGAGGTGACAAAAACTGATACTGTATGGTACTGATTCTTTGTTGAGTGATTTGAAAACAAGTGGAAAGATAGTAACAGCAAAAAAGGGGACCAGTAAATTCCTTCCCTGGCTGCACAGGCCCCTGAGCACTGTACACCACCCACCTACCACCTGGATTGCCATCTTGCTCTCTGTTTACTGCATTTTCACACCAGAGAATTAACACTGGGAGGCTGCTGAAGCAGTTCATCAGCCAGGCTTGTTCCATGTGATGGCACTAATACACTTGTAAATCATCAAACAAACCAGGCAGTTAGAGGCCAGGGTACCACATGATGGGGTGAGCTCCCATCACTAGCCCCAGCTTTTGCCAACCTAGCAATTCGAAAGCATGCAAATACAAGTAGATAAACAGGTACCACTCCAGTGGGAAGGTAAACAGCGTTCTGTGCAATCATGCTGCACACATGATCACAGAGTTGTCTCTGAGAACACTGACTCTTCAGCTTAGTAACAGAGATGGTTGGACACGAACTTGACAGCCTTGTCAATGGGGAATACCTTTACCTAAATCATCAAAGCAGATGGTAGTGGAAAATAACAATGGAGAGATGTGATTGGCTTGAACTATCACTAAGTCAATGTATTTACTGTTTTTATTTCAGTTCCTAGCCAGAGACCTTAGCTCTTCTATACTTTAAGTTAAAGACTCCTTTAAAAAAAAGGATACAAACATGTTTAATGTCAATTTCTCAATATATCCTTGGGCACAGATATGGCTGTAGTGAGCCAGTCTGGTGTAGTGGTTTGAGTGTTGGAATAGAACTCTGGAAAAATGAGGATTCAAAACCCCACTCAGCCATGGAAATCCACAGGGTGGTCCTGGCTAGATTCTTAGATGAATGCAATGGCAAACCTCCTATGAATAAATATGGCTCAGAAAACCCTATGACAGTGTCACTATAAATCAGAATTTTGAAAGCGGACAACAACAACAAATGGGTATTCAAACTTTTCAAAAGGATTCCAGAAATGTTGGTGTGCTTATGGTGAAAGAGGCTTTATATTTTAAAGGCTACACTCAAATGGTAGTCCAAGCTACCTTCAATGCATAGTCTTCACTTGGTAGTTGGGACTAGTAATTCATTTAGGCTGAATTATGTTGAATGGCATGAGTAACCTATATAAGGTGGGTCTACTCTAATTTAGACTAGCTTATAAGAAGCACAATACACATGTTACAGCCATTTGCTAGAAAGCCCTTAATACATCATGCCACATCATACAGCTGATAGGGAATATGATAAAGATGGTCAAAGGAAATTAGAAGGCATCTGTCTGTTTACAGTGCCCATTTTGATGCTGGCATGTGAGGTCGTGCAAGATTCAATAATGGCAACTAGACTGACTGGCTGTTATCCAGAATGTATATTCCACATTTACCCTCTTATATGGAACACTTAAGGAAATTTACATTTTCATTATGCAATCAATAAAGAGAACTCTAATAGAAAATTGCAACAGTAACCAAACTAAAATGCCCAATGAAAGAAAGAAGGGAAAATCAAACAAATATCTGCCTGAGAAAAAGATCTTAATTGAGCAATGGTGGAAGACCATTAAAAGGGGAGCACTGTAAGAACACAAGAAAACATGTTGTTGGATCAAACCAAAGGCAAATCTAGTTGAGCATTATGTTCACACATTTGCCCATGGAAACCCACCAGCAGGACTTGAGTGCAACTCCACTGCCCCTCTCACGTTCTCCAGCAACCACCAAAATACTATCTTTGATACTGGAAGAGATATGTTACCTTCTTGACTAGTAGCCACTGTTGACTATAACCCCCATGCACTTATCTACCCCCCTCCCTCATAATTATTCAAGTTAGCAGTCATTAACACATTTTGTGGTAATGAATTCCACAGTGTAACTATGTACCTAGGGATTCTTAAAAAAATTCAAGCTATTTTGTATGCACTGATAGGAAGAAGACCATTTCTGTCACAAAGTAAAAGGACACACAGAAAGTTAAAATATCCCACCAGAGTCATAGACCTTGTTCTGAGCAACCTAATACAGATGTGCCTCTCTGTGTTTTCTTTTTTTAAATCAGCTTTAAACACCAAGACTAATTCATCTGTCAGGCAGTTTGAAGCAAGTCCAGGCTGAGAGGCAAATTTGAACTAAGGCTGGTGCCCACTTCACACACTGACCCCATCTACCAAGTACTTGGTGCTGCCAGAGTTGACAGTGCTGATGATACATGAACACCATATGTATACCCTACGTGGGATCCAGAGAACTACATGAATTCATCTGTTCTCCCAAGAAAGCTTTGGGCTTTTGTTTCTCAAATAGTAGCCCCTCACCCCTCCAGCCTATGTAGCAAAATGAAAGTACTTTCAAAAGCAGATGGTGATATGGAATAGCAGTCTGTTGCTCAAAGGGAAACAGAAGTCAGATATTCCACTGAGCATAGCCAAGCTCTTGGGTGCTTCTAAAGTAAATTTTGCATTCTAGTCCTTGAGTACAGGATGGAAGGTCTACTTAACACCTTTGTCCTAGCAACAGGGGGAGCTTCATGCATAAAACATCTGTTTCTCTTCTATGCTTATCATGCATATGTTAACCCACATGTAACCATGGAAATTTCAGCTACAATTGAAAAGCAGATCTGGGAAAAGTTGCTCTAAATTTGCATTTCAGTTCCCAGTGGTCACCCTTGAAAGGGATCCTGTGTATTATAGTCCAAAAATTTATTTTCCCAAGTTCTGATTCTCCAGAAGCATGTCTACTTTTATATTCCATTCTCCTAGAGGCTAAAAGATGAAACTTTTGTCAGATATGATGATTGTATAAGTTTCAGATTCAGAGAACAATGTATTTGTCAATACCAACAATAAACTGCCCAGAAATCCATGTATATATTGCTTGAATTAAAAAATGGAAATAGCCAGGACAATCAGGTCCTAATGTGTTTTCCTATTTCTATTAATAACATTTGCTCTCTTGTAATTAATTGAAATCAGGTTGGAGCAATATTTCTTTCACAAAGATACTGTGCCATCAGAAACAGTTAAGACCAAACTGCTAGCAGGGACCATAACTGTCAAATATTCTGATTTTCAAAAGAATGATAGATTGCATGATTAAAAATATGAGACTTAGCATGATTTTCCTTTATGATCGTGGTCAAGTTATTAAGTTATTAATTGGTAAAGTTATGTGATTTGAAAGTCATTTTCACAGTACAATCCCCTATTCTCTCCTGAGGTACAGTGTAATCCAGATAGTGCCAAGAAGAACACATTTTGAACACCGAGGGTTGAAAAAGGTTCTCTGTGCAGTTCCCCTGCAGCAGTGGGTCCTCAGCAGAACTTTGAACCCATCTAACACAAACAACATCAGAACCAACAAATGTGTGGAGCATAGAAAAGATTGGGAACCACTGCCTTGGAGAATTAGATACATTTGAGGTTGCATAACCTCTTCTTTGGCTCAGTAAATGCTTATTTCTCACTGGCACTGGCCATTCCACATCTTTCTTTAATACTGTGGTCCTGTTAGAAATATGCTTCTCCTAGTACTTCAAATGGCACTCTTCTGTTCTTAATAAAACCAGATTCTATTTCCACTTGCTGCTTCTTAAGATGATTTTGTGCAATGGCCATGTATGTGTGAGTGTGTGTGAGAGTGAGTGAGAGAAAGAAGGAAGCAGGGAGAATTATACTACCTTTCATGTTCAACAACTGAGTATGGGTGTGCACTGCTGCAAAAAGCTGCAAAAGAGAATATGTAAGTGTACAAATTCTCCAGGCTTGGGACATGAGCGAAAGCTGCATGCTAGTCAAGAACAATGATGTTTTACCAGAACTCCCTAAGCCTTTAAGGTCAATGGTTTAACATGGATTCAATGCTGGTCTGGCCTTGCACATTCTAATGCATAGCACCCTGTCTATTCCCATCTACTTCCACCACTAGTTCAGTAGCTCAATACACTGGCAGAAAACAGTGGTGACTAGCAGTTCCATATCAGTGGGCTAAGGAATCTGCAACAAGTTTTAGGAGTTACCCAGGCGCTGAACCTTACCTTCAAACAACTGAAGGAAAATCTTCTTTCAGTTTTGGATGAAAACAGAAGGATTCAAGTTTCTACATCATTGACACTGAAGCCACTAGACTCCACTGAGGGCAAAACATATTAGCAAGATTAGCCAACCATGAGATGTATGGAGAAAGCTCCTACCTACAACAATCCTGTACCAAAGTGATTTTCAAGTTTTCAGCCTTCAAGAAACAAACCAAAACTCATAGTCAGGCACACTGTTAGGACCAACTGGAGAACTTGGAAAGTTTCTGCACCTCTGTGAAATTGTTGTTGTCAACTGCCCTCAAGTCAACTTTGACTCATGCCAGTCTCATGGATGAGGCATCTCCAAGACTCCATGTGCTCTGCCTCTCTGCTCTGGTCCTGCAGGCTCAGGTCTGTGTTGTCTTTGATTGAGCCTACCCATCTGGCATGTGGTCTTCCTCTCTTTCTACTACTTTCCACCTTTTCTAGCATCATTGTCTTTTCTAATGATTCGTTTTTCCTCATGATGTGGCCAAAGTACAACAGTACTGATTTATTCAACTTGGCTTCCAGAGTTCGAGCTTGATTTGTTCTGGAACCCATTCATTTGTCTTCTTGGCCATCCACAGTATCCTCAGCATTCTCTTCCAGCACCACATGTCAAATGAGTTGATTTTCTTCCTATCCACTTTGGCTTGGACAGTCTCCACTTTAGGGTTCAGACATATGTCTTTACATTTTTTATCTTGTCCAGTTCTTTCATGGCTGCCTACCTCGTTCCTAATTTTCTTCTGACTTCTTGACTCCACTCTGTCTCCACTTTGATCAATATTTGAACCAAGGTATAGGAACTTTAATGAAATTGAGATTAACTATTTCAATTTTCACATAGCCTAGGATAAATTCTTGTAAATCTTCTGTGGTCATTATTTTGTTTTGTTTTGCTGTGTTTATGTTCAGCATTAAGCCTACCTTGGCACTCTCCTCCTTAATTTTCTTCAATAATTGCTCCAAATTGCTTTGAAATCTGAAAAATTGTAGTTGGTCCTAACACAGGGATTGCTTACCTGTGAGATTTGGTTTTGTTTTGTTTGCATCAACTAATATTGCTTACCTGTGGGATTTGGTTTTGTTTTATTCTCATCAACCAACATGAGTTTGTTCTTATATTTTCTTCACCAAGCCATCTGTTGAGGAATCCCTAAATACTTGTGACAGAAATTGTGATTTTGTCAATTATAATCCAGGGTATATGATCAGATCATGTAGGATACCTACTGAGCTTTTGAGTCTTCACTGTTATTATGTATATAGTGATTGACCTGGGAATACATACATCCTTTTTCTTCAGCTATGCATTGCAGAGAGAGATTGCTAGGGTTATGCAACCCCTCTTTCAGTAATAAGCATTTTAATCATTGCTGATCTGCTCCTTTTGCATCTGCCTGGCATTTAAGATCTTCAGAATTCCTTTAGTATCTGCTCTTAACTAATTATTCTGTTCCTCATCATTACTGGCTTTGTGCTGCTTTTTTCTGTTTTATTATTACTGTTTTGGTATTGTTTTTCAAATGGCATTTTGCTTTATTTTAATTTCCCTGAAACTCTGTAAAAAGGAAGGCTTTAAAAGCCACTTCATACCAGGCAATTATAGTACTATGATTCCACTTTTATTCCCATGACTGCATCCTGTGGAATCTTGGGGTTTGCAGTTTGGTGAGGCACCAGAGGAGTTCTCTGGCTGAGAATTCCAAACATGTTGTTGTTGGCTGCCCTAAAGTCAACTGCAACTTATGGTGATCTTATTGTAGAGTTTTATTGGCAACTGTTACTCCAAGGAGGTTTGCCATTGCTTTCAACTGTGGCTGACAGAGACTGACTTGCCCAAGGGCATGCAGTGGGATTCCATGGCTAACTTAAACTGCTATACTATATGCTGGCCATCCAGAATGCTAAATACCCCATCCTAAACTGCAAATCCCAAGATTCCATAGGATGATAACATGGGACCATAGTGCTACATCTGGGTTGTGTGAAAGAGTCCTAGGTTTTTGAATCAGTCACTAAATCACATATTGAATTCCATTTTGAGAAAAAAGAAGGATAGAAATCCAACAAATAAATGAATAAATAAAATAACTACTGATAAGCCAGTTCCCTGGCAGAGGATTTGAAAATGTTGATTCTGTCAACACAGACCATATGAAGTTAGCATGCCACAAGGAGAAAACAGCACCATACAAAGTGTCTCCCTGTCAGAAATAACTATCTACTGTAATGGTTTATTTTTGTTAAAAAATGCTACCGAATAGCTCCAGAAAATGAGCTAAATCCCACATTACAGAGGAAGTCTAAAAGTGCCTAGCATTTTGATGGAGAATGTTCCTTCTCTCCATGACAACAAGAATTAACTAGTATTTTATTTTTATGGGAAATCCTATGCTTAGTCAATTCAAGACACACTGCACTTTCTGTTTTGAGTGTGTTGCATTAATGGCTCATAGTAACTGTATTTAGCTAGGATCTTCAGGTTCTCTCCTGTCACTTCTTTCCCATCATTTCTGGATTATATCCTAGCTACTCTTTTTCTGGCACTCTGCCCCATTGAACTTGGGTCCAACTAGTATGTGTAATTATATGTAATTCACAGGGAAATCAATGGGACACCTATCTGGGTAAATAAATATGCATAGAAGTTCACTCCAAATTGTAGTAGTAAAATCAGGCAACTGATTTACTTCTGTTACCATCCATGCAGAATTTCAGGCTGCTGTGGTTTACTAAAAGAAGCCTTCAAAAGATTCCTGCTTTATTTATCTTTCCATACTGTGTGAACAGATACAAAAATGGAGTGCATGTCAGCACATGATTTGCAAAGAACAAATGTACTGAGAGCAAGTAGGGATTAGCAGTCAAATGCATGTGCCATTGGCTGTTCCACACATACAAATTATCCTCCAGGATATTTATTCATCCAACTCTATAATTATTTTTTTAATTACTGAAAACACCCTAAACAAGCACACTAAACACATGCTAATGAATTTGAATGGCCCTAAAATGTCAATCCCCACATTTGCCCATTTGGTAGTTGATGGGTTTTGCTTAGATAATAAAACCAGCCAGCCCTATCACAACAGATAGTGGCAATCAAGAGGGAGGCTTCAAAATAAATGAGATTAAGTGGGAAATAACTTTCAAAATGAGGTTTGACTGCTTTGTTTTAAGAACATAATTGTCCTCCATCCATCATCAAACAATTTAACCATAAGATAACTATCAGTAAAACTACTAACTCTTGCTAGAATTTACAAAATAGCAGACATCTTCCCTTCCAAATTGCAAATACAGTGGGCCCTTCCTATCCAGAGGGGTTCAGTTCTGCCTCTCCCTCCATGAATGGCAAAAAACATGGATGGTTGCACCCTGTATTATTCAGTGGTAGTAATATGCCCGCACATGCACTCACCGTTGAATAATATGGGGTTTTGCAATCTGTGGGCAGTCAAAACTGTGGATCACAGACAGTAGGGTACATGGAAAGGAAGGAGACATGGAACGGAGATTAATTTTTTTTTAATAATGTCCTGGGACCTAACAGTCCGGCAAGAGAGAGGAGAAGGAGAGGAGCTGCTTGGCAGCCATTTTGAGACCGTGTGTTTGAGACCGTGTGCTCGTTGCTGAAGGGGCGGAGCTTCTGTGAGTCACATCTGTGAGTCACAAGGGGGCAGAGCTAGCAGACTAGCTTTATATACCAACTTCCAGAGCCTTCCAGAACAGTCCGGCCAGAGAGAGGAGAAGGAGAGGAGCTGCTTGGCAGCCATTTTGAGACCGTGTGCTCGTTGCTGAAGGGGCGGAGCTTCTGTGAGTCACATCTGTGAGTCACAAGGGGGCGGAGCTAGCAGACTAGCTTTATATACCACCTTCCAAGAATTTTAGTTTTCTTTAACTCAACAACTCTGCTCAAGTGGCGTCAGGTTAGAATCAGATATTGAAACAGAACCTTCCCTTTAAGGGTAAGATAGCAGCCAGGACATTCCTTTAAAGAAGTATTCCCAGTAGATTGACTGTTATATTCATTACTAAAGACTTTGCAGTATGGACAACGAGGGATCTGCTGCAGTCACCTGCAACTCTTGTGGGATGTTTCTCTTCTTGCCTACAGAAGTGGAGAACTTCACATGCACCAAGTGCAAGTTGGTAGCACTCTTGGAGGAGAAAGTGCAGCAGCTGGAGTCCAGAGTAGCTACACTTCAGCATATTAGGGAACAAGAGGATTTCCTGGACACAATAGAACTAACCATCTTGGATGAGTACCACGCAGAGGAAGATGCTCGGGTGGAAGAGGTCACTTGCCAAACAGAGGAGGCAGACAGCTGGAGGAATGTCACAAAGAGAAGTAAGCCAAGAAGGAATTGTTTGGGGAGCTTGCAGCTAGAGAATCGATTCGAAGCTCTTTCCCTTATCAAGGAGGATGAAGAAGAGCAGCATGGACAGACTTCAGGGACGGAGCAGGGGAGCCTGAGAGTCCCACCCGAGGGAACAGTCGCTGCTAAGCCTCGGAGGAGGCGTGTGGTCGTAGTGGGGGACTCCTTGCTGAGGGGTACAGAAGCAGTGATTTGTAGGCCTGACAAGATGTCTCGAGAGGTGTGTTGTCTTCCAGGTGCAAAGATCCGTGATGTGACAGAGAGGCTGACAAGACTGGTCAAGCCTACTGACAAATACCCCTTCCTTTTGGTCCACATGGGAACTAATGATACTGCAAGACACAGCATTCAGAACATCAAAAGGGATTACGAGGCGCTTGGTAGGAAGCTGAAAGGAATGGATGTACAGGTTGTCATCTCGTCTCTTCTGCCAGTTGAAGGGCATGGTCCAGGAAGGGAGAGGAAAATAGCAAATGTGAACAACGGGCTTCGCAGATGGTGCCGCCGAGAAGGATTTGGATTCTTCGATCATGGGCTGCGGTTCCATGAGGAGGGACTTCTTGCAACAGACGGGTTGCATCTCACGCCAGTTGGAAGAAATGTTTTTGCCAACAGTCTCAAGAACTTGATCAGGAGAGCTTTAAACTGAGTTCCGAGGGGAAGGGAGACAATATTAAGAAAGGCGAAAGGGATGGCAAAAATAGTCAAACTGACATAGAGGAAACAAGGCAAACAGTGCAAGGACCCAACAGTGGGAGGCAAAAAAAACTTGCACAGGCAGCAAGTAAAAGGGAACCATGGTCTGCGATGTCTCTACACTAATGCACAGAGCATGGGAAATAAGCAGGATGAACTCGAACTCCTAGTACAACAAAGCAAATATGATATAATAGGCATCACTGAAACCTGGTGGGATGAGTCTCATGATTGGAATGTGGAAATAGAGGGGTATAACCTTTTTAAGAGAAATAGGCCAAACAAGAAAGGAGGAGGAATAGCACTATATGTCAGAGATATTTACACCAGTGAAGAGATCCTGGACATCAATCATGGAAGCCAGGTGGAGAGCATCTGGATAAGAATCAAAGGGGAGGGAAACAACAAGGATGTTACGGTGGGAGTCTACTACAGACCCCCAAGTCAGACTGAGGAATTGGATGATATCTTTCTAGAACAGATGACCACACAGTCAGAAAAGAGAGATGTAGTAGTAATGGGCGACTTCAACTATCCTGATATTTGCTGGAAGTCAAACTCAGCAAAATCCTCAAGGCCTAGCAAATTCCTCACTTGCCTGGAAGACAATTTCATGGTCCAAAAGGTGGAAGAGGCAACAAGGGGGTCAGCTATTTTAGATCTGATCCTAACCAACAAGGATGACTTGGTTAATGGGGTGCAAGTAGTGGGATCATTAGGTGGAAGTGACCATGTTCTCCTGGAGTTTGTAATACAGTGGAAAGGAGAAGCCAGGCATAGTCAGACACACATCCTAGACTTTAGGAGAGCGGATTTCAGTAAACTTAGAGAAGTATTGAGGGCGATTCCATGGTCAGAAATACTAAAAGATAAAGGAGTTCAGGACGGATGGGAGTTTCTCAAAAGAGAGATCCTGAAGGCACAATTTCAAACAGTTCCAGTGAGAAAGAAAAACGGGAGGTGTCTCAAGAAACCAGGATGGATGACTAAGGAACTTTCAACCGAGCTAAGCTTGAAACGGAGCATGTATAAGAAATGGAAAAAGGGGGAAATCACAAAAAAGGAATTCAAAGAAATAGCAGGCATGTGCAGGGGTAAAGTCAGAAAAGCTAAAGCGCAGAATGAACTCAGGCTTGCTAGAGAGGTTAAAGACAACAAAAAGGGCTTTTTTGGATATGTCCGCAGCAAAAGGAAGAAGAAGGAAACAGTAGGGCCACTGCGTGGAGAAGATGGCAAAATGCTAACAGAAGACAGAGAAAAGGCAGAATTACTCAACACCTTCTTTGCCTCAGTCTTCTCAGAAAAGGCAAAGGGTGCTCAACCTGAGGAAAATGGAACAGAGGACAGAATAGGGGAATTTCAGCACAGAATAAGTAAAGAGATAGTACAGGAATACCTGTTTAACTTAAATGAATTTAAGTCTCCAGGACCAGATGAGCTACATCCAAGGGTATTAAAAGAACTGGCAAATGTAATATCGGAGCCATTGGCAATAATCTTTGAAAACTCCTGCAAAACAGGAGAGATCCCAGCTGACTGGCGGAGGGCAAACGTTGTCCCCATCTTCAAAAAGGGGAAAAAAGAGGATCCCAACAATTATCGTCCAGTTAGTCTGACATCAGTACTAGGAAAGATTCTGGAGCAGATCATTAAACAGAGAGTCTGTGAACATCTAGAAGGCAATGCCATAATCACAAAAAGTCAACATGGGTTTCAGAGAAACAAGTCATGCCAGACAAATCTAATCTCTTTCTTTGACAAAATTACCAGCTTGTTAGATGAAGGGAATGCTGTGGATATAGTATATCTTGATTTCAGTAAGGCCTTTGACAAGGTTTCCCATGACATTCTTGCAAACAAGCTTGTAAAATGTGGGCTAGACAAAGGAACTGTTAAATGGATCTGTAATTGGTTGACCGGCTGAACCCAAAGGGTGCTCAACAATGTCTCCTTTTCATCCTGGAGAGAGGTGACCAGTGGGGTCCCACAGGGATCTGTTCTGGGCCCAGTGCTATTCAACATCTTTATCAATGACCTGGATGACAGAATTGGGAGCATACTAATCAAATTTGCAGATGACACCAAATTAGGGGGAATAGCTAATACCCCAGAGGACAGGATCAAGATTCAAAATGACCTGAATAGACTAGAAAGCTGGGCCAAAGCTAACAAAATGAAATTCAACACAGAGAAATGTAAGGTATTGCACTTAGGGCGGAAAAATAAAATGCACAGATATAGGATGGGTGACACCTGGCTGAATGAAACTACGTGTGAAAGGGATCTAGGAGTCCAAGTAGACCACAAGTTGAACATGAGTGAACAGTGTGATGCGGCAGCTAAAAAGGCCAATGCTATTTTAGGCTGCATCAATAGAAGTATAGTGTCTAGATCAAGAGAAGTAATAGTGCCACTGTATTCTGCTCTGGTCAGGCCCCACCTAGAATATTGTGTCCAGTTCTGGGCACCACAATTCAGAAAGGACATTGAGAAACTGGAGCGTGTCCAAAGGAGGGCGACAAAAATGGTGAAGGGTCTGGAAACCATGCCCTATGAGGAACGACTTAGGGAGCTGGGGATGTTTAGCCTGGAGAAAAGAAGGTTAAGAGGTGATATGATAGCCCTGTTTAAATATTTGAAAGGATGTCATATTGAAGAGGGAGCAAGCTTGTTTTCTGCTGCTCCAGAAAACAGGACCCGGAACAATGGATGCAAGCTACAGGAAAAGAGATTCCACCTGAACATTAGGAGGAACTTCCTGACAGTAAGGGCTGTTCGACAGTGGAATGCACTCCCTCGGAGGGTGATAGAGTCTCCTTCCTTGGAGGTCTTTAAACAGAGGCTGGATGGCCATCTGTCAGGGATGCTTTGATTTGGATTTCCTGCATGGCAGGGGGTTGGACTGGATGGCCCTAGTGGTCTCTTCCAACTCTACGATTCTATGATTCTATGATTCTATGACCTTTTGCAATTAAATACTGCTTTCTAAAAAAAAAAAAAAGCTTATAGGAGACATCTAAATTATTATTATTTTACAAAGTATTTTTGTATCACCTCCCAGCCCAAAAACAATTGAAAGAATACAGAGATTTAAAAAAAATGATTAAAAACACATTAAAATGATATTTAAAAACTCCTGCAAACAATCCAATTTTAAAATGGTTAAAACAGCAGTTTCAGACACTGAATCCCATGTGGAATAGCACTGTTTTGACTGAGCTTAAAAGAGATAGGGCCAGCCTAATTTCCTTGGGTAAGGAGTTTCACAGTTGAGGTGCTACTATAGGAGGGGGAAAAAACTGTTAGGTGCACCAACCAACCAAACGTCACAAGGCATTGAGACACACAACAAGGCCTCCTCTGAAGATCTCTAATTTCTGGCAGGCTCATATGGTAGGAAGCAGTCTTTCAGATATCTTGGGCCCAAGTCGTTTAGGGTTTGTAGGTCAACATCAGCACCTTGAATTGAGCTCAACCAAATTGGAAGCCAGTATAGTTCTTGCAAGACCAATGCTATATGGTCTCTGAAATATACACCTGACACCAGTCTGGCTGCTATATTTTGCGCTAGCTGCAGCTTCTGAACACTTTTTAAGGCACCTCCACATAGAACCCATTGCTGTTCAGTAGTCACTTCCTATCCACAGAGGATCCATTATGGGACCTCCTGACCCCTCTGCGAATAGGAAAAAATGTGGGACCTTAAGTCCCATTCTTTTCAATGGGAATGCATTCATGCCTGCACCTACAGCCATGTGCACGCATGCCCACTGAAAAAGCCAGGGCTTGCCATCTGCAGAAGCTCAGATCCACGGATGGCAAAGTCCTTAGTTGGTGTGGGCGTGCTGTAATCTACTTGGGAAGTAACTAAGACACGAACTACTGTGGCCACATCTATCTTCCCTAGGAAACGGCAGACCTGCCAAAGTTGGGCAAAGGCACTCCTGCATAAGCCTGGCTTTCCAGATGCCTGGATGCCAGAGCACTCCTAAGCTATAGACCTGATCTTTCAGAGGGAATGTAGCCCCTTGCAGAATAGGTTGTGATTCCAATCCCAGGTTGGTTTTCCTACTGACAATCAACACTTCTGTTTTGTCTGGATTAAGCCTCCATCTACTCATTCACATCCAGTCCTCCAGACAATATTAAGTACTACCATGGCCTCCCTGGCATCCATTGAAAAAGAGAGACAGAGCTAGATATCATCAGCATATTAATTAAACTCATCCCCAAAATTCCAGATGACCTCTCCCAGTGGCTTCATGTGTATGCTGAAAAATAAAAGGGACAGTACTGACACAAGTAGAACACCAGAGGCAAATGGGCAAAGGGCTGAATAACAGTCCCCCAACACCACCTTCTGGGAACGTTCAGCAAGAAAAGATTGCAAGCAGTACCCTCAAACCCCATATCAGCCAAATGATCCAGAAGGATATCATGGTAAACGGTGTTAGGTGCTGCTGAAAGATCCAGAAAGACCAACAATATTACAGTTCAAGAAGCTACTGGTGAGGCCTCTTATCCTTTAGAGCAGGGGTAGGCAATCTTTTTGAGCCGGGGGCTGGGTTGCTGTCCCTCAGACAACCGGGGGGCCGAAGCAAAAAAATAATAATTAAATAATTTTTTTAAAAAAATTAAATATATAAATAAACCAGGACAAATGTAGGACAAAATTTTCAAATGGAAGACACTTTTTTTAAAAAAAATGGAGGACACGCGAAAAAATTTGCTGATTTTTAAAAAAATGTTAATATAAATGCATGTTTCTGAGGCTTCTATAGACAATTGCCCTCCAAAGGCCCCGGCGGCAATCGGCGGCAGGACCAGGCTGGGGCCGGTCCCAAGGCCTCACTGGGCCGCATCCGGTCCGCGGGCTGCAGGTTGCCTACCCCTGCTTTAGAGCATGGGTGTGCAACTACCGAAGGCCAGAGTGACACATTTAGCCCCCTAGGAGAACTTAGAGGGCTGCACCTGCTCATACAATCAATCAATCAATCAATCAATTAAACAAACAGTGAAAAAATGCTCCCAAATGTCTCTAGGAGTATGAAGGCATTTTTGCCATATTTGGGGGTTCAAAAAAAGGCCTCTCCTGGGCTTAAATTGGCCCAAGGTGCACCAAGGTGCACCAAAATGTGGTGGAAATGCCCCCATGCCCCCAGTGGGCATTTTGGAGCATATCTGGGCACAGAGAGACAGATAGATGAGCATATCAGAGTGTGTGTGTGTGTGTGTGTGTGTGTGTGTGTGTGTGTGTGTGTGTACCTGATCCCTGGTGGTCCAGGGACAATCCAAATGTGGTGAAAATACCCATCATGCTTCCCAGAGTGTATTTAGAGCCCTGGGGCAGCCCACAGACCACATTTTGCCCATCCTTGCTTTACAGCAGTGGTTCTCAACTTTGGGTCTTTACCAGAAATGCAAGCCAGTTTGGCCAATGATCAAAGTTTCTGCAAGCAGAAGTCCAAAATACCTGAAAAGGCAGAATTTTAAAACCACTGCTTTAGAAAGCCATTGCATAAGAGAACCAATAGCAATTAACTGCCAAATGACATCATAAAGAACATTATGGGAATGCATCTGGATCAGACTAAATTTCTATCTAATCCCCAATTCTGTCCCTTTGGTGGCCAAACAGAAACCTATGGAGGCCCACAAGCAGTGCATAAACACAATAAACATTCCCTTTCATGCAAATGGTCTAGAGAAGTACACTGCTTTAGACAGAGGTAGTGGACAGAGATCTGTTGCTTAATTCAAGCTAGGACAGATCCACTGAGTGGTGGTTCAACATATAAGTAAATCCAAATGATTCAATTGGCCTACTCCAGTCAGAGGTAACAATAGGATTTATGCTATCATATATAGCCAATGTGACTAGTAGCCACATCCTCCATGAATTTCTGTAATCTCTACTGAAGTTGTCCAGACTTGCATCACTACAACCTCTGTTTAATAATCTGCTGTGTGACTCTTGTCTTTTCATTTTCTCTGTCCTGAATCTCCCATGATTCAAGTTTGATGGATGACTCTGTCCACACATATTGTGAGACTGGAATGAGGACATTTCCCTGTCCATTTGCTTCACCTTGTTGATAACTGTGCATGACTCTGTTATCCCCCCCCCCTCCTTCTTCTAGCTGAAAATGCTGATTTCTCCTAGAGAGGCTATCCATAAACTATCTACCACAACTCACATATACATTTCCTATTCAATGCCAGCGTAGTCTCAGCACTGGATATCTCAAGTTACTGGTTGGCCCCAATAGTCACAACTTTATGCTGACACAAAACTGAATTTGGTGTTTTAATTCCTGCGCAATCTGAATGGATTCTTTCTGAACTCTTCTCTATGTCCCTTTTTAAAAATAATTCTCCATAATTTACTTATCAATCAACTTGGCCATCAATTCCAGACCATAAATGTCCCAATACAGGGGACCTCATTGATTATACAGGTTGAATCTCCCATATCCCACCTTGGAGAGGCGTCAAAATATAAATATTATTATTATTATTATTATTATTATTATTATTATCTGAAATGCTTGGTAAGTATTTGGGGGTTTGGATTTTTTTGGGTTTTGGAGTATTTCCACGTACGTTTATGCTTTGTATACACCATATATATATATATATATATATATATAGAGAGAGAGAGAGAGAGAGAGAGAGAGAGCACATGTAGATAGTTTTATACACAATACTTTTAATAACTTTGTGTATGAAACAAAGTTTGTGTATGCTGAATCACCAGGAATCAAAGGTGTCACTATCTCAGCTACCCAAGATGTTCATCCATACTGAACACTCAGCGATGGCAGAAAGGGCAAAAGAGACCTCATTCATTCAGGTTTTGGAATTAACTGTTGTTTTTTGAAGGCTAAGCTTAATTTGGAATGGGATGAGGTTTGCAAATTTAATTAATTAATTGAGTTTATCTTTCTATCAAAAATAGGATTAAGGACTCCATTGCTTCTCTTCCCCATAACTGCAGCTCAAAAGGTATAGTGAGAGGAAATATACAGCCTGGAAGCTAAATTTGTTTCTTCAGGGTATATCATTTTCTCTGCAGAAGCTGAGTCACAGGGAAGATGGTGTAACTACAGTAGTAAGAAGATGGGGCTGAAACTGTGAGATTTGCCCACAGTGCACACTAGAAAGAGTGAACAAAGCACTGTCACAGGTGCATCATACCTCATCTTTTATCCAAATTGGATCTCCAGGAAGCCTGTCAGAAGGTTAAACAGACTAAAAGCTTTACTTCAGCCACTGAACCAATGTAAAAACCATGTATCAAAATTTAGCCAGGGCTATAAGATCTGCAAACTTCACCACTGAGGTTTCTCCTTGTGTGGTCTCCACAGGCATACCTTCTCCATCCTTCCTTCCCCATCAACCACTGTTAACTATGGGTCCAGCATGTGATCATTCATATTTCCTGTCCCCTCATCTCCTGTCTACTAATCTCCAGGGATTCTTGACCTTAAGGCCTTATAGACTGTACTGCTTGCTTCCAAATTCTTTTCATCCCTGCTCCCCATGCTATCAATAGGTTGCTGGTATGGTTTGCCAAAAACAGATGACTCATGTCTAGAATGTCACTAGAGTGTACACTTGTTAGGAACAACCTCTTTTCATTTTCTTTTTTCACTGTTTTAGGAGCTTAACGCAGAGCAATATAAAGCGACTTACCACTCCCGGTTTGAAGCCAAATTTGGGCTGCCCCCTGGTTTTATCACATGGCTTTTGCCCCCAAAACCACAATCTGGGTACAGCCTGGCTCCAATACTGATCCCTGAACTCACTTCAGAGACCATTTTTCAAAGTCAGAAAGCTCCCAACTTTGAAAAATAGCATCCGCAGCGAGTTCAGGGACCAGTATTAGAGCTGGGCTGTACCCGGATGGCAGTTTTGGGGGTAAAAGCCATGCGATAAAACCAGGGGGCAGCCCAAATTTGGCTTCAAATTGGGAGTGATAAGTGGCTTTATATTGCTGTGTCCTAAGCTCCTTAGAGTTCTGCATTGGGCAGAAAGCACAGTTAGGTTATCCCTGTGAAATGTCAGCTTTGCAACACACAAAGTTGCACAAGAGCATGATTTGGCCCTTTCTAGCCAACCAAAGAGGAATACAAGACTATGATTTGCAGGATCCTACAAATTGATCTAAGGCCTTTGGAGCAACAAATTTATAAGGAAGAGTCCACAGTCCAGAATACCAGTGGACAGACTTCAATATAATGGCTAGCTTGTCATGGACAAAAGAAAAAAGCAAGAAAGAGAGTGGACTTCCCACTTCATATCCTAAGTATGATACTTACCTTTGCTGATATTCTCACGGTAGGTGGCACTGATAAAAGTGGTAATGAGTAGACAAAACACCTTGCCATTAGCCATAGCCAACAGTCCTCAGAATTAAGAGGAGTTAGCAGTATGCCGTGTTCAACTGGAAATGCCAGTTTGCACAGGCTCCAATGGGTATTTGACAACAACAGAGGTTTGTTTTGCTTTGTTTTGAAATGGTTGTTATTTGTCAGCAATGTTGTCAATCATGCTCTGGTTACCCACGTCCTATGTGCAATTTCATTTCAGCACATGCTCAGTCTAGTCACTTGCTCAGCATAGCCATTAGGATGTTTTCCTTATTTGGACAAAGGATCAAGCTTGCCTTTTTAATGTCATAGGAGAAAGGAAAGAAAGAAAGAAAATGTCTCAGCAAGAAAGTCACAAGTGGAAGCCTGGAATTCCACCACAGCACAGCTTCAACAGGCAATATGTATTAACTTGCCATCATGATCCAGAGGTTAACAGCTGGGTTCACCCAGACTACACAGAAATGTTTGTAACAACTAATCATGCAGAGCTAATGCATCCATATTAATTAATCCACTAACAAAGATTTGTTAGTCATGGCAAATAAGTCACGGCTGATTTCTTTCCTTGACTAGTACTTCCTGATTATTTACTATCACTACAGTTTAATAACAGGCTCTACTGACATATTAGCAGAATTTCATTAGAAATTGCTGACCCTTGAAGAAGTCTTAAAAGAAATTATTTGTTCCACAATTAGGAATATTTACACACACACAAACTTATTTTAGTAATAAATAACTGTAGATTAATTGAAAGACACCATGTACTGGAAGTATATAATCATTAGGCATGAGTGCTGTTGAGAAATTTGCCACAACCTTTTCATGCCCCCAAAATGTATATAAATACATCCATACCATATATATATATATATAAAGTGATTTATACATTTATCTGATTTGTAACTGTATGCACACATATACATTTATATAAATTATTTATACAAAACTCAATAGAGCTTTAGACAGAGTTTCTTTTTCCACTGATAGGAAAGGAGTTTGCCCCTAGCTGGAGAAGTTGTTTGAACCTTTCACTCCTAATTTATGGATTTCCAACTTTCCATTTTAAACCAATTGGCAAAAGAAAAACCTGGTTTATTTCAGGCTTGTCTTTAGATTTAGGACCAGGTTTTGGTGCCTTCTGACATTCTTTCCATTAAAAGTCATGTCTTGCTTTTGTGGTAAATCTTAGAAAGGCAGTGTGTGGAAGAAGAAACTTTGCTGATATAAAGTAAGAAAACTTTTTCTTCATCTGCAAATCATATGGATGGTTTCAAGGAAATACTATGTCATCATCATCACAAAGGAAAGATAAACTCAAAAGTAGTTTCACTGTATTTTCAGTACAATTTTTTTTTTGGGGGGGGGGAATGAAAAGAACTAGTTTGACTGCAATGGAGAGGGAGAACCTTTGGCCAGCCAGAGGTTTTTGTTTCCCACCCACCTTGGCTAGCCAGGCATAATAAGTGATTATGGGTTGTTAAAAACTTAAGAGAGACCCAGTATGATGTCGTAGTATGAGTGCTGCACTAAGGGAGGCCAGGTTCAAATCCCCACTCAGGCATAGAAGCCCACAGGGTGACTTTGGACAAGTTACATTTTCTCTCAGCTATAGAGAAAGGCAATGGGAAACCCACTGAGAATAAATCTTGCCAAGATAGGGTAGGGTTGACATAATTTGGAGTCTAGTTTGAAGGCACATAACTACAATGAAGTTAAAAACTTTGGAGAGCCAAATGTTCCTTCTATAAGGTTTCCTGTACAAGTGTATTTATGTCTTTGTATAAAGATCACATTCTTAAGCTCTTATTTTGTGCCATTTAAGTGATGTACATAACAACCCAAAGTGCCAGAGCACATCCAAAAAGGGACAGAAAGTTCCATCAGTTCATTCATCCAGTCACCAAATACTCCCAAGCCCATTGTGTAACACATGCAAGCACTGTAAATTGTGCATTGACTGAGCAGTACGCCAAGAGAAAGAATAATGTGGAGGAAGAATATCCTTCTTTGTGCAAAGGAGATCCTCTGTAGACATGGTCTCAAGTTATTCTATCCACTGGGACAAGTACTTTAAAAGTATCATATAGTCAATTGCCTATAATAAATCAGGACTGTACAAATTGGCAACACAAGGCATAAACTTCTTTTTATACAATATTGCCAAAATCCAACCATATCTCTCCGCCTCTACTGCCAAGATTCTCGTCCATGCCCTAGTGGTCTCACGACTTGATTACTGTAATGTCCTCCTGGCTGGGCTTCCTCTTTCTCACCTCTGTCCTTTAATCTCTGTCCAGCACTCAGCTGCACGCATTATCACATCCGCCCACCGCTCTGACCACATCTCTCCTTTGTTGACATCCCTTCACTGGCTCCCCCTCCCTTTTCATATTCAGTACAAGCTCCTGCTGTCGATGTTTAAAGCCCTCCATGGGCTGGCCCTCCCTTTATTTATCAGACCTCCTTTCTCCTCACCTTCCCACTAGGGCCCTCTGTTCTGGCAGTCAAAGTCTGCTGTCCCAGCCCAGGATTTCCTCTGCCCCCATCCCAGATTCGCCCCTTTTCACTTGCTGCCCCTCACTCCTGGAAACTTCTTCCCTCGCGAGCAAGGGCCATCACTTCTTTAACCAGCTTCAAAACGGAGTTGAAGACCATCCTGTTCAGAGAAGCGTTCCCAGGCATTGCGTGATTGTCACTTGCTATCTGATGTTCTTTTTGTTGCCTGTTTTATTGAACCATTTCCTGTATTGCTATGTGTTTTATTTGGATTATCCTATCATTTCTTAGATTGTATGCCATAGGCAGATCTACTCTTTTATATTTTTTGTTTTTATGTACAGCACTGTGCAAATCTACAGCGCTATATAAATAAATAAATAATAATAATAATAATGATCATCATCATCATCATCACCATCATCTTCCCTTTAAAATGTAAATATAGAAATCTTTCCACTGTGGCCATGTGAAAAAATAGGGCAATACAGTGGGCCCACCACATCAGTGTGCAAGCAATCCACAGATTGGAGCGCCCACAGCTCAACACACCCTGTATTATTCAACATGCACATGGATGTGCTGATATGGATATACACATTGTTGCTGCTGAAAGAATAATGTGAAATGTGACTGTCCACATTCTTCCCCATCTATACCCCCTAAAAAAACCTAACCTTCAAAACTGATGCCCTGCAGATGGGAAGGGTGCACTGTATATAAGTGACTAGCCAAGATGACAGAAATCAATGCATGCAGGAGGAGGGGGGGTTTCCTATAGAACTGACATGAATGAATGAATGAATGAATGAATGAATGAATAATAATAATAATGATCTATCCTTGATAGGGTCTAATTCTTGAGACTAGGACCTGTTTGATTTCCCATCCATATGGCCTTGTTATTTACACATTGTCTGATGAGATGAGAGCCTGTCACCCAGAGCAGTAGCACCCACTTCGATGTATAAACTCACAGCTAGAATTAAAGAATAATAGAGTTAGAAGAGACTACAAGGGACATCCAGTCCAGCCCCCTGCCATGCAGAGTTGGCCTTTAGATCCAATGGATTCCAGAAGCTGTGCCACTACTAAATCGTGTCTTGCACTATTTCTGGATTCTCTCACACTACACTGTTGTAGCACTGATTCCATTTTCTCTGTCATCTGCAGATGCAGCAGGGTATTTGGAACTGCCTGCCAGAGAGCTTTAGGAAGCTTCCGGGGGCTTTTTCACACTACACAGTTATAGCTCTATGATTCCACTTTTAACAGCCATGCTTGCTAGGGTTGTTTGATCCTGTCCTCAGGGGTATTAGGTACTCCTCCTAATTTGGTATCATCTGCAGATTTGATAAGTATGCCCCCAATTCTGTCATCCAAGTCATTGTCTGTAACAGTTGTGTAGAAGATGGAATTTCAGCAGGTGTTGCTTCTCATGCAACCAATACCTGCTGAACTTCTCTTTTCTACCCAACTGTTATAGGAGCCCTGCCTCTTGTTTCACCTGATGGCTTCATCTTATAGAAATCTGCAATTTGTAGTTTGGTGAGGCAATAGAGCTCACTGTCTGGGAATTCTACATACACGTCCCTAAATTTCAAATCCCCAGATTCCTTAGGAAGTTTCATGGCATTTAAAGTAGGATATGGGGTAGGAAATTACACTCGCAGTAAGTTAGGCTTTCAGATGCATGTATCTTTCTATGGTTGTTGTGGAGGAAGGAATTCGCTACCTTCCTTTGTGCAATGACCTTCATCCCAAGACTCACCTTCCTCCTGGATACCTCATCCACAGCTATTTAATGGCTGGAGGAAAGTGGGAGGCACTGAAGATATTTCAAGCTATGTCCCTATAGCAAGAAGGAGAACAAGCAAGGCATCCTCTGGGACCTACCAATGATTCTCTGGAGGTCCTCAAAGATGACACTGTGCATCTGACTATAAGGAGATAGCTGGATCATTCTCAGATGGCTCCTGCTCTCTATTGGCCTCCAAATGGCCATGGATGGGGCCTTCTGCAGGAGGAAAATGAGTCCTGCTAGAGGGCAGAGGGGTGGAACTTTATTCTGTGTCTCCTAATGCACAATCTTGGCCATGTCGTTGCATGAAAGAAGGCATGGGAATTGCTTTCCTCAAACTAGTATCTGTTTTATTTTGTTTTTAAATTGTCAAGAGCTCTAGGCATATTGACAACGGATTGGAAGGACCATGAAAAGTGCTTATATACACAGATCTTTTTTTTAACGCTAAGACTTAAAAGTAAGAGAAACTTTACACTTGGGTAGTTTTCAAGGCAGCAATAGTGTTAGATTCAAAATATATATCAAGGCAGAGAGGCATCTCTGTAAAAAGATGAGGCGTATTATTATTTAAAAATGTCAGAAAAACACCAGGACACTCTGGTTAAAAATCCTACGAGGGAAAATTGGACAATCTAAAGTCTACCTATCAGAAACCAGAGTTTGGAAAAATCCTCAGACTTCCAGACTCATAGTGTACTGCCTATTTTATTTGACACCCGCATCCCTTTCCCTCTTAATAGACTGAAAGAGGTCAGCAGCCTTTCATGACTTACCTACAGCCACACAATAGGATGAGTGCTACCCCTAGGAGACCGCCACATTCTCTAACCATTGGAAGGCACTGCTTCCCCATAGGTATCATCCGTAGAGTTTGCAGAGTTTTCTCTGGCAATACTTGGGCTTCTTCTAACCCAGAAAGAGGCAAGGCTGCTGATTAAAAACCTTAGGGTATTAATTTTTTTCCCCTTCTTCTTCTTAATACATATGCTAGCTCACTCCCATCTGTGTTGTTAATTAGCTCCTGGCTGTAGGTTAAATGTAGGGCATGTTGTCACGAGCCTTAAGGTGGGGTGGCCAGACCTCCTGCTATTGCCATATGGCTTATTTTTAACTCTTCCCTTCCCATCCTAGCTTCTGATTTATAGGCACGCAAACAACAAAATAACAAAGTAAAGAACAAGGGGGTGGGCGGGGGTGGAGGGAGTATGTTTGTTCATGTGCAATGCTAAGTGGAAACATACTCTTTGTGAAAGCAGATTCCCCCCCCTCCATCCCATAGTATTGATTTAAGACCACAGCTTCCCTCCCTCTCTCCTTGCCTCTCCCCTATTTACATCACACAGAGTAAAATCATTATTAAAGGCAGGAAATAAGTATCTGCACAGGGAGAAACTACAGCACAAATAGGTGTTTCCAGGGATCCTGAAGCATGCTTTTATGACAGCTGCATTGGCAGCTTGACAAGAGCTTCAGGGTCACCCTCAATTAGCTTGTAATGGAGAACTAGGCTATCCTCATAGGTGATACAGACCCAGAAGTGAGAGCTGAATGTATAGTGTTAAAAGAAAGAACCCCAAAGGGTTTTTTTTTCCATGCATGGGGCACTTGAAGCATATATTGGCTTTGGTGGCCCCAGAGTACTCAAGCTTATGATAACGCAAAGACAGGCTTGTGGTATTCCACGTCCTGCAATTCTGGGCACCCTAACCAGCCTACTATGCAAATGATCTGCTAACGATGCCAATCATATGGTAGCTACTACAGGAATACCCCCTCCTTTTCCCACACACATATTTCTCATTCTAAATCAGCTCTTTCAAAGGTTGCTTTATAGGAAGGAAACAGATGGCTAGGGTTTCTTAAATATTTTTGCATGTAACATGGCTGAACCCTCAGAGGCTAAATAAAACCTTAGGCCATTATATACTGTAAGAAATCATAGGTTTCAATCCTAGGTGTCCCTACCAAGAAATCAGTCCCAATAAATTCAGTGACATTTAATTCAAGGTAGATATGTGACCTTGGGCAAATCACACTCTCTCAGCCTCACGGGAAGGCAATGGCAAACCTCTGAACAAATCTTGCCAAGAAAACCCATGATAGGTTTGCCTTAGGGTCGCCATAAGTCAGAAATTACTTGAAAGCACACAACAATAATTACAAAAGATATGCCTAAGATTGCACTGGCTGTATATATGCCTGTGCACTCCTGAGAGTAAGCCCCATTGAAGTGAAAAAATCAGACTAAGACTTGGAAGAGTAGCTATGAAGGAACTAGCAAGAGCCCTAAGTGAAAAGATACATCATTGAATGTCAAAGTCAGGATTGTCCATGCCAATGTATTTATAACTTCTACATATGGTTGTATAAGCTGGACAGTGAAGAAAGGTGATGGGGTGGGGGAACTCATTTGAAATTGGTGATGGAGGAAAGTTCTATGGATACACTGAACTGCCAAAAAGGCAAATGAATAAGTCCTAGAGCAAATCAACTCTCTCTAGAAGCCAAGATGACTAAACTGAGAATGTCATGCTATCATTAGAAAAGACAACTCACTAAAAAAACAACAAAAAAAAAAAAAAACAAAAAAACAAAAAAAAACCCCAAAGATGCTTGGCAAGGACCCCATTACAGACACAGTAAAAAAAAGCAAGAACCCTGAGTTAGAAAGACTCAAGAAGGGCTGTTGATGATAAAATGACTTGGGGGCCTCTCATTCATAGGGATGCCATAGGTCAAAGCTGACTTGACAGCAGTTAACTAAAGGATGACTAAAGAACATTCAACTGAGCTACACTTTAAAAGGGACATGTATATAAAAAGGGGGGAAATCATCAAAGAGGAATTCAAACAAATAGTTAGCATGTGTAAGGGGAAAGTAAAAAAAAAAAAAAGATAAAGCACAGAATGAGCTCAGGTTTGCTAGAGAGGTTTAGAAGAATAAAAGGGCTTTTGTGGGGAGTATGTCCATAGCAAAAGGAAGAAGGAAATGGTAGTGTAATTTTGTGGAGAAGATGGCGAAGTGCTAACAGGGGACAGAGAAAAGGTAAAACTACTCAATACCTACTTTGCCTCAGTTTTCTCACAAAAGGAAAAGGGTGTTCAACTAGATGATGCAGTTGGGGAAATACAGCACAGAATAAGTAAAGAAGTAGTACAGGAATACCTGGTTAATCTAACCGAATTCCTGTCTGTAGGTTCAGATGGACTATATCCAAGGACAGAAGTAGTCTCAGAGCCACTGGGAATAATCTTTGAGAATTCCTGGAGAACAGGAGACATCCTAGTGGACTGGGGAAAGGCAAATTCTATCTCCATCTTCAAAAAGGGGAAAAAAGAGGACCTAAACAATACCGCCCCTTTAGTCTGACATCAATACCAGGAAAGATTCTAGAGCAGCTCATTAAACAGTCTTTAAACATTTAGAAAGGAATGCCATAATTGCAAAAACTTGACATGGGTTTCTCAAAAACATGCCATGTCAGACTAATCTTATCTCATTTTTTTGATAAAATTACCAGCTTGGCAGAAGGAAGGAATGCTGTGGGTGTAGTATATCTTGATTTCAGTAAGGCCTTCAATAAGATCCCCCCAAGATACTCTTGCAAACAAACTAGTAAAATGTGGGCTAGACAATGCAAGTCTTAGGTGGATTTGTAAGTGGCTGACTGGCTAAAGGGTGCTCAGCCATAGCTCCTCTTCATCCTGGACAGAAGTAACCACTGGGGTGCCACAGAGTTCTATCCAGGCCCAGTGCTATTCAACATCTTTATCAGTGACTTGGATAAAGGAATAGAGGACATGCTTATCAAATTTGCAGATGACACCAAATTAGGAGGAGTAGATAATACCCCATAGGACAGGATCAAAATTCAAAATGAGCTCAATAGAGTAGAAAACTAGGCCAAAATTAACAAAATAAATTTCAACACAGAGACATGTAAAGTACAGTGCGCCTGCTCCATACGCGGGCGCGCCATATGCGGCTTTCGGTTTACGGATAAGCTGTGCTACAATTTACTAAATGGTGCACATGCCCATGGCACGAGCACACTGCACTGCCACAAATACAAGCCCCATTCTATTGAATGGGGCTTCAGCTTATGTGGTATTTGCCTTACATGGGGTGGCTGGGTCCAGAACGGATCCCCACGTAAGGCAAGGCTCCACTGTATTAATCCTCTTAGAGTGGAAAAAATGAAATGCACAAATATAGAATGGGGGCACCTGGCTTTTCACTGTTGTACTTGTGAAAAGGGTCTAGGAGTCTTAGTGGACTACAAGTTGAACATGAATCAACAGTGTGATACAATAGCTAAATCAAGGGAAGTAACAGTACCACTCTATTCTGCTTTGGCCACGTCTTACCTAGAATACCATGTACAATTCTGGGCACCACAATTCAAAAAAGATGTTGACAAGCTGGAACATGTTCTATGAGGAGCGACTTATGGAGCTGGGTATGTTTAGCCTGGAGAAGAGAAGGTTAAGGGGTCACATGATAACCACATTTAAACATTTGAAGGGATGTCATATTCAGGATAGGAACATGCTTATTTTCTGCTGCTCCAGAAACTAGGACACGGAGCAATGGATGAAAATTACAGGAAAAGAGATTCTACCTCAACATTAGGAGGAACTTCCTGACAGTAAGAGCTGTTTGACAGCAGGACACATACCCTCAGAGAGTGGTGGAGTCTCCTTCTTTGCAGGTTTTCAAACAGAAGCTGGATAGCCATCTGTTGGGGATGCTTTGATTGTGTATGCCTGCATGACAGGAAGTTGAACTGGATGGCCCTTGAGGTCTCTTCCAGCTCTATGATTCTATGATTCTAAGCTCATTGATCACAGTTGACCTTGCTTTTTAGCAGATATGTACAAGCTGCCATTCTGTTGGTGACAAACACATAGGGTTACTTGGGATTACATGTACAAATTTCTTCTTGTGGGTGGTGCACAAGAAATTATTCACCACCACCACCCAGCAGCTGTCAGGCCATGGTGGGTAGCTGTTGTGGCCATTCACTGGCTGAAGGAAAGAAGGCAAGATGTGACTCAGACAGCCTGTCTTGTCTGCAATTCTAGCAAAGGGGAATAAACGCACTGTCACTCTCCCAGTTGGAGAGGGATCTCATTTTTCTTGCTCTCATAGCCCAAATGGGCAGCTTCTTGGTTACTTGAATTGCCCCCCTCTCTGCCAGCAAATAGTGAAAATGAATGGGACAAGAGGTGTGGAGATGCATGTGTGGAACATTATGCTCCACATACATGGCGCAAAATCTTGGCCATAGGATTTCCATGTTAATCTAACCTTAATAAAGCATTCATTGCCAACAATGCAGTAACCTACACAAGCAGTTTCCCCTTTGTTTATGCATGGAAATCCTTGTGAAAGTGTGTTGTGTGCCTTCAAACCAGTTCTAACTTATGATGACCCTAATGTGAATCTATGATGGGGTTTTCTTGGCAAGATGTGTTCAGAGGAGGTTTGCCATTCCTTTCCCCTGAGGATCAGATCATGTAACTTGCCCAAGGTCACCCAGGGGGTTTCATGGTGAAGATGGGAATTGAACCCTGTTCTCCAGAGTTGTAGTCCACCATTCAAACCAGTACATCACACCATCTCATGGAAATTCTTACTGTATTCCTTTTTGCAAACAGTGCATTCCTTTCTTTTCCTACCCCACCTTCTTTTTTTTCTTTGGAGATTTTTAGGGGGCATTTCTGCCTCTGTGACTGATCCTCTTAAAAGCATTTGTAAATCCAATCGTGATAACATTTGTAAGCAGTTAATAAGGGATAAAAATTGTTTGGGCTGGCATTCCCTGGTGAGAATTAAGCAAGTTGTTGTTTCAGTTCAGAATATATTATGTGCAAACATTTGAGCTAGTGAAGTGCAGCCAGATGAAACAAATGCATACAAAGATACCTAGCTGTCTGTGATGCCATTTGTACAGTGCACAAGATGAATGCCCACCATCTCCTTAAACTATATACTAGCTCTCTTTCAACAGCCCTCTTATTTGTACAAATGTTTCATAAAGCATTTGAAAATTTCAGGCAGTGTATATATGGCAGCCAGATTGGTTTCTGAAGCTTGTTTTTTGCTGATCTTATCTTTTCAACTTTCTTCCATCTGCATTGGCTCCTAGTTCATTTCTTCTGGCTTTGAAATGTAAATCTTCATTCACTCTTACAAGCAGGAACAAATAATTGAAACTATTCCCCTCCCCAACAAAAAGAGACCTTGAAAATGGCAGTTTTCAAGGATTATTGAAAGGTCAGGATGTGCTCTGCACAAAAAACAACTTTGTTTAGTGCAGAACATTTGATTCTCTGTGCAGGAAACTTGGTTTTTATACAGAAAGCATAATTTTCTGCTCAGGAGGCACATTGCCTGCACATTGAGGAGCTTATCGCATGGATATTTAAATCAGTTTACCTTAATCTGGTTTAACCCTTAATTAGGGTGGCATTCTGATATTATCGCAAGGCTTTTGGCTCCACTTTTGCCAGGCCCATCCCTGGCCCATCAGGAGGGCTCCAGCAACCACTTTTTCAAGCCAGAAAGAGCCGCGATGAGTAGCTCTGGAAGTGGGGATGGACCTGGGATGTACTCAGGTAGCAAAACTGGAGAAAAAAACCTTGCAATAATATTAGGATGCCGTCCAAATTAAGGGTTAAACTGGATTGAGGTAAACTGATTTAAATATCCCTGCGATAAGCTCCACAGACATACAAATCCCATTTTATGCAGAAAAAAGTAGACATTCTCAACATAAAACCTCATGTACTCGACTTTAGGCTAATTTAGCACATAATAAGTCCCAAACAGCAAAGAATCTCACTGTGTCTAAATTTTCTTGGTGGGCAGTTCTGACAATAGAAACTCTTGTAAAAATGTATTTTGTGGAATAAGGTTTTTGTGGATAATGACAAAAATAACCTCAATCAAAGCAATTTAAATATGATATGAAGCTTCCAAAAAAAAAAAAAAAGCAGATCAATACAATATGTTTGACATGCAAAATAGCTGTGTAAACTATCTACACTGTAGAAATAATACAGTTTGATCCCACTTTAAGTGCTGTGACTCCATCCTATGGAATTCCAGGATTTGTTATTTTAAAAAGGTCTTTAGCCTTTTAGTGCTGGTGCCTCACAAAACTACAAGTCCAAGGAGCCTCTATGATTGAGCCAGAGCAGTTAAAATGGTGTGAACCTGCATTATTTCTACAGTATAGATGCACCCTCAGTAACAATGGCTAGGAAATAAATGTATCTTGCATAATAATTTGAGCTGTTAATAAAGTCTAATGAGTTATGATTTCTCTGTATACCTACAGAGAAATTGTCCATTTGAAATTATTCAAATATGTTATTTTCCAAAGCTAAGACAATTGAGAGGCATCAAATGCCTGTATGATTTCAGCAGGTGTGCCAAAATTGAGAATGGATTTTCACATACAGCTGTAGATGTACCAAAGATTAATCCCTCAGTACACAATGTGTGTGTGTGTGTGTGTGTGTGTGTGTGTGTATCGACATGTACAGTGTTCCAGTAAGTTTGTATAAGTATTGGTGATGGGGTGAAGGGGAAAAGTCAGAAAGTGACCATGAAGGAAATAAAGCCATGTTGAAGAAAACAGTTTGATTAGACACAGAAAATGTTCTAAGTTCTTACTCATTTCAAGTTAAACATGTACTAAACACCCGGAGCCATATTCCAAAACATGTTGACATGCTCTACTGATATAACAGCCAGAACACCAAAATAGGATACAAAGAACAAGTGTGACACACATAATTGGGAAACAGTGCTTGGTCCATATGATTAATTTCTTTGTGTAGCTCATGTGCTGCCACTGCCTGTTTTTGTAAGAATTTTATATAAGGCTGGTTTAATTGTTAGTTCATCAGGGAAGCTTGGGCTTCTAAGGCAGAGTCTACCCAGCTCTGTGTCATTAAATAAATTGCTGAATTCAGTCTACCATAAGACTCCATTAATAAAACTTAAAGATACTGAAAAACATGCCTTTCCAGGGTTGCAGAATTCTATAATATCATTTCTTTGGATGCCTAAACTGCATTTCTAAATCTGCATCTGAGGAAGTAGACTTTAGTCTACCAATGCTCATGCTGCCAACATTTTTCCCCAGTAAGTCTCAAAGGTACTACAAGATCTCTCCACATACTGATTCTGCAGACTAACACAGCTATATCTTGAATTCTTTGTATTTCTAAATGTTCAACCGCAGTGGTAGAAAATTGTGAAGCAAAATGTCTCATTTCTCCCCTCCCCTCCCCTCCCCTCCCCTCCCCTCCCCTCCCCTCCCCATCTGGAGGGTTGCATGATTCTCACCCCATTACTCTAAATAGGTTAGGTAGGAACAGCAGATTTAAAGAGAATCACTTCCTCTTTCATAACACTGCTACTATGTTGTGTGGTGGTGGTGGTGGTGGTGGTGTGCTGTCAAGTCATTTTCTAGTTATGGCAACCCTAAGGTAACCCTATCGTGGGGTTTTCTTGGAAAGATTCATTCAGAGATTCACAATTACCTTTCCCTGAAACTGAAAGCATGTGACTTGCCCAAGATTACCCACTGGGTTTCATGGCTGATCTGGAATCAAACTTATCTGCAGAGTTGAGGTTCAACATTCAAATAACTACACCAGACTGGCTCTCTGCCTGCTACCATATATCCTCCCAATTTCAAAAGCCTAGTTGGTTGTGGAGGGGGGGGGGAGGCTAGTCCTGTTCCATTGCTGCTCCTCAATTATAGGATGTCTCACTAAAGAAGAATATGGTTGACCTCTTCAATTTAAGCTTCAGGTGGCTAGCATTCTGTATGCCCATCTTATACCAACCAACAACCAGATTCCTCCCCCCACACCCACTTTTTAACTACTGCAGCCTCCCGCACACTGCCATTTATTGGTCAATGGAAGGGGGAGAGTGGCAGTGGCACAAAAAATGTCCAACTATACTCCTTACATCATTCAAGAAGGATGTTGACAAACCGGAGTGTCCACAGGAGGGGGGCCAAAATTGTGAAAGGTCTGGAAACCATGTCCTATGAGGAGGGAGTTGGGTATGTTTAGCTTGTGGAAGAGAAGGTTAACGGGTGACATGATAGCCATGTTTAAAGATTTGAAAAGATGTCATATTGAAGATGGAGGAAGCTTGTTTTCTGCTGCTACAGAAACTATGGCATGGAGCACTGCACTGAAGCTAAAGGAAAACAGATTCCACCTAAACATTAGGAAGAATGTCCTGATGGTAACAGTGAACATGCTGCCTCAGAGAGTAGCAGCACCTCATTTTTATAGGTTTTAAAATAGGCTGGATAGCCATCTATTGGGAGTCCTTTGATTGTACATTCCTGCATGGCAGCAGGTTGGACCTGGATAGTCTTTGAATTTTTCTTCCATAGAATCTCTTCCAATTCTGTATTTCTCTTGGTATGTTTCAGAGGATGCCTGTTGCTGTGCATCTAGCTATAGAAACACAGCTTGTTGCTTCTCTGTGGAAAGTAAATGGCTGTGCTGAGGGGTTGCGGCATCTGCTACAGCCGCTAAAGGATGGTTTTGAGTGGGCAAGAGGGAGATGTGTCATAGTTCTACCTGTGCATAATTGTACATATATCTTTCAATGCACAATCCTGGCCATTTAAAAAAAATCCTTCTGCTCTAAAACTTGTTTTAACCTTCCCCTTTCATTTTATTATTTGAATGTGTTCCAGGAATTTTGTTTACTACTATAAATTATAAATAAAAATGAAATGGATAATATCCAGATGAATACACAAGCATAAAAAGTGCATGTTTTCCTCTACTCTTTTCTACACCTTTCTACGAAACCATGCTTGTGGGATCTTCTGGTTTTGACTACTGTGCTCCTTGACTAATGGGAGGGGTAACTGTTGCTCCAACTCAGAAAAATGTCTTTTGCTCTGGTTCTGTCAGCTCAACTGGGATGCTAAGGAGAAAGGAGAGGGGCAGAGAGGCACCTCTGTGGGATCATTATACTGAAGTATTGGACTGTGAACCCATTCACACTACACAATTGTAGTGCTATGTTTCCACCTTAACTACCATGGTTCCATCCTATGGAATCTTGGGATTTGCAGTCCAGGGAGGGACATTCTTAGCCAGAATACTCTTAGAATTCCACAGGATAGAACCACTGTGGTTAAAGTGGAATAATTTCACTTTAACTATGTAGTGTGAGTGGTCCTTGTGACTTGGGAGATCCAGGTTCATGTCCTTGTTGCTGTTTGCCATCAACTGACCCTATGAATGAGAGGCCTCTAAGAGCCCTGCTCTGCTCAAGTCTTGCAGACTCAGGGCTGTGGATTCCTTGACAGAGTCAATCCACTCTTTTCCTACTGCCTTCCACTTTGCCCAGCATCATCATCTTTTCCCAATGAGTCATGTTAACTCATGATATCTCCAAAATATGACAGCCTCAGTTTGCTTTTAGTGAGAGTTTAGCCTTGATTTGCTCTGTCTAAGACATGTTTGCCTTTTTGTCTTTTAAGCATTCCATTCCACTCATTTCCATTCCACTCTTCCTGCCAGCTTTCTTCACTGTCCAGCTTTCACAAGCACTTACTGAGGCAGAAAACTCTCTGGATGAATTTGGGCCATTTATTTTTGTTCAGTATGACCTACCTCACATGGTTGTAGTGAGGATAAAGTGTGTGTGTGTGTGGGGGGGGAGGGATGGAAGCCTTGAGCTTGCTGGAGGAAAGCTGGGATATAAATACAGCATACAAATGAGCATGGAAAGGAAGTAGGAGAGCACTGCTAGCAATCATCGGACATACTTATTGAGGCCGACATGAGCCTACATCAGTGAAGCATCTGTAGCCTTCCTTGGTTTGGAATGGCTTCAAAGAGATTATGTCTCTGAATATGAAAGGGTTCCAGTTTTGTTTGCTTGTTTTGTTTCTTTGCCCACATTTTTGCTTTTGCTTTTATACTGAATTCCAGCTTCCTCAGAAGTCTGTGTTAAAATGCTGTAAAAATTCTGCATAGCCACATTGCGTGTTGTCAACTCTCTGCTCTACAATGAAGATGAGTGTGGAGACTGTCTTCTAATGCATGCCAAGAACCACTGGCTTAATACTTTACGATCCCCAGAGCCTTAATATGAACACTCATACTATAACTATAACTGCCCAACTCCCTTGGGTTGAATTTCATTCAGTCCCCTCTTCCTTGCTTCTATGGACACTATTGGCTTGGCACCTCTAGCCATGTGCTCATTAATGACTCTGGATATCCTTTGAAAAAGTAGTTGTAAAAAGTTTCAACCAACCAAAGGGCCACCATTTGAATCTCACATGGTGTGAATCAGTGGTGTCACTAGGGTTGGTAACTCATGGTCTCACCTCCCCCACTGACCTCCTCCCATACCATACCATATAGAATTCTTAGTAATGTGCTTTGTTCTAATGTTATTTGTAAATTCTAATTCCCATATAACACTGAATGTAATGGCAACCATTGTAACATAAACAACCAGCAAAATTAAAATTATACCTTTAAATTACAATATCATAAACATAGCCTAAATGTATTTACATTGACAAAGTTTCGTGTGATTAAAGTGAAAATTTGGTAATATTTTTAAAAGAAAATTTCCAAAGAGTAAAAAAGTTAAAAACAACATCTTTTTCCCCACCTACCCACTGCGCCTTGCTTTCCCTTCCACTGAGTTCCAGGATTTTAAAGAGACGTGGGTGAATGCTATAGTCCATTTCTGCCAAAGGCAGACATTTGGGGAACAGTGGTACTATCCCCCCCCTTACGTTATCACTCAGTACAGTCGGCATCCCCCCGACACCCAATGATACCCCTAGTGTGAATTATATGGAATGAAAAAAACACTGGCATCACCCACACTGCAGAAATAATCCAGCTTCACACCATTTTAACTGCAATGGCTCAATGCTATAGAATTCTGGGAATTGTAGTTTGTTGTGGTACCAGACCACAGCCAAATAATTATCCCCCAAATAAGTCCAGAAACTAGGGTAGTTCTTTTAAAGTTTGGGCTAAAACCAAGAATGCACTTTCTGGTTTGCTGACATGGAAGCTAACACCTGCCGTTGCATAAAGGGGTTGGAGAGAGAGAGACAGGGTCTGAGGTGGAAAAACCACCAAATCCAAAGCCTTACTGGCATTTACCCGTTACCTCTGCCTTTGCTTCTTTTCTTTTTTAAAACTGTCCCTGCTTCCAATTCCATTGTCACTGTTTAATTGCTCCTGTGAGAAGTAAAAAAAGTATTTTTCCCTTCCTCCAGGAATGTAACAGGGAATGGGACAGATCTTGACAATCCAAAGCCTCCTCTGGTATACCTTGGGCATGCTTCCTTTTGTTAAAAAACCAGGGCAAAAGCTAAGAGATGCTTTGAGACCCTTGCAATATGGGCCTCCTTCTTTGCCCTTGGACCTCTTTCTCTTTGCAGCACTCCTATCCTACATTACTGCAATGACCTTCTTCTAGGGACCATAAAATTGTAGTTATAGACCAGGACAGGGGTTGAAATCAAATCAGGGACGTAGCCAAGGGGAGGGGGGTTCTTAGGGTCTGGACCCCCTCCTTCCATTAGAAAAATGAATGGTGTGTGCTGCTGCGCTGCTGCACCCAAGCCCTGTTATAATGGTGGCACTTAGTCTGGACCCCCCCTTCCTAAAATCCTAGCTACGTCCCTGATCAAATGATCAAATAGGTGAAAATCATCACAGAAAGCTGCCGCATTGTTACAAAATACATGACAGGAAGCATAAACACTAATAAGCAACAGGATAAACAAAACTAAAAGTACGATGAACGACTATAGGGCCCAAACAGACAGGCCAAAATAAAGCTGCTTCAGGTCACTATGAAAGTGTGTTGTTTAAATGACACATACATCTTAAGAAGCCAGAAGCTGCACCAAAGCTGTGCTCCAGTCCTTAGGACTGGTGTGTGGCTTTGGTGCAGCTTCCAGCCTCTTAGGACGCATGAAGCATTTAAATAGCATATCTCCAAAGTGACCCAAAGCAGCTTTATTTTGGCCTGTCTATTCAGGCCCATAGTTTGTAAAATAGAAAGCAAGAGACAGCATTTTGTTGTGAAAGAAAAGCTGCATTAAACAGGAAGATCACTGGGAGAGAAAGAGAAAGAGCTTTTTACAGTGTGGTAAACTACCATTGGTAATTTTTAAAAATGATGCTAAGAGACTCCTATGTGGAAATAAGGAAAACTGTGCACTGAAACATGCCCAAATCACTTGTACCAGAAAAGAAAGGCGGTGTGGAACTGAGACTCAAATATGCTCTTTAAAAATGATTTGTAAAGAGCATAAATGATCTTTCCACCTCTCTTCTGCCAGCAAGCGAGGCCACAACAATCAGAAGTGGGATCCCTATTACAAGTCCTTGTCACAGCCTCACTCACTGCCAGGAGATGGATGGTAATGTCACCCACCTTGCACCCTGACTGGAAGTTGAATGAACCTATTTTGCTTGATCCAGTTACTGGTTTTTAAGGTGAGCTGGGGGATAATTGGGCCAGGAGGCATTACTTACGTAGCTAAATAGCCAATGTAGACTATCAGTGATACATACAGATGTAGGTATGTGTGTGCAGATCCTCCCCCCACCCCCCTCTTTCTGGAATTATAAAGTTTAAACAATTTAAAAATAATTTAAAAACGTGGAAAAACAGCACATCATTAAAAGCCCATCACACTCAGTTCCTAAAAGTCAGAAGGAATACGTAGGTAGCTCAATGAAAAAAGAAAGAAAGAAAGAAAGAAAGAAAGAAAGAAGAACCAGGAATGACATTTCAAACATGGTTGGAAATTGCTATTCATTGAACTCTGTGGAACTTGTCAGACAGATGAGATGGGCAGGCGGAAAGAGCTGAGCCTGTGCCACAGGAAACAAATTATGTCACTAGTAGAGAGATCCAATTTCAGAGGGACTGAGGACAGTGAATAAAACGGATAAGAAGAAAATAAATTCATTTGTGATGTGGTGATGGAGAAGAGTGCTGAGGATACCATAGACAGCAAAAAAGAGAAACACATGGGTCCTTGAACAGATCAAGCCTGAACTCAGCCTGAACTTCCAAGCCTGGAAGCCAAGATGACCAAATTGAGGCTGTTGTACTTTGGCCACATCATGAAATGGCATGACTCATTAGAAAAGGCAATGGTGCTGGGGATGGTAGACAGTAGTAGAAAGAGAGGAAGACCACATGCCAGATGGATAGACTCAATCAGGGAGACCATGGGCCTGAGCCTACAGGACCTGAGCTGAGCAATGGTGGACTGGGGGTCTTGGCGATGTCTCATCCAAAGAGTCACCATGAGTCAGGGTTATCTTAAGAGCAGCTAACACAAACAACAAGGACAAAGCAAAGTGGGCTGTGCTAGATATAATTGGTACCATTTTTGCCATGAAGCACACACAGCATAGCCCGATTTCAGCTATGCCTACTCAAAACTAAATCCCAGCTTTTGGGCATGCAAAGCACAGTCCAATTCCATGCATATCTACTAAGCCCTATTATAACAGCTTCTCAAGCAGCAAAGCACAGCTCAATTCTTTGCAATAGTTTTCAGGACTGCAAAGAGCACTCCTATTCTATGAAACAATTTAAACATTCTTTTATCTCAGCACAGTGATTAGAGGTAAGAGAAGCCTGCAGCCAGATGGGAAACCTCTTCAGTTTGCACACAGTCTAGGGAGGGGCACACCCCCCCCCCATTTCTGCACAATAGAAATGGTACCAAGCTATTGAAGAGAACAAATTTTGGTTTGGAAAGGTTTCAAGGAAGTTGCCTTCTGTTAATATTAATAGCCAGTTACAGTATATCAATAGATGGATGGGCAGGTAGCCCTGAAGGAACTTAAAAAAAGTTATGCGCACATATTAGATAAGTGGCCGATTAGTGGCAAGAGTCCAAGATACAGATTGGATTTGGCAGTAAACTCAAACTCTTTGTGTGGCCACATTTCTCATTTTCAGGTTGATTATGTCAGCCCAAAAGGTGTGGCCATTTATCCCCTTGGCCTATCTCATGTGATCACACATGTGCAGTAACACTCTTCCTACTCAGTCTCTTTTCTGGCCCTGGATATGAGAAGAGCTGAATGTAGGTGGGCAGAGATGGTGGTGATGCAGAAATGAATTCTAGGAAAGGCAAGGAGACCACATATTTCAGAGTCCAGATTGTAAACATTCCAGTTCCTCTCTCCGTTGTGTTAAAATAATTATATTATTTCAAAATGACAATTCACCCTGCCTATGGCTAGAATAAAAAGTATTATTGTTGCATCCTACTCAGAACTGACAAAATTCTCCCAGAAATACCCATAAATTTGACACTCCTTTAAACTCACAGTGATCATCTCTCATACAGCAGAAAATATGCATAGGCTTAAATTCCTAGTTTTAGCTATTTTGGTGAAGAGGACAAGTCTTTAAAACCATGCAACTCAAAATGTTGGTCCCTGGTGAGTTTCCAAGAAAGAAAGAAACAATCATAGTCCATGGGCTAAATTATATTATGCCAGTGCCTGGAAAAACAGTAATTGCCTGAGATAAAGTGCTTTAAAGCACTGTCCCAAGTCACGGAGATACACTGGATGGGTCAAAGCATATTTTGACACCCAGGGGCATGCACACTTTAGTCAGGGATGAGCAAAGTGCAGGGCCCCTCAAACTATTTTTTCAGTCTCCAAACCACCCAGACCCTTTGACTAATCATTTTCACAGTGGGGGAATGAATGATCCATTTTACAAATCTCCAGAAGCAGAGATTTAACTTTTAAACGGATCCTTCACACAGTTTAACATCTAAAATCTCACTTTTCAAAATCAAGTGGATTACTGGCTCCATCCAGTTTATCCCGTCCTTGTAATGTAGTTGACCATGTGTCCTCTGGAGGACCCCCAGGGTCAGAAAACTGTCCTCTAGACCCATAAAATGTCTCACACCTGCTTTGTGTCTATACTTGCTTTATTGACTGAGCTTTGTTTTAAGGTTTCATGCAAATAATGGGCTTGGAACTAAGTCGGCATCAACTTCAGGTTGTTCAAAATTTGAGTGTATAAAATTGAGAGCAAATGTTAGCATGACAAGCCAATAAATTCATAGCTTTTGGGGGCCAGATTAGTAGGCAAGCTGTGTACTTTCTATTGGGCAGATGCTCTGGGGAATGTAAAACATCACAGAGAAAAAGGCCTTGGAGTAACCAGCAGTAAACACAATGGGAGCAATCATTCTAATTGTTCAGTCAATCCTTCCCTAATTGTTTCCTTTCTCATTCTTTTTAAAAAATTAAACACAAAACAAATTCTTTAAGAGATTTTGCATCCAGGGGACTTGATGCATGGAAGCAAGTCTCAATGTCACCTGTAACAAAACCCAGGAAATTTAATTTGCAAATAGTGCCCTCCCAGTGAAAGCAGACAGATAAACAAGCACCTTGTTAAGAAGGATGCCAATCCTTGACATTTGACTATTTATTCCACTGAAAAGGCAGAAAGGAATTACAACTGGTTTCACTGAGCTATTTCAAAGGGAATATTGCATTTGTGTATCACACTCTATGAGTCATAGTCCAGCCTCATCTTAAGAGCACATTTCTTTATGCTGAAAGTCTCAAGATATGAACAGGAGCTAGTTCTAAAACTTTTTAGTGACAACAAACCTGAGCATTTGAACTTGAGAGAAAGGAACTGTCAAGCTGAACTAAGCAAATCTAAAATGTGGCCTGCAGATCTTAGAAAAATTGCATTTTGGACTACACCTCACAGTGCTCTATAGCAATAATAAAAGTTGACTAGAGCTTTCATTAAAAAAAGAAAGAAAGAAAAATGTGTAACTGTCTGAAATGGGATTCCTGTTCATTTTTGCAATCATGAATACTGTGAAAGCACTTGATTAAAGTATTACTTGTGTGTTTCCTTCATGGTAATGATCCATTTGAAGGTTACTCACACTACCATAGTAAGTAGGGATGCACTATTAAACATACCACTGAGGTTATATGGCTTCTCCCAGCTTCAGCCTCCAGATCCAAGCCTTTAAGTGTGGATACCTACAGCCCCATTCTCACTAGTCCATTTGCTCTGGATAGAACTGGGTAGATCCGGTTGACCCCATACCGAATCAGCCCAGTTACACGTGCCCACTACCCTTTACCTTGATCAGAGCAATTTGCCCCTCTGAAGTTCACATTTGCAGTACCGCTTTAAAATGGAGCCTCCTTTGTTGTCAATCTAATTCACTTACACTTTCGTCAAAGGTGACATATTCTACAGCCATTGGCCAACCAAATGGGTGCTTTCCCCCCTCCTTTAAAAAAAACTGGTGGCAGTGTTCACATATTCTGTCAACTTGTCAAATTTAAAAACCTCCAGGTGTGTGTGTATGTGTTGTGTGTATTTGGGTCATTATAGATTATGGCATCCCTAAAATGACCCTATCCTGCGGTTTTCTTGGCAAGATTGGTTCCGAGAAGATTTGCCATTGCCTTTCCCCTGAGGCTGAGAGAGTGTGACTCCCCCAAATTCATGGGTTTCCACAGCCTTCCCTCTGAACGCCAGCCTCTAGCTTCCCCTTCACTTCCAGCCCAGCATTTCCTCCTCTTTGGAACCTTTTCCCTTCCCTTCACTTCCAGCCCAATCCCACCCCCAAAGCCCTTGCCTCCCCCCGGATGCCAGCCTTTTCCCTTCCCTTCCACCCCAAAGCATTCGCATAATCTGTCACAATAATAATAATAATAATAATAATAATAATAATAATAATAACAACCACAACAACAAATGTCACTTGCAGGGGAGGCCACCTGAATGCCATCTCTGCATCCTTTCTTTGCTTTCCCTCCAATTGCCACCCCAGAATGCCATCTCTCCTTACATACACATATGTAGCAAAAGCATTCACACATTGTATCAATTTGCCAAATTGAAAGGGAAACATTTGTAACATTCACTTTGTAGCATTTGCATATCCTGTCACACACAGACAAAAAAATAATTTTAAAAAATGCCACTTGCAAAGTGACATGCCATGCCAGCAGCAAGCAAATGAAGGGGAAATGTAGCACAAGCAGACACATACTATCAATATGTATTAACCTGTAGAACAAGCATTCGCATAATCGGTCAAAAATAAAATTACAAAAAAAAGAGAGAGATAGAGAGATAAAAAGCTGCCTGCAAGAGGGAGGCATGTTCCACCCTCTGCCCTCTCTCTGACCTAAATCCCTCCCCTGAACTTGACCCAATCATGACCAGGGCCAAGTTCACATTTGTCGGCAGCAGGGAAGAAATGGGTTTTCCTAAAAGACATAGGGCCCATTCACATTACAAAAAACATCGGTTCTGAAACCGATTCAATCACGTGAAGTTCCTACTCACCCCGAATCTCACACAAGCGAATCAGGAGCTTGCACACCCGTTCCGTGTTAAATGGCCCCTAGCGCGGGTCTTTTGAAATCGGCGCAAATGCCGTTTCTTTTTAAAAACCCCGGGTCCTGGGAATGAGAACTTTGCCTCGATCACGATCGAGGCAAATTGAGGGAGGGATTTAGGTCAGAGGGTGGGCAAAGGGCAAGGCATTTCCTCCCCTCATCGGAGGGGAGGGGGAGGAGGAAAGAGCCCTGAGAAGAAGGGCTGCTGCTGGGCAAGGAGCAGGCAGGGCTCCTGGCGCCGGGAGGAAGGGGATGCTCTCCTCCTCCTCCTCCTCCTCCTCCTCTTCCTCCTCCTCCTGCTCTCCTGCTGGCCCCTGCTCCCTCCGGGGCCATTCAAGGCCGCCTCTCTTGCTGGGGGACTTGGCCAACCCCAGGAGGGCACATTGTATGCCCACGGAGGCAGCCGCTTCCAGTCTGGAGCCTGGCACCCAGAGAGGGGCTCCCCTGAGAGCCAGCCTGGCAGCCAGGGGATGGCGGGAGGAGGAGGAGGAGGGTCGCTGGCCAGGCAGCAGCAGACCTCCAGCAGCTGAAGCAGGGAGAGAGATTCCTCTCTCTCTCTCTCTCTCTCTCTCTGTGTGTGTGTGTGTGTGTGTCAGAGGGAAAAGGGGGGGGTGGTCTACTTCCCGCTCCCGCAGCCTCCCCATTGCTCTTCTCCCTCATGATCCCAAGGCTGGAAGGGATCCCCAAGGGACATCCAGTCCAACCCCCAATCAAAGCAACACCCCCCCCCCCCTTTTCAAGCAGCCTCTTTTGACCATTTATGCGCATTTTGACCATTTATGCGCATTTTTTGGGGGGTGACATGTCTGTGTGCTTGCTTGTGCTTTATTTCCTCTTGCTCCTGGATTATTTATTATTATTATTATTATTGTTGTTGTTGTTGTTGTTGTTACTGTTATATGCGGATGCTACAGTCAGAATGCCTGCACTGCATTTCCCCTTTATTCCCAATTGATTCCATGGGTTAGAGCATTCCCTCCCCTCATCGGAGGGGAGAGAGAGGAGGAAAGAGCCCAAAGGGTGGATGCTAAGGGTGACAGGTGGCAAAAGGGGAGGCTGGGCTGCATAGGGCTGGGGGTGGGGGGGGGGAGATGGAGAAAGTGATGGAGGAGGAGGAAGGAGGAAGAGGAAGAGGAGGATTGCCAAGGCTGGGGGATGTAGGGAAATGGATGCAGCAGAAGCATTTATGTGCATTTTTTGACCATTTATGCGCATTTTTTGGGGGGTGACATGTCTGTGTGCTTGCTATTTCCTCTTGCTCCTGGATTATTATTATTATTATTATTATTATTATTATTATTATTAATGCGCTGCATTTCCCATTTATTCCCAATTGATTCCATGAGGTCACTCTCTCTCAGCCTCAGTGGAAGGCAATGGCAAAGTGTAAGCAGGAGGAAAGGGGTCAGTTCAGCAGAGGGGGAAGCTACAATGTTGCAAAAGACCTCACTTACAATCAGTGTTACATTTTTAAACAATTTTTTGGAGCAAAGGGAAAGCTACAAATGTTGCTTTTAAAAGCATAAAAAAATGCATGACAATTCCATCCTTTGCCTGGGACGGGGCAGATCTGACCCAAATGCCCACAGGTTTATAAAAAAATTAACCCTGTGCCTGGCTCTTTAAAAAAAGGGAGGAGGGGGAGGACACTTTCCGATGCCCTGCAAAACGTCACCATGACAATCGCTTGATTGACAGCGGCCACCTCGCCGGCAGACAGAATGCATTCGATTTCTGTCAAAATGCATTCGATTTCAAATTTGTAGTGGGCACTTGCTAACGGAGCGATTCGGGGGAGGGGCATCCGGATCAGCCCAGTTCCCTCCATGTCTTTTAGGCCAGTATGAATGGGGCCATGATAGAAAATAATTCACTTTTGGAAAAACCGCTCTAAGGGGGATTTGCCCCAGATTGGGTGTGAAAGACCCTAATTCTGATGTGTTTAAACCGGTGCCAATGGGAACTTCCGACTTTTAATCCGGGTTACAATTCTGTACAAAAGGTAGTCTGAATGGCCCCTACAACTGGTATGTAACACTTCACCAAGGCTCTATCTGCATTGCAGAGATACCCTCATAACTCTCAAGGCTCAATGCTATGGAATTTTGCAAATTGTAATTTTGTGAGACATTTAGTGTTCTCTGTCAGAGTGCTCTAGTGCCACAGCAAAGTACAATCCACAGAATTCCATAGCACTTGAGCCATGGCAGTTAAAGTAGTGTCAAACTGGATTATTTCTGCAGCATGGACACAGCCTAAGTTTCTTCTTGAACAAATCAATGAGAAATTTTAGCAATTTTCTTTCTGTTGTAAGAAATCTTCAAAATCTATGCAGTTTTCAAACCTTATTTGCAATTCGGGAGTTATTCAGTACAAAATTGGCATGTTCCGTTTGCACAGAAAAGAACAGCATTTTCTGCACAGGAAACAGAATTTTCTGTGCAGGCAATAACACTCCTATGTAGACATATTATTTTCTGAGCATGAAACTATGACTCCTACTCCACTATGAATGTAGCTATAGAATGATCTGCTGAGAGCTGTCTCCAGGAGCTTTTGGACACTGCAGAATGATAGCACTATCATCCCACATTGACAGCAATAGTTCCATCTTATGAAATCCTGGGATTTTCAGTTTTGAGTGGTACTTTTAAAATTTCAGCCAGTGGCCTCTAGTGCCTCATGAAACTGCAAACCACCAGATTCCCTAGGATGGAACGCTGATGGTTAAAGTGGAATAATATTGCTATATTGTACAGAGTGCAAGAGTCCCAGGTGTCCCCATACTCAAAGCTGAGGAGTGGTTACCAGGCCAGGCCAAGCTAAGGTTTTTCCTTATTCTCCCTTGGCTGCAGAGTATAATTGGGAACATATTCCCCAGTTAACCGTGGCTCATCTACACTATAGAACTGGAAATAATATAAAAATAATATAGAAATAATCTGCAGTTTGACACTACTTTAACTGCCATGGTTCCAGCCTACAGAATCCTGGGATTTGTAGTTTTGTGATGCACTACCATTCTTTCGCAGAGAAGGCTAAATACTTTTTAAAACTACAGTTCCCAAGATTCAATAGGATGGAGCTACAGTACTTAAATGGTATCAAAGTACATTATTTCTACTGTGTAGAGGCTCCCTGTGTTAGTTTCGTTTGTTAGCTATTTTTGTTAGACATGACAAAGGCCTAAATTTAGTAGAAACAAATATTTTAAATAAAATAATAAAAAATATAATACATTCCAGTTCTACAGGGATCCTTGCAGTGCAGTGATAAAATAAGAGAGTTCACTGTAAGCATTTAAAAAAGACTTGAAAGGCTTTTGGAATTCCTTGTCCATCAACAATTCTTAAAAAAATGCAAGATTTGGCTCTAGGTGGTGCTAGTAGTACATTTTTTTTAATATATAGAAATTATTTCTTAAAATGTTTCATTTTGAAGTTATGTCTCAGTCCTGTGAGAAAAACAGATGTTCTTCAGTTCCATTATAATTAATGGGACATGCTTATTGTGACGACTTTAGGTCCATTGATTATAACCGGAACAAAGCACAAGAGGGCCATAGATGCATCTTGAGTCTCATGATAGGATCAATTCTGGCCTTACTGAGACCTTCATATTGTTAAAATTTCACATGGAGGGAAAATGGTCCTATCCTCACTGTAGAGCTTGGAAACGTAACAGGCCATGATGAGTGGGGGCGTCTGAGAATTGTAGTTCAAAAAAACCCCTTCCCAAGCTCTGCTGTAACTATTACAGCACACTAGAAAAAATCATGCTACTGTTAAGTTTACAGAACCATAGACTCCAGCTGGTTTGAACTGGCTTAAACACAAATACTTAAGTTGAACTACTTTATCATTCTGACTGTTAGTGTAAGGGGGGGGGGGGGATTCTTCTGCAAAGATGTTTAATGGACTTTGGTTAAGAGCCCATCCTCTGCTTATTAATAAAGGGCAAACTACACATTACATGCCGTGCTTCCACTCAAAACTGCAGCTCCCTAAAGCTGCTTTTCATTGCAGTTTAACAACAACAACCACAGTAAAATTGGCAAGGCTACATTGCACCCATTTATACATACTGTGCAGTTTTTTCCCTCTGGGTGGAAAGCAAAAGGGCATATTATTTGAGTATCCCTTGTGTCAGTGACATACAAAGAGAGTTTGTTCTTTTTTCCTAAGCCAGAGCTCAGTTTTACTTCATATTCAGAACAAAACACTCCAAAGAACAGTTCACTTTTGGGTAAGGGAGAGCGTGCCAGTGTGTAAACCACTTCAGAGATGACTGAGAGCTGTTCCATTAAGTTGCAATTCGGCAATCAGGGATGGAGGGGGGGGGGACTGAATGTTCATGAGAATTACATGAAAACAAGTCAATGCAGGTTAGTAATTAACCTATTAAGAGGGATATATCCGCTCACAGAGGAACCTATGTCATGCTCCGCAGTCCACAGAGCAGTATTTCCAAAGCAGTCATGAATCAAAAGGCTGGGAACAACATCTGTAGAAGAGACAGCCACTTAAAATGAGAGTAAGCATTACCCTGAACTAAATGTATCTTTTGCTCACTTCTCTAGTAGCATCCTGTTGATCTCTTACCCTGTGAAAAATGTTTGACAATGGTCCTTTTCCAGCCACAACTGCTTGGAGGTACCATTTTCCTTCTTGGTGCTGTGGTTCGAGTTCACTGGTACTGAAGCCAAAGGTTGCTTTCAGACATTGAGTTCAAACTACAGGCAGTTATCAGGGAAGGCATCAACAAGCCAAATTTTCATAACCTCCAGCAGTCTCGATTTGGCAGGGACGGCTGAGATTAATCCACTGTTGTCCCATTTTTCAGCCACTTTTAAAATATCCCCTGATTATTCTTTTCTCCTCCCAATTTCCCCTTTCGTCCTCAGCCTACTTCCACTGACACAAACTAAGTTCAAGTGCAAAGATAGCTTGCACTCACCTGAGCAGGGGGAGGGAGAGGAAGGGGTTGAAGCTTGCCCTTCCCTGTAGGCTCAGGCAAAAGCAAACTGCTGCAATCTCTCCCAGCTATTCTTCTTCATTGATAACTCTGACCATCTTGACCACACCATGATTTTGTTTGGCCACATGAGCCCCAGTTTTCATCTGTGAAATGTTGGAAGGTCTGAAAAGTTTTGCAAATGTTGAAGTGTAGGCCCTCCCTAGGACAGTCCTCATACAAAGTCCAAAAATGCAGGTAGTTGCATTGACAGTAAGGATTTTCTAGCCATTTTCATCAGGATCAGGTCTTTTGCCAAGCTAATGGATTTGGCCCACTCAAGTCAAAGCTACTCTAGAATATTTTGGATTTCAACAACTTGTCGTAACAATACACAGCTGCCAGGAAAATCCATTCCGCCTCAGCTACTGGAGTGACTGAAGATAAACTCAGGGAACTCAAAATGTTTTAGGCTTTAGCCCACGTAAGACATGGCTGCATTATGTCAGCCTCCGTTTTTAGACCTATTTCTCTTGTTCAGCAGAGGAAAGCAAATTGGCACTGCAGGAACACCATCACATATGCACAGAATGTCAAAGGCAGCACACTGTCAAAACAATCCTGTGCATGTCTGCTCACAGATAATCACTACTGTCACCAGAGCTGATTTTTGGATGACCATCTCAAAAAAAGCCCAACCAGTGTAGACAATGGAAATTGTAGTCCAAAGCAAGTCTCCTGTGCAGTAGCAAAAATGATGTTGCACTTGAAGACACCTCAGGTGCATCTACACTGTAAAACTAATGCAATCTGACAATGCTAACTGCCATGGATTTGTGATTTTGTGTGGCATTAGAATTCTTTGGCACAAGTTAAAGTCCTTATAAAACTACACATCCCTACACATTGGGGTCAAGCTGTATAATTTCTACAGTGTAGATGAACCCCTAGTTCTGACCCATGCCCTGGGGGAATTCCAGTACTATCTGATTATGCAACCTGATTCAAAAGTGATAGGCACCGAGGAACCACAAAAATCAGTAACCTACCCCATGCACAACAGAAAAATCCAATGCAACTCCATACCAACATTTCACAGATGAAAACCAAGACATTTGTTGCCAACCAAGATTATCGTGTGGAAAATGGCAAAAGTTATTAGTGAGGAAGTACAGACAAGATAGGAAAGTGTGAAGCAGTTTGCTTGTGCCTGAGCCTACAGGGAAGAACAAGATTCCACTCCTCCTCTCCTCTTCTGCACTGCTGAGTTAACTGAGAAGTCAGCTTGCAGCCACTGAAGTTATCTGAGGACAAAGGGGGAAAGTGGGAGGAAGAAAGAGTCTGCAACATTTTAAAAAGAGCTGAAAAAGTGGGATGACAGAGGATTAATCTGGACTGTCCCTGCCAAACTGGGATTGTTGGAGGATATGCAATTCCACCATCATACTCTCTTGTTCTGTTCTCATAACATTGGATTTAGGCTCAACAATGTAGCCTTCCCAAGCTCTGTCTGTTACTTCTAGGCCAGTGGGAGAGAATGTTTATAGCCATCACTGGTCAGTTTCAAAAGTGGACAAGCTCTTCTGTGTTTAACCTTGCACCCCAAATGTTCTCAGCCTACTCACTTTCAAGAATTTTTAAAAATGCTACCAATAGAAAACTGTTTCCAAACTTAGACTTAAATAAGCAGAGGGACTTTTGTCCTCTCCGTCCAGCCACACAACCACCCTTTTGCCTCCAGTCAAGTTATTTGGCCAAGAATAAAATGTTTGAGTCTCTTGGTTTATTATGCCAACCACAATTTACAGCCTCCGAATGATGACATCCTCCCTATAATGAGAAAAATAGAGCTCTAACAGAGAGTGCAATTTTTTAAAATGGGTTTTCCAGCTGTGATTCAGTGAAGTTGAACACTAAGTGGCAGTACTACAGAGGGAAAATTGTTCTGTGTTGTTGAGTCTCAAAGGAAGGCCTTTCTTTTTTATCTCTTTTCATTAAACAAACAATAGTGAACAGCTCTTTTTCAATTGCTTCGTATTGGGAGTTAAGTAGTGATTTTATCTTCCGTTCCCAAGTAAGGCAGCCTGGCCGGAATGCAGAGTTATTCTGTCCCTCTTTTTCCTGGGTAGGGCCCTAATCCTTCTTATTATGGACAGACCCAACATTAGAAACACCCTGGCCTTGGGCAAAGGAGCTGGGCAGAAAGTGGACAGAGAGGAAGCACATGCAAAGGAAGACAGAAGTGCTGTACCTGTCTGGGATGCCAAACAGGTACAGCTTTTCTCATACATGCACAATAAGCTACTAAGAGATGGTGTGGCGTGCTGGTTGAGGCATCAAAGTTTGGAAAGGCTAAGGTTCAAACCCCTATTCAGCCACTGGGTGGGAATGGATGGCCTTAGAACTATCACTCCCCTTCAGAATTGGAAAAGTTGCTTTTTTGGATTATAGCTTGCAGAATCTCTTAGCCAACATGCTCCCTGACTAGGGAATTATGTGAGCTGAGAGCCAGAATGATGAAGTAGTTTCAGTGTTGGACTACAACAACATCTGTACCGCAGAATTAATGCTGTCTGACACCACTTTAACTTCCAGGGCTCAATGCTATGGAATTCTGGAAGTTGTAGTTTTGTGGGATGTTTAGCTTTCTTAGTCAGAGAGCTCTCGTGCCACAACAAACTACAAGGTTTCCATAAGATGGAGCCTTGACGCTATGCAGTTAATCCTCTTTGCAGATCCTCCCATCCTGAGGCCCTGCCATTCAACAGCAGAACAATATACACAGATTAACATGGAAATCACTCCTCCCAACCCAGGGTCACACAGTATATATATACCCCACTCACTTCCATGCCAGCATTCTCTGACGTTGCCAACCACAGATACTAGCGAAACGTCAGAAACAAACTGTTCTAGAACATAGCCACATAGCCAGAAAAACCTACAAAAATCTCTGTTTGTCTAACCTAATCCCTGTGTCACCTCCTGGACAGGTGTGTTCTACTGAATCAGAATATTGGTTCATCTAGCTCAGTATTGTCTATTCTCACTGGTAACAATTTTCCAGGATTTCAAACAGGTTTCTTTCCTAGACTTGCCTCTTTCCTAACCTCTTTCCTAGACTCATCTGTTTCCTAGCCTAATCTGTATTATTCCTTGTTAGTTTCCCATCCAGGTCCTAACCAGACCTGAACCAATTTGTTTTTTCTAAAATTTTCTAAGGGTTTAGGGTTCTTCCTTATAAAGCTAAAAAATGTGAGTTTTAGGGTGGCCATGTGTTCTGTGTTACTGAGCACAGTCTTCCATTTGAAGGGCTGTCAGATAAAATCCTTTCTTTGAATGTATTTCAAGGGTTGTCCATTCTAACTCCCATTCAGAGTTAAAGAGCCCTTAGAAGGGAAGGCCAACCACTGGACAAGTTCTGTTATTACAATCTTTATTTCTAAATGTAATGCAAATCTCTGCATTGCTTTGTTTTTGGCTGTTTTATTTTTCTTTTCTGGCTAGGGTCAAACCAATTCTGTGGAGGGAAGCTGCATGTATTATTGCTGCTCTGAACTTCTTGGAGGAAGGGCAGGCCAAAAATGAATTAATTTAAACAAAAATACCATTTTTTCTCCCTCTGTGGCATCAGTGGGAATCATGTGGCCCTCTAGATGTTGCTGAACTATAGCTCCCAGTGTTCTTTACCTTTTGCCATGTTAGCTAGAACTGCTGGGACCTACAATCCAACAACATTTGAGGGCCACTTGATTTCCTTCCCTACTCTAAAAATACATGAAGGGTTCAGAACTCATGGCCTTCTTTACTTCCTGTTACCCATTATAGGTCTTGCACACCTCTCAGAGTTTTAACGGCACCATCAGAGGGTCTGTGAAGGCTAACAGGAGCAGAAGAGAGCTATTACATGGAGGAATCCATATTGTGCTCCCATGCGATCTTCAAGGAATCCTCTGGAAATGAAAATTGGTTTCACTCTTCCCCACCATTAATTTTCATCATCGGTTCTTGGCAGAGATTGGGAAAGTTCCTCTTTTTTGGATTGCAGGGCTCTACTATGTTGGTTGATGTTTTTCTAGCAGTGCAGTCCCCTCAAAAGGGAATTTTCCCAAGCCCTGTTTCTGGTTAAGGGGAGAGATGCAAGTAGTAATCCCTGCCTACACTGGGAAATCCCATTGTTAGAGGAAAGAGTTTACAAGTCTTTCCACTAATACAAGTCAATGCAGTAATGCATGTTACAAATACAAGAGTTTGCAGCTTTTCTGTGATTTGACCCTATATCTTTCAAGGAGCATCAAAACATGGCATGAAAGACTGAATCCCTGCAATGGCGGCTGCTGTTACTGCTCCTCTCCTCTCCTCTCTTTGAAGCTATGCACTAGCATTTCCCTCCAGATGTTTTGAACTACAACTCCCATAAATCCCCACCCACATGTCTAATGATCATGTAAGATCTGGAGTTGTGGTCCTGGGTTAGGGCACACTGCTACACACCTTACCATCCATCAGCTGTGGATTATTTCTAGTTGGCCCCACTCAAAACCAGATAGAAGATGTAGTGTAGGTACAAGTTAGAATCGAACCAGCTAATATTCTTTACATTACAAGAACTCATCCAGCAGCATTATATGCATATTGGTGAAGAACACAGGATAGACTCTACAGGTTTCAGGGGGAAGATAGTAAAACAATGAATAATCAATCCTTTTATGGGATCTCCGTGCCAAGACTGAACAAAACTGTACAACAAGAATTCTGTGGACAGCTGCCAGTACATATTAATCTGCCAACAAAATCTTAATATCAACCAAAAAAATAAAAAATTGAGATCCACTGCATCTACAGCATACATTAGTCCCCCCCCCCCCCAAAAAAAAAAATATGAAGGATGCTCAAACCTCACTAGCACACTTGACACCTTATTTGAAAACCAAATTGCTAAAGGTTCACAAGTTTGCACTCCTTCATCAATCTTCCTCAGAGTGGAAAATGATTGGAGAATCAACACCAAAGCTAGATAAATGTATCACTTAGCCTAAAAACATGACAGAGGAGTAGGGCTGGGGTTCGGACAAATACTCCAAACCCTCCAGCATTTCACAGATGAAAACCAGGATAAGTAGTCAAGGAATATCAGAATATAATCAAGATGGCAAAACTTGTAAATAACACACACATTAGGTGAAGCTACAGCTGGTTTCTTTCTCGTGAGCCTACTGGGAAAGGTAAGATTTCACCCTTTTCTCTCTTTCCTCCCTTCTAAATGGAGTGCAAATGATTTTTGCACTTTGATTCAGTTTTCAGCAACTGAATTAAGCTGAAGACAAGAGGAAGTGGTAGGAGGAGAGAGAGAAACTTGGACATTTTAAAAGCAGCTGAAAAGTTTGGACAGCAGAGGACTAATCAGGACAGTCACTGCTAAACTGGGACAGTTAAAAGGTATGATACCTGAATGCATTAGAGCAGTGGGTCTACTTCAAATCCATAGGTATTTTAAAAGAAAATAATTTAATTAAGTCGTATTTGAAACCCATAGACACTGTCTTTGTTTTTATTTATTTATGTGTTTATTTTTTAAAATAGCAATAAAAGTAAGCCTGTGTGTGTGATTCCCTCCCCCTCCCCAGCCCTTATCAAAACTGAGACCTGACATGGACTTATATGAAAATCAAGTTTCGTTGATTTAAGGTCACAGATAGAGACACATACGTAGAGATGGGCAAAGTGTATGCCTTTTCATTCATGCTGCCAAGCAGTGACTCAGTAAGATTCAATTGGATTTCACTCAATGGGCAGTTCATATCAGTAATTATTATTATTACCATCATTTTAAACTCATGCTACACTAAGCTGGACCACAGCCTCTGTGCCTGGGTGCTTCCATTTATAAATATCACATTACTTCCATTTCTTCCAATCCATTTTTATCAATCCATGAATTAAAGATAACACAGGTACTCACTCTATACTACCAGGATAGATTCCCTGCATACATTAAAACTCAGTTACTAGAAGCATAAATAATTAACAGTTATTGATCTCAAAATGGCAATAACCCCAAAGAAATGTGTAGCAAAGTTTTTTTAAAAAAATATATGCTTTTGGAGGGGGAAAAATCAAGACAAGAGACTAATGGCAATTCTGGGAAAAAAAGACTGCACGTGGGTTGTAACACATTGCTCTTTTAATCTTATAAAAGACTAAAGAAACTGAGCAATCAATAGTGCATGACAAAGCTGCCAAATAGTGCATGCATAGTTTGGATGTCCAGAAATAATTACTGGGCAATGTTTTTGAAAGCACCCCATCTAAGTGACTTCAACCAACACTTGAACCACATTCCTTTGGAAGCAAGACCTGTTGACTTTGCATTTATGAGTACGGTGAGTACAGTTGCAATCCTAAACACATTTACTAGGGGGCAGCAAGCCCCACCAAATAGGAGGGAAACACTGCCAAGAAAACAGGAAAAGAATTGGTGTGGGCTTCCTTCCCCACCTTCAAATCTCACATCATCCATGAATTTGCCGGATCATCTTATACATGCCACAATTACCAGCCACATTCCTGTATGTGTTATACAGGAGGCAAAATGCCACTGTACCACTTTACAGGGCTTTTGGAAAGGTAGCTGCAATAATGTGTGTGGAGCTTCCAAAAAAAATGTGCTTCAGACTTCAGCTCACAACTTAGTCCTATGCAACTTATGCCACCAAAAGAGAAAAGGGTGCCTCTATAGGACTGAACCAGGACTTGACCTCAATATCACAGACAACCTCTTTAAGCACTTGTTGTTGCCATGCATAGAGTTGCACCACATTACTTGGGCTCCTAATGGTACCACAAGGCACGGGGTCCCACTTCCTCTGCACACAGTTCCAGAGTTAAGTCTTGGTGACAGCTTCCAGGGCTAGTGGAAACAGCAATCCAAATAATGCAGTCGAGTTTCCCGCATTTGGGGAAATCGCAGGGGTCAGCACACCTGGAGTGCAATGGATGAGCTTCACCCTGGGAAAACCACTTTTGTGATCATGGTGTCTCCCTTGCCAGTTCTCTCCCCAAATTAATGTGTTCATGTTACGTCTAGTCCATGATGCAGCTATATTGGTTGAAACAACAGAAGTATGTTTTCAACCAGTTCCTGGCAGCCAAGATGGGTAGGCACAAAATCTCCTATGCTTCGAAAGCCATTAGTGGGACTAGATTAAATTTACTTGAACCTACGCTGCAGTCAAAATACTGGTGTTTGCTTGCACAGTTCCATGTTAAATAATGAGGTGTCAGGAGCTCACCACTGTGATTACAGAATTCATGATGCAACAAGCATTATACATGCAGCATAGCCAATAAACTGTGTGTGTGTGCTGCATTTTGAAAACCAACCTCGATCTTCAGTAGCTTGATTCCCAAATGGCAACAACACAGTTTGCATAGAAAGGAAACATGTTTGTGCTGTGTGGAATGCAATGAATGACGAACAATATCTAAGAAAACCCTATGAAATTCATGGGATTGCCATAAATCAACAGGCAATTTGAAGGCACACACAGACACATTCAAATAGGGTCATAAGAAAATTGACTGTTCTGGAGTATACCTCTTGCAAATTTCTCCATCAGCTGTCTATTGACTATGTTGGCTGAAATATTCTGGGAGATGTAGTGTCAAGGAGTAATTGTCCCAAGCCCTGCTGAAGTATTTGTGAAATTATGAACAGGACCCACAAGGCTGGAGAGCCAGCATGGTGTAGTGGTCTGAGCATTGGACAGTGACTGGAGACCAAGCTTTGAATCCCTGAAAACCCCATGATAGGTTTCCCTTGGGTTTGCCCTCAATTGGAAATTACTTGAAGGCTCACAACAACAATAATCCAAAACCCATCCAGTGAGCATTTAAAGGCTCTGCCGTCCCACGGCATATTCTGGTGTGTGGGGATGGGCATGCAAACACTGCCTTGGGGATTGGAAACATTTCCTGAAGTACAGAGAACTATTAAAGAAATCCTTGAAAAGGGCCAGTTTAGACAGCTGTGTGAGTCTCTCTGGATGTTGGCAACTGTTGTTCCTGTTTACAACTGTTTCTGTTTCTAGCCAGAGTGAGCAAGTACTGCAGTGCTCCAGGTATTGCTAGACCATAATGCCCATCAGCCCCAGTTAGCACAGCCAAAAGTGAAGGATGGCATGAATTACAGTTCAACCACATCTTGAGGGCTATAGACTGCCCACCTTTGCTTTATAGTCACAGATCCCCCCCCCCCGATTAACTAATTAATTAATTAATTTGCCAATCAGCTAAAGTTAACAGATCCCATGAAGATATTATTCATAAAGACAACAGAAGATATAAAGACTCATGGAATCCCAGAGTGGGAAGAATCGCAAGGGCAATCCTGCCCAACCCCCTGCCATGCAGGAAGGCACCCTCAGTCTCCATATCATGAGTAGAATAAGTACACAGGTAATCCTTTTCACCAGAAACAAACAAAAAAGGTGGATTTTTAAAATCCTTGTATTCCCCTGCTCCTCCACAGACTGAACACACAGCGCAAGCAGTTTAATAATCCAGTGGAGGCATTCACACACAGTCTTCCGTCTAGCAAGGCCGACAAAAAGGACAAATAACTTTATGGCCCTGGAATTCCAGTTATGGTAACCAGCGTGTTTTAAATTCCAGGAAAGGTTACATTTCAGCAAGTGCTGCTTTCCACTCGCTCACTCACTTGCTCACTGGCTGCTGGAGATAGATGCACAGTCCTGGGCTGGGGCCAAGGCAGTGCTTCCCGTTACATTCCATTTATAACCTCTGGCGGCGGCCCATACCTGGCGCAGCTATGGACTACTCCTGCGGCGGCTACTACGCCACATCCCAATTCTCTTTACTACTTCTTTTGGAGCTTACAACAACTTCAAATTACCCCAGGCGTACAGGTCAGGAATGAGCTCAACTTTTTGGGTGCATGGTATCATGTGATTTATTTATAGTCCACCTTTTTTCATTAGGAATCAATTACAGCAATTAGAAAAGCAACATGAAATAAAATTACAATTCAAAATAAACAGTCCCCCTATCCCGACCCCCCCCCCCACATAATAACCTTGCTCAGTATCTATTGATAAATATAGATTGATCTTAAGTTGATCAAAAAGAGTCGTTTTCTGGTGATTCCTAGAGCCACCATCTCCCACAAAAGTGAAGCTGTGTCACTTTCTTCTCTGCCTCCCCTCCCAAAAAAACCAAAACAACAAACAAACCCCAAGGTACAACAGACTCCCATTGGAAAACATTATCTCCTTTTGGAACAGAGCAAAGTTTCTATTCCATTTCCAACAAACAGATGTTTCTTGAAGTTCACAAAGAAATAAATCATCATGCTCCATAAGGATGGAGCTTCTTGACTGAGAAGCAGCCTGCCTCCAAGATCTAGATGGTTTCTATCAGCAAGGGATGGCTACCATCGCAGACAGTAAAGTAAAGTAAAGTTGATTGTTAGAAGCTAAAAGCCGTCACAATATAAAACAGATCCAATCCGTCGCAGAGGATACTCTGTGACTTTGCCAATCCCATTAAAAAAAACCAAACACACACACACACTTTGAAATGTAACCCAATGCATGTTGACACACTGCAGAAATAACCCGGTTTGGGACCATTTTGTAACTGCCTTGGCTCAGTGCTAGGGAATCCTGGGAATTGTAGTTTACTGTGGCCCCAGAGCTCTCTGGCAGAGAAGGCTCAGTGTCTCCCAAGACGACAGTCCCCAGATTTCCCGAGCATTGAGCCAGGGCAGTGAAAGCGGTCTCAAAGTGGATTGTTTCTGCAGTCTGTTTTGGACTTCAGAAATAAACCTCTAACTCCGGAGAGGGATGCCCCCTAAGCCTGGCATCGTGAGTTCACCGCGGGCGGCTTCCACACTCTTCGCTTTGGCCAAGGAACCAATCCTTCCGATGCTGTAGACTGTGTTGCCTCTCTCCCTCTCGCTCTCGCTCTCTCTAAATACTCAATGCTTGCTTGGATTTCTGTAGCACAATATTTGGGGAGCTCCCTGACGTCCTTTGCAGGAAAGCGGTGCCTGGCCATTCAAGGAAGCCAACCAACCGAGGACCATCCGGATCCCCCTCCGCCGCCTGCCATTTGCTGGGAAAGAGCGACCAGAAAGCGAGGCAGCCCCCTCCTCCGTCTTGGGGCTTCTTCCTTCGGGCCAAGCCTCTCCCCGGAAAGCCTTTCCCGAAGCCCCGAGGGAAGCCAGGGCCCTCCTCCTCCCTGCCTGCCTGCCTGCCTGCCAGCCTTCCCTCCAGAGGGACCCCTCAAGGGCAGGCCTTCCTCCATCGGGAGCAGGGCTCAAAGGAGCAGGCCTCCTGGGCACCTTTCCATTGGGAGTGTTTGGGGCTTTCCTGGGGCAGCGTCCTCCATTCTTCTGGGCATGATTAAGAAGCAGCCCAGAAGGTGTACCTTTGTCTGGCTCAAGGCTGCTATGGAATTCTGGGAGTTGGAGTTTGTTGTGGGTCCAGAGCGGAGCGGAGGACAAAATGGAGGACAGTCCGGAAAATGTAGGAACTCTCCTATAAATGTAAAGGCATGCTTCTGAGCCCTGCTCCAAACGGAGGACATGATGGCATTCCTCCCGGACGGAAGGGGAGATGGAGGAGCTGTGTCCCCCGCCTCAGGCGCCTGGCTCTGCCCAGCAGGGGGCGCCCTCCCCTCCCCTGCCTCCCTCGCCGCCAGGCCCTTCTTCCCCGGCCTCTTCGGACCACCAGCCTCCCGCCTTGCTCTCCAGGTGGGCCTTCCAGGAGAATAACAATCCCTCTGGAGCTGAGGGGCCCAAAGGAGGGGCGGGTGGCACTGGGCTGCTGGCCAGGGAGGAGGGGCTGGGGAGCCCCCTTTTCTTAGCAGCCCTGCTTCTCCCCAAGTGGCTGAGGGCCCCGGGAGGAAGGAAGGAAGGAGGCGGGAGCGGGCTGAGAGAGGCGCCTTGCCCACCGGAACAGCCGCCTCCCCGCTTTCCCTCCCGGCGGACCCCCAACTGAGGCAAGCTCCATGGGGGGCTCCGGCCTCCTTCCCTGCCCAGAGCCTGCCCTCTGCCCAGCCGTCGGGGCCCCTCTCCGCTCAGCCTCTCTCCTGCTGCTGCTGCTGCTGCTGGCCCCGAACCCCGAGGAGGACCAGGCTCCCGAGACACAAGTCTCCAACACCCTCAACGCAACGCATAGCCCCAGGCTTCTCAGTCCAAAACGACAGGCGGGGGGGGGGGGAATGGAGGACCCGTCCGGGAAAAGCCCGGCCATCCTGGATGTCCGACTCTTGCTCCGCATGATGGAGGGCGCCTTGGAAGTCCTCCTGGGCCAGCGGCTCCCGTGGCCCCAGGCCCCTGCCCTCTCTCCCGCCTGGCCCCTTCCTTCCCCTGGGGCCCTGCTGCTACCTCTCCGTCCCGCAAAGCCTGGCTGCTCCCTGCGGAGGAGAGCAGAGCAGAGCAGAGCAGAGGAGAGTCACCTCCTGCTGCCTCCGAGGAGAGAGCGCCGCGGCTCAGGTGGCTCATCAAAGCTTCATGAGCAGCCTCCTCCTCCTCCTCCTCTTCCTCTTCCTCCCGGGCCAGGCTTTTGGCCCTCCTCCTTCCCCAGGGCAGCCCCCCCCTTCCAGCCACTTCCAGCAGGGTCCTCCTTGTCCTCCAGGCCCAAGGGGCCTCGAAGCGGGGGCCTCCCCTCCTGGCCAACTTTTGGGGGCCCTCCTCCTCCTCCTCCTCCTCGCCTGGCAAACTTTTGCTGGACGGAGGGGCTGGAGGCTCCGTCTTGTGTTGCGGGAGCAAACTACACATCCCAGGAACTGGGTAGGACCGTAGGACGGAGCCGCGTGGCCCAACTGCATTCTCTCTCCCAGGCAGATGCCCCCCGAGGCTGGGAATGCCCCCAAAGACTAGGCGAGAGGGGTTCTTAAAAGGCTTCCTCCTTTGGGGGGCAGAAAGACCCAGCCGCCCATCGACACCCGCATCCTTTATTTGTCCCAGGGGCGGGAGAAGGGAGATGCCAAGGCTGCATCCACACTGGAGGAATAACCCGGCTTGGCACCGCTTTCACTCTTTGTATGAAATTCTGGAGTTGGAGTTTGTTCTGGGCCCGGAGCGGAGCGGAACTCCAACTCCCAGAGTTTCATCGCCTTAAGCCAGACAACTTAAAGCGGCGCCAAGCCGGGTCCTTCCTCCGGTGTGGCTGCAGCCTGATCGTAGGCAGCCCTGGCTCCCTCCCGCCTTGCCGCTTGCCTTGCGCCTGGCTCCCTGCCTGACCTCTGGCTCGCATTCTGCGGGAGGCAATCAAGATAATCACCGCATCCTTTATTCATGAGGAGGAGGCCTCGAGGGACGCAGGCGGCAGGATCGCCTTACCTGGCGCCCGGAGCCCCGACCCGCCGCAGCCAGCAGAAGGGACCTGCCCTCCCTCCCTCCCTCCTTCCCTCCCCGGACTCACCTGGCGGCGGCGGCGGCGGAGGAGGAGGCGCCCTCCTCCTGGAAGACCCCCACAGCCAGCATCCAGGCGCCGGCCCCAGGGAGGACCCCTCGCAAGCCCCACGGAGTCCAGGGGGCGAGGGCTGGGCCGGGAAAAGAAAGCCCCCGTCAGATACAGACACCCCCTCACGCCTTCTCAGCCCCAAACCCCTTCCAAGCAGCCGCCACTTTTGCACATCTATCTATCTATCTATCTATCTATCTATCTATCTATCTATCTATCTATCTATCTATCTATCTATCTAATCTCTATCTTGTCTGTCTGTCTATCAGTCTATCTAATCCGTCTCTCTCTCTATCATCTCTCTCTCTAGTTTTTCTCTCTCTCTAATCTGCCTGCTTGCTTGAGTATCTGTCTTGTCTGCCTGTCTATTATCAATCTACTCTATCTATCTGTCTATCTATCTAATCTATCGATCAATTTATCATCTACCTTCTGTCTTTCTCTCTCTTCCTATCTGCCTGTCTGTCTGATCCACCTACCTGCCTAACCACCTTCTCTCTCTTTCTCCCCCTATTACTTACCTACCTCTCTCTCTCTCTCTCTCTCTAATCTCTCTCATCTGTCTCTCTAATCCCTCTTCCTCCTCCGCTGTTGGTGCGGCGAACAGAGATTAAATTATTGATCGTGGAAACCGGGTGTCGAGGGGTCCATGAGCTCCCTCTGAGCCTCCCTTTTGGGGGGGGGGGAGAGGGCTTTCATGCCGGCAGCCACCCCAGGGAGCTCTCTCTCTCTCTCTCTCTCTCTCTCTCTCTCTCTCTCTCGTTTCCCTTTCGCCTGCAAGCAAGGGTCCACCTTTGCAAAGCAGGACACTTTGGGTGGGAAGCCTTCAGGCAGGGCACCCAATCAGAAATATCCTCCCCATTTGGGAGGAGAAAAGCAGATATTATGCTTTAAGCTTAACCGTGTAGTGGCTTTTCAAGTTCTGCTCAGCTGCACTGTGGAAATAATCCGGTTTGACCCCCGCTTTAGCTGCCACGCCTTAAGGCTATGGAATTCCAGGCGCCAGAGCCTCAGCAAACCACAACACGGCAAACAAACTCTACAACAAGACGCACCGCAAACAAACTATACAGCCCAACAATTCAACAAACTACAACACTACAAACTAACTACATGACCAACAACAAACTCTACAACACTACAAACAAACTCTACAACACTACAAACAACACAACAACACTACAGACACTACAATATTATAAACAACAAACTACCAGTGCCCAAATTCCATAGCACTGAGCCAGACTGCAGACGTGCACTTGGGTTGCCAAAGTCATTATTTAATTTAATTTAATTTATTATTTTTTCCTTCTCAACCGCAGCCTAGGAAAGGGAAGTTCCAGCAATGGTTTCTTCCCAACCATCTCCAGAGCCAGTTTTACTTTGAATGGTCCTTATTGATTTGTGGGAAGGAAAACAAAGAAGAAATATTACAAGTATTTTAAGGTTGGCTCTAGATTAAACCAAGCCCTTTCATTAAAATGTGGAAGGAATGGATTTGACAGGGTTTCTGAGATTCAAAGAGAAGTATGTATCTCTCACTCTCTCCTGTATCCTCTAAATGTTCCCTTTTAATCCCATTTCCACACTTTTCAACTGCTTTTAAAATGTTCCAGTTTCTCTTTCCTTCCCCCTCCTTTGTGCTTTGGGTTAAAGTGTAAAAGTAATTTGCTCTCAACTAATTCAGCTGAAAGCAGAGGAGAGAAGGAGGGCAGAATTGCGCCCTTCCCAGTTGGCTCTGGCAAAAGCAAACTGCAGCAGCCTCTCCTATCTTGTGTGATCTTCCTCATTAATGACTTTTGTAATCTTGACAACACTCTGATGTTGCTTTGCCATAAGTATCTTGCTTTTCATCTGTGAAATGTTTGAGCTCCGGTGCAGATATACATATTGATCAGCCAAGCTCTTTACAGCCTGACCCCCACATTTACGACTTTGACTTTTGTGGATCTGATTATTGACAGATTTGATTAATATGTTCTCTCTGGGACTCTCTGTCCTCCAGCATGACTCTATGGTCAATGTCCACCAGAAGTTGTGCTGGAGGACCTAGAAATTCCTAGTGAGAACCAGGAATTCTTGACCATAGGAGTGTGCTGGAGGGCCTAGAGATTCCTAAAGAGATATTCTCTCAAGTAAAATAAATTATGTTTTTTTATTTGTGTTTTTTCCAATTTGACAGGGGTCCCGTGCCCCTGACCCCAGCGAACATTGGCGTGTGTATGTGTGCTGTAAATAAATCATGCTTACAGAGTGGCCAAGAAGACATTGGCTGAACCTTCTGCCTCTGCTTGCAGCAGATAAATATCTTCATTAAACAAAGAGTGGTGACCACAGCTCAGGTAAGTTTGCCACTTTTGAAAAGGAAGGTTCATTTGCCCAAAAGCAGCAGTGTAGAAGGCAGACATTCAACAGGTCCAATCCTCCCCAGAAGGGAGAGGTGATGTGGAGTCTCTCACCTGTTGAGATCTTGCCTGAATCTATAGGTTGGGAATAGGGTTAAGCACCTTGGACAGCTCCTTAAAGGTCAAACTAAAACCTAGAGCAAATCTACTATCCCACTGACATCAACAATGTCAGCGGCCACTGCCACAATCATGTAGACAAGTTATTTCTAGGTACTGGAGAAATGGGTTGGTCAAAAGGCATCTTATCATTTCAGTTTTGTTTTTATTGTTTCTCATATCCCAGGGTTTGTTCAAACAAAGCCAGAAATAAGAAGCATTGTTTTTTGCTGCTCCTCACCTGATGCCACCAATGCGGTCATCACAAAGGGAGATGTTTGTGTGTTGTTCTCTCAGATCACAGCTGGTCTTTTCTTTCATACAGTACATACATTTGGTTTGCTACCAAAAAGAGAGGAAGCCTACGGACCCTGAAGGCACCAGATCCTGTCTGATCTTGGAAATTGAGCAGGGTGAGGCCTAGTTAGTACTCTGACATGAGACCACCAAGGAATTCCAGGTGCTGTAGGCTGTATTTCAGAGGAGAGCTATGGAAAACGACCTGAGTATTCCTTGCCTAAGAAAACCCTATCAAATTCAGGGGGTCACGGTAAGTCAACAGGTGACTTGAAGGCATATACACACTATAAGAGAGAAATGAGAGATGCTTTTGACGTGTTATATACAAGCTGTTTGGCCCCCATGTTGCATATTTACATGTGAATACTTATGAAATAAGGACATGTAAGGAATCCATTGATGGGGTTCTTTTATGTGGACTTTCTCTGGTCTGCCACTATCCAGACTGGGCATGGATTGGACACACTTTGCATGTTGGTCTTTACACCTTGGACTCTTACACGCTTCACAATTACAACACAGTATTTCCACTTTCCCAGTTTCATTCTACATTAGAGTGCTTATTTGCTGTAGCAGCATCAGCTAAAGAGTGCCATGATTAAGTGACACCCATGGCAGGCTACCAACAGGATTTGCACATTTCCACATACAGTAAGTGACAGTGTAGAAAACAAGTCTTATATGTAAAATGGTCCTAAAACTTTTCCTTAATGAACAAGATAAAGAATATGTCTTCTTCTGGCTTCTTGGCAATAGTAACAGAGCTTTCCTCCCTATGAATAAAGTAGCCTTTTAATTAGGAAAATTAAAACCTCTTTCATGTAATTAGTAAAATGTGTGCCTTCAAGTTGCTTGTCAACCTATGGCAAAACTATGGATGTCAGGGTTTCCTGAGGCAAGGCATACTCAGAGGTGGTTTGCCATTGCCTTCCTCTGAATATAGCCTTTAGCACCTGGTATTCCCTGGCAGATCCTGTTCCAAGTACTAACCAGGCCAAACCCAGTTGTAACCAGGCCAAACCCTTCTGAGCATCTAAAACCAGAAGGCATCTGTTGCCTTTGGTGTATTTAGGTGGGGCAAGACCACTCATCTTTTAGCCCCTGGTCACTGAGGCCAGGACAAGAGAAAACAGATGCAGGTGGCAGGAAATAAATAGAGAACTATTGCACTTCCCTGAAAGTAAGTCTGGATTAGTTTTGCCAACACACAACTGCTGACAGAACAGATTGGTTCTATCTCTTAAGAATACTAAAATCAGGGTTTAAGTCAATGAGATGAGCAAAGAGAGGGACAGGCAGAATACACACCTGGGTTATCAACCAACAGGCTGGCACAACATTAGGACATTTCTGGATTAATTCAATGTGGAGTCTGCCACAAGTCTGTTAGCAAAGTTAGCTTCTGCTTTTTATTTTGTACCTTATACTAAAGCAGGACTGGGCCAAGAGCAGCCCACAGGCTGCATGAAGCCCCCCAGGGTCTTGCTCCAAAAATGGTCTTGCTCCAAAATGTCCAAATGTTTTTTAGGGGTGTAGAGAACATTTCTCTCACATTTGGCTGTCTGCCTTATAGTCACAATGGCCAGGTACCCACGTAATGGGAACCATGTGATTTGCTAGAGTGTTGTTGGACTGCAACATCCAGAATTCTTCACCATCAGCTATGCTGTCAAGGGTTGATGGGAATTGTAATCCAATAATATTCAAAGGGCTGTATGATTCCTATCCTCGATGTAGCCCAACACTGCTCTTCTTCACCCTGGCACCCTACAAGCATGTTGTGCTCCAACTTCCATCACACCTACCCATCAAGGTCAGAGGCCTAGCTAGCAAGGGTTGATAACAGTTGCAGTACAATATGTTTACAAGGAAGTAGTGGGATAGAGATGGGTCTCATTGGCTGGCCACTGCTCTCCAAGGCTTCCATAATAATAATAATAATAATAATAATAATAATAATAATAGTTTTTATTTATATCTTCCCGCCTCTCCCGAACTTGCTGGAAGATTCTGGAAATCCAGAGAGGTAATGTTTCTAAGCTCTGATGTGAGCTCTTTTTCACTGGAGATGCTCAGGGCTGGATGTGAACCCTTCTGCACGCTGAGCAGCTGTTCCAGCATTGAGAAGCAGCTTCTTTTTAACAGGATATAGTGAGTCAGTGGGGTGTAGTGGTTTGAATATTGGACTATGACTCTAGAGACCTGGATTCAAGTGCCCACTCAGCTATGGAGACTCATAGGGTGGCCTTGGGCAAGTCACACCCTCTCAGCCTCAAAGGATGTGGCACAATGGCAAATCCCTTCTGAAGAAACTTGCCAAGAAAACCCCATGATAGGGTTGCATTTGGGTCATTATAATGCAGAAATAACTTGAAGGCTCACAGCAACAATAATGATATGATGCAATGCACAGGTAATCTTACATTAGCACAATTTTTCATAGAAATGGAAAACTTAATTAATTCAAATTAAACACCCCCGCCCTTTAAGAGACACATTTAGTCTATATGTAACAGCTATCCAGGGTTTTCTTATTTTTAAAAAAATAAAAACAAACTTTCCTTCACTATCTTTATAACCATCTGTTTGGTTAATGCGATTTGATCCCAGCCTGATTTTCTGAGAAGAGGTCAAGGAAAATAGGGGGAGAAAGAGATGGCTTCTCGTTTTTTTTTCCTTATCATCAGGAATTCTACATTAATCCTGATGATATGAATGACAGTGATGTCAATGAACTCAGGTTTGGCAAGAGTATTCTTTTTCTATTAATATTTTTAATTGGCTGAGGTCATGTCTAATATTACAAGCAGCATTTTATGTCTAATTGTGTTTATGTGTGTTTCCTAGTTACCTATGTTCTACTGTTTCCCCTCTCCTCCAGTCCCCTTCCTCCAATTCCCAAAGGAATAGGAAGCAACTTCAAATCAACTAGACCAGAACTTGGTTAAAAAAAACCCCAAACAAATCCAAAACTGGCTATCATTTAAAACAGAATGGAACTCATAGACAAGGCACAGTGTTTTTTTTTAAATCCTATTCCCATTCACACCACACAGTTATAGTACTAATATTTAACTTTAACTGCCATGGTTCCATCCTATGTAATCCTACGATTTGTAGTCTGGTGAGGCACTAGAATGCCTTGGATGAGAATTCAAAAAGCCCCTCCCAGGATTACATAGCAATATGTTTCTGAATTCCTGACTACATGTTAGCTCTGGATGCACAAGATAATCTATTTTATGTGTGAATATAGCATCCATCCTCCCAAAAGCAAACCACAATGGGTATTGGTAACGTATACTCCTCCTCATATTGTAAGACTGAAACCCCCATAACCCCTCATCACTGAGAATGCCACCACAGGTATAAAGCACCATTTTACTCTGCAGTATTCCCATGCATGGGATTACTACTGGTGGTTGCTTGGATTTAGTGCTAGATGGTAGACTTTAAGATATGGGCTGGGGGGGGGGGGCTTTCATTTTTTGGAACATTGGAAATGGCCTTGTGTGTGTGTTTTGACATATCTCCAGATTGTGACACGCAACATCCTGTTTCAACCTACTTTTCTGAAGACTCTTCAGGATGTCAATCCCAACTATCACATAACCATGCCAATTGGTCAAGATCACAAAGTTCATGGAGCTAGCTAAACACAATTATTTAAATCGATGATGTAAAAGAGCCCTTCATTTGCTTCCAACAAAAACATGGATTCAGAAGACTACAGATATGTATACTGTCTACTATCAAAAGGTGAATCCTGCTTGCGGAACACTCACTTTCTGCATTGTTATTTATATTAAAATTCAACCTCACATATAGGAGATGCACACACAAGGCACAATTCAACAAATATTTGTTATGAGAAACGCAACAGTGTTTAGCACACTGGGCAGTAAGATCCACTGAACTGAGTGGGATTTGCATTCATGTAACCATCCTTAAGATCAGTTACAAGACCAAGATGGGACATCTGGTGTGATGTGCCTTCAACAGCAGACCATATTTCCCTCTATAAGCCAGCCTGGGGTCTGAGATCATCAGGAGAGGCCCTTCTCTCAGTCCCACCACCATCACAACCACAGTTGGTGGAGAAATGAGAGAAGGCCTTCTCAGTGGCTGTCCCTAGACTCTGGAATTCCCTTGCCAGGGAGGCCAGAATGGCCCCTTCCTTGTTGTCCTTTTGTTGGCAGGCTAAAGCCTTTTTATTCAAACAGGCTTTTACAACAGAAAGTTTTTAAAGAGTGTGTAAGGGGGTTCTGTACTCTTCTAATTTTACTGTTTTTAACAACCACAACAACAATAACCACAACAACTGACTGAGTAATGGTGACCCAAGCATAAAGTTTTCTTGGCAGGATTTATTTAAAGGAAGTTTGCTGTTGCCTTCCTCTGAGGCTGAGAGAGTGTGACTTGGCCCAGGTCATCCAGTGGGTTTCTTTGGCTAAATGAGAACCTGAATCTGGGTCTCTCAGAGTTCTAATCCAATAATGAAACCATTACACTACATTGGCTCACCATGAGACCTTAGCTTGCCATTAATCACATCCTATTTCACAGCCCTCAAGCTTTGATATTTTTATTGTTATTGTTGTCTGGATTGTGTCCACCCAGGTAGAGTGGATCTCTGAAGCACTTGGTTACTTCATAAAAATTTTCAAAATTATATTATAAAAAGTATAAAAGAAAATGTTGAAACTATTATGGGATTCCTCAGTATCATCTCTACACTTAATTTCATAGCAGTGCTTTGTTAGTCATCAGATATGAAATGGTTAATTAATGCTTTGTTTACGTCTCTGGCAAAAAGACCAAACAAACAAAAAATAATATTCACTCAGGCAATTCAAAGCCTGTAATTTACAATTCTAAATCAAATTGGTGGTCCCAATTAGAGTAGAGTAATGGGATCAATGGAATTTATGTAAATGTTAACTTTCTATTCACCTGGGAGGAGCAATTGAATGTAGGCCATAAACAGTTTGCCAGATGAGGAAATCTGCACAATTTGTCTTATTTTGGATTGATTAATGTGGCAAACTGAGCTGAGGGTTTGGAATTCAGCAGTTCAGAACACTGAACTTCTGAGACGTCTGCAGGAATTACATATACAGGTATTCAGGCAGTTCCTTACCTTAGTAAGGACTATAGTAGTTTTTTGTTTTCTTTAAATGTAAAAGCTAGATTTTACTTCCAATTATACCATACTTACACTTTCCCTGCATCTCTATGGAATCACAACCTACATGCAGTCCTGATTATTAAAGAAGAAAAAATTCCAAAGTCCAGAAAAGATAAGAAAAAGTAGGATAAAGGAGACTTTTGATATCCTAAACTACAGCAGAGAGATAGGAAAAGATCATGGCAAAAGTCTGTAATGAAATACACCATCAATGCATACAAACTGTAAAACACAGATACACTGGGAATGAGACTAATGTGAGATTTAGCTCATTGGAGAAATGATGTTAGCAAGCTGGTCAGCTTCTTCAGTGATGACACAGTTACACCTTGGCTCTGTGCACTCTTGCACTCACAGCTCACAGGAACTAGGAATTAATTTCACCGGTGTTACTAAATTACTCTCATGTGCTCTGGGTGGGCATTAAAAAGTTAGTGCCTGAGCAGAGAGCAAAGTATCTGGGTATCTGGTGTCCAGAACCTGAGTATATTTCTGCTTCTCACTTCTTGATTCTCCTGTCTAATAAATATAAGAGATCTCAAGTCGACCACTTAGCGGTAGCATAAAATGAGGAGAGCAAGCAAAATTACAGGAATGAGAAGGGCATCACAGTAAGCATTGTGTTCGCTGAAAACCTGAGCCACAGAGGAAGACAAGTAAGCTTTCTAACATAGCAAGATGGAGTCCTGTGATGAATCTGGCCATTGGGTCTCTGTGATGGAAGGGGATGTGGAAACTGCCATGCAGGGTGAAGATGCAAGAAATGAATGCTGCTCTTTCACATCCTTATTGAGTTTATTGCACTGTGTTTTTAAGATTTATAAGCCACTTTTTAGGATAGACTCTTTCCCACCAATGAAAAATAAAATAGTCAGAACAATAAAAATTACTGTAAGAATGAAGTGTTAGAAATACACAGTGACCCAGTAAAATTCTAACTCTGGGCCCGTACAGACAGGCCAAAATAAAGCTGCTTCAGGTCACTTGGAGGTATGCTGTTTAAATGACACATGCATCTTAAGAGGCCAGAAGCTGTGCCGAAGCTGTGCTCCAGTTCTTAGGACTGGAGTGTGGCTTTGGCGCAGCTTCTGGCCTCTTAGGATGCATGCATCATTTAAACAGTATACCTCCAAAGTGACCCAAAGCAGCTTTATTTTGGCCTCTCTGTACAGGCTCTCTGTTACAGAACAATGGTAAAGAAGTGAATCTTCTGGGTCCACCTCAGGGTCTGAAATGATAGGGCATGGCAGAAATAACTTGGAATGTAGTTCCACAAGCAGGGTGCCACGTCTGTGAAGGCCCTGTCCCTCATGCCCATCAGATTTATAGCTCTGAGTAGTCAAGTAGACATATAAGGCCTATGATACTGATCTAAGAGTGTCAGCAAGATAGCAAGGGTGATCCTGGTTTAGTACACATTCACATGCACAAACCCTTCTCTTATTTATGCCTGGAATATCCTCCTAGAACACTTGTGAGGTTTAATGGCTACCTCTTGCTTCAAAGTCATTTTGAAGATTTCTTCCTTCAAATTCTGTCTCAGTAAATCACTCCTTTGGGCCTAAATACCCTAAAGGCACCAGATCCCCTTTGATCTTGGAAGCTAAGCAGGGAAAGCCCTGATTAGTACTTGGATGGGGACCACTAAAGGATACCAGGTACTGTATGCTATATTTGACAAGAAGAAACTGGCAAAGCCACCTCTGCATATTCTTTGTGTAAGAAAAACATATGAAATACATGGGGTCATCATAAATTGGTGACATGAAGGCACATGCACAGAGAGACAAGCCTCCTTTTTACAAGAAACTTTGGCCTGAAGGCTAGGTACCCATCATCAGAGTTGGTAGTGATCAGAAGTGACATTTCACTTTTAAAAGTGATAACCCACCTTATTTTGAGGTGGGATCATCAAAACAGTGTTTACAGAGCAAAGACGCATGCCCTAGAGGCAGGTTTTGGTTGAAAAAGTGGGTTTTGCTCCGCTCTCCCACTGGGGTTGGGGCCAAGAGCAAGTTAGGACCTCCAATAATCACACAAAACCCATGGACTGCATAACTCCTGCTCCTGGCATGGATTCCTTAATGTCTCATTCTAATAAAGAAGGGAGGGAGGGGGGAGGGGAGGGGAGAAAGAAAGAAAGAAAAGGAAATTTAATTTATATTACTGTATTGTGTTCACATTTATCTTTGCTTTACTTCCTTCTTTCCCATCCTATTCAAATTTAGATTGTAAAACTTCTAGAGATGCATAGACAGATATGTGTCAGGTCTTATAACAGACACTTGATGGTTTTCTCCTGCTATGCCTTGCTGCGTGTTAATAGATTATGTAGATAAAAGACTCAGGGATGCCCCGGAGATGTATGGCTTGTACACTGTTAGTGTCAATGGATGGCTAAAAATTAAATATCCTGCTGGAAACTAATCAAACCACACAGTTGTGTTTAGCCAGTGCATATGGTTTTGCGGTCAGAGATTAGATTTATATTGGATTACATATGCATAAGGCCAAAGGTTTCCTTATTAAAATTATTCATTTGTTTGCTGTCATTCAATTCACTGAAAATTTGAGACAGCAAATCTACCATTAATTGAAAATCCAGACCTTGCTGTTGCCATTAGAAGGTGGCCAAATGCCAGTGTTGTTGGCCTGTTCGCCTGAAAACCAGGCAGAAGAGAGCCAGTATGGTGTAGTAGCTTGAATGTTGTACTATCACTGAGGAGCTCAGGGTTCTAATCCCTGCTCTACCATGGAAACCCACTTGGTGACCTTGAGCAAGTAACACCATCTCAGTCTCAGAGGAAGGCAAAGGCAAACCTTCTCTGAACAAATCTTGCCAAGAAAGACTTGAATAGACTTAAGCTGAATCCAAACAAAACAGAGGTACTCGTGATAGGTAGCTCTAACCTGGGTATGGAGTTAGGCTCACCAGTCCTGGACAGGGGCACACTTCCCCTAAAGGACTGTATTCACAATCATTCATCTTGAAGGAAATGACAGGATTTAATTCCAGATGTCAAATGTCCATTTTTGAACTAAAAAATCTCCCCACCATCGCCAGAAATTACTGACTGAAATCATGGATTGCTGTTCCTGGTCAGAGCTGACAGTATAAGGCTAGGTTAACCTATGGTCCAACCCAATATAATAAATCTTAAACTGCCTTGAATCCTATTTTGAGAGAAAGGTGGGATATAAATCCCTTAAATAAATAAGTTTGTGGAGACCACTAGCAGTGGAGTGAGAATCATGTGACCCTCCAGAGAATGTTGGACTGAGAGTCCTAGTTACTCTGGCTAGGGTAGCCAATGGTGAAGAATACTGGAAGTTGTAGTCTAACTTCTAGAGAGATGCTTGATTCCCACTTGGATTTACAGGGAAATCAGGGAAACCACATGGCAAACTTCATGGCATGTAGCCATCAGGATTGTTCTAGTAGTCTAAAACATTGTATTAAGGCCACACTTTCCATCCACAGGCATAGGCTCACATCCCTTTACTGATAGCCCCAGTGTTCGTCAAGACTGGCTGGTGTTTCTAGGCCATGGAGTAGTCTTTGGGATAGAGTTTAGAAAAGTTACTTTTTGGATTACCAGTCCGAGGTTCTCTCAGTTAGCATTGGTCCCACACTCTAGGCTTGGTGTAGACCAAGAAAGTAGCTCAGTTTGGCAGAACACCTGCTTTGCATACAGAAAGCTCTGGAGTCTTTGGCATTTCTGATTTAAAGGATTATAAAGCACCCATTTCATACTGTCTATGTCACTGGGGCCACTGTCTGGGAAAGGGAACTGCTAGCTGTGCAAGGCAAAACATTAATCCCAATAAACCAGCATCCAGTTGGCCCTAGAAATCTTTTGAACTTAAGCAGTCAGTTTTATGATCTACTGTAGAGCTGCTATACTCTTTTACACAGAGTAGTTCCTGAATTAACATCTCTCGATTACTTCACTAAATGGTTTCATGTAAATCTTCAACAGCATGAGAAGACAAAGTAGGTCCCTGGAAGATCCCATAGCATATATGAAATGGTGGTAAGAAATCGTTCCACAGCATCCAGGTAAAATAAAACAACCAAGTCCAAACAGAACCACTGTGAGGACAATCTGTCAAGAAAGATCCCATGACAGATGTTGCACTATCTCCCAAGTGTAGTTGTTGCCTGCCAAGGGCTTCAGACATTCAGTTGCAAGAGGCCTATATCCAATGTTAATTCCAATTACAATAGGCCCATTGGACCAATGGAATATAAATAATTCCAAAGGTCTCTTCTATTAGGGAGTAACTACTGGATTTGGGCAGAAGCTACCTGTACTGGTCCTCTTCCCCAAAGGTTTTCTTAATTGTAACTTCTCTCTCGGAGATGAGAGAGAAATGCTACTTGATGAGGTGGCACCTTTCAATATTTTTTTCTCTACATTTCTGTTCAGCAGGTGGTACACTCTTCTTCCTAGAGAAAGTATTTAAGACAAGTAGAACTTGCATTCTTATTCTGTTTATTAATTCATGTTAGGTGTTATCTCTGTTTATGTGACTAATACATCCTAGCAGCACATGGATGAGGTCTAAAGAGCATTTCAGTAATATGAATGAAGAGCAAATGATATAAAAATTTAAAGATTCGACATCTCCCCTTGCCCCATTTCCATTAAAAGAATACTATATTTGATAATCCTTTGATTACGATTCTAGTTATGATCCTAGTTACAGGAAGCATAGAAGGGAACACATATGGCTTTGAAACAGAAAAGATCCTTTTCCTGTGGAAATACATTTTTAAAGGTAAGGTGATTTATTGCTTAAAATCACTATAATACAAGCATATAAAAGGGGAAATATGTGGAAATGTTTGCCCTTTTATATGTGCACATATGTTCAGTATGTATTTCTTTAGTGTGTCAAAAAACATGAGGTTATGCTGCCATGGCATCAGAGAAAGAGACTGTGCTTTTTTAAAAAAGGATGTAAAATGCTTGCCATTTTGTATTTATTTTACAGATAGAATTTGAAATGATTTATGAAGTAGATTCCATGTTTAAGAAAGAAAAGGGGTCAATTCCAGAGTAAATAGGGTTTTTTTTTAATTGTTGTTACCTGCCCTTGAGTTGATCTCCACCCATGGCGCCCTTGCTGATGAGACATCTCCAAGACCCTCTGTCCTTCACTCTGCTCAACTCCTGCAAACTCATACTCATGATCTCTCTAATAGAGTCCATCCATCTTGCATGCGGCCTTCCTGTCTTTCTACTTCCCTCTACCTTTCCAATGATTCATGCCTTCTCATGATGTGCCCAAAGTGCAACAATCTGAGTTTTGTTATCGGCTTCTAGGAAGATTTCTGTCTTGATCTGCTCCAGGACCCATTTATTTGTCTTTTTGTCTGTCTATGGAATCCTTAGCACTCTTCTCCAGCACCACATTTTGAATGACTTGATTTTCCTCCTATCCTCCGTCTTAACTGTCCAGCTCCCAGATCTATACATGGCAATACAGAATACAATGGCTTGTACGATTCTAACTGCTCAGTTGTATATCCTTGCATTTTTGGATTTTCTCTAGTTCTTTCATAACTGTCCTTCCCATTCTTAATCTTCTGATTTCTTTGCTGCAGTCTTGATTTCTATCAGTGTTTGATCCCAGGTATGAGAATTCTTTTATTGTTTCTATTTCTTCATTGTCTAATTCAAATTTGTGTAGGTTCTCTGTGGTCATTATTTTTGTTTTCTTTATGTTCAACAATAGGCCTGTCTTTGCACTTTCTTCCTTGATTTTTCTTAGTAGTTGTTCCAGGTCTTCAAGATTTTCTGCTAGTATTATGGTGTCATCTGCATATCTCCGATTGTTGATATTCCTTCCTCCTGTTTTCACTCCTCCTTCTTCTGTGTCCTAGCCTGCTTTTCTTACAATATGTTTTGCATGTAAGTTGAACAAACAGGGTGATAAGATGCAGCCTTGTCTGACACCTTTGCCAATTGGGAACCATTTTGTTTTTCCATGTTCTGTTCTGACAGTAACCTCTTGTCCTGAGTACAGATTCCTCATCAAGACTATCAGATGTGTTGGCACTCCCATGTCTTTAAGGGCATTCCATAGCCTTTCATGATCTATGCAGGCAAATGCTTTGCTATAGTCTATAAAGCACATGTTGATTTTCTTTTGGAACTCCCTGGTTTGCTCCATTATCTATCCTATGTTTGCAATGTGGTGCCTAGTGCCTCTTCCTTTCCTGAATCCTGCTTGGACCTCTGGGATGTCTCTCTCTCCATGTATGGTAGGAGTCTATGTTATAGAATTTTGAGCATTATTTTGCTTGCATGGGATATTAGTGCTATTGTAAACTTGCTGCAATCTTTTGTGTCTTTTTAGTTTTTAGTTTATAAAAAATAAACTCATGTAAAACAACCATTAATAATATCTCCAAGCTATTACAGTTTACTCCTGTGAGCTGGGTTTAAATGATAAGGATTGTTCAGAGTGCATTACACAGGATTGTACTGGGCAACAGAGATTCTACCAAAGGAGAGAACTATAGCTAGATAGGTAGCACCTCCTGAACACCTTAAACAACTTGTGTGACAATTTTTAAACTTTTATTTAAACATATTACACTGATTAAAGTTTAATCTCTACCTTTGCTTATATGAAAGCTGTTGTTTCTTTGTACTGGTGCTGTATGCCACCTAAGAAACCTGAGTGTTTTGCCTAAGGCAAGAGGCAGATGTTTGAGTTACTAACTTGTATTTTTAGACATGGAGAAATACCATTTTGTTTTCATCTTAGAAGGCATTGCTCAATGTTCTGTAATACCTCCACACCTACCACTGACTCATCAAACATGCAGTTTCCATCTTGGTACTGGGTTTAATCACCAATCTCATGGCTTAAGACAGTTAAAAGAAAAGGGTAGACCTCTATCCTTTCCCGCCAACCCATTTTTGGCCACTTAGCTTGATCATGTATTCTGAAGAACTAAAAACCTTGCATACTATTGTGGAATTGTAATTGGTCCTAATAAAGGTATGACCCACCTGTTGATTTCAAATTTGTAAAAAATAATTGGCTATGTTTTATCTAGACTTTCCTTCAGAGAGTGTAAAGCAACATATATGGGTCTTCTGCTTACTTTAGTCTAACAATTCCAATACTATGTGAGATTGGATGAGAGAGAGTGACTGCCCCAAGGTCACTAAGTGCTACATGGTTCAACTCCCAGTCCAACTCTCTAACCACTACACCATACTAGTGCTGCATCCACACTGCAGGAATAATCCACTTTGACATCATTTTAACTGTCATGGCTTAATGCTATGGAATTCTGGGAACTGTAGTTTTATGAGACATTTAGTCTTCCCTGTCAGAGAGCTCTGATACCAAAACAAACTACAGTTCCCAAAAAATCCATAGAATTGAGCCATGGCAGTTAAAGTGTGTCAAACTGGATTATTGCCACAGTGCAGCCTAGGTTTCTCCAGGTTCTGATCACACTGATTCACAAGTAGCAAGGTGAAAGCTCAATGTAATTGCCACCTGCTTGCTCTTCTTCTATCACTGGCTGATGAACTTAGCTTGGCTTAGTGTTTGTTTTGCCCTTGCTTCTTTGACCTTGTCAGTCATGGATGCATGCAGCAGAATCTAGCTCTGAAAAATATAAATATTCCCCGAAGCAGAACACTAGCAGGCCACTGCAGAGCTTATGAAATCTTCTGTTTCAAATGCAAAATCAAAATCAGGTTTGTTTGTTTGTTTGCTTTTTGTGTATCCTTAGCATTTTATGGCCTTAGGGTCAACATGCATGAGCCTTCCAAGTTGCCTGTTGCCTTATGGTGACCCCATGAATTTCATAGGGTTTTCTTAGGCAAAAAATACACAAAGGTGTTTTGCCATTTTCTTCCTCTGAAAAATGGCCTACAGCATCTGGTAGTTATTTGCAGTCTCCCATCCAAGTACTGTATTAACCAGGGCTGATGGCTCAGCTTCCAAAATCAGATGAGATCTGGTGCCTTAAGGGTACTTAGTCCATGCTTGCTTTTTAGGATAGACAACTTTGGCACTATTTTATTTTATTTATGTGCCACCTTTCTCCCAGAGTGAGACCCAAGGCAACCAACAGGTAAAATTGGTCAAAAACTTGGCAATACAAATGTTAAAACAATTAAAATCACTTCATTTAAACAGTATAAAATTATTTTTAAAATACAAAAGTTAAAAATATAACAATGCTAAAGTTAAAAACTGTGGAAGTCAAAATGATATTCCTTTTGAAGTTTCTGCTGAGGAAACTACATAGTCAGAATTGAAGTCCAGTTTTGCAATAGGATAATCTGCTAATTGAATTCAGTTTTGCAATCATTGCTGTTGTACATTAGCAAAATCAAATTCAGAATAAGTGGATATGTTAATTTTTCACCTACAGAACTGTCTCCATCTGCGCCAAAGGTTTAGAGTCAGTGCTTAAATAAATAAATAAATAAGCCTGCCTAATTTGGATTTGTAGTAGCACATTGTTAAATAGGTGTTCATTGCTTCTGTTAGCAGGAAATGGAAGTTAAATAGCAAGCTAAGCAAAAGCTGTAGCAAATGTGACTTGAATTGTAAGCATGCTAGGTGAGAACCTCACCTTCAGCAACTGCATTGCTATTTGAATTTACGGTTTGCTAGATAACTGCCTGTTATTTATATATACATCTCTAGAGTCACAAAAATGAAGATGATTTGATATGCAGAAACCATGAAGACTCATAAATTACCATAGATCAGATTGCTTTTAATATTGTCTTTTTAAATCTGGAATTTCTGTTTCCTTCCCACTGTTTGCTTTTGTAGCCTTTTATTTCTCACCAGATAGGTCTTAGCAAAAGCTCATAACATTCTGCAAGTGATAACTTGTAGTTAAAATGCCTGACACATTATCATGTTGCTACCAAGCCAATTACCATCTCTTACTGAACCACGAGAGCCAGCCCAAGATGTCATATTGCTCAAGGCACAGTATGAAATGGTGCCTCCATCATGCTCCCAACTTGAGGTCTAAAATACCCAGGCAAGGCCAGCCAAGTTATTTTGGCACCTACAAAGTCTGAAAAGTCAGAATTATCCAGGTCAAGGTATTTCCAGTTTCTGTGTATGGTTGTGAAACCTAGATGATGAAAAAAGTTGACAGGAAGAACATCAATTCATTTGAAATGTGCTGGAGAAGAGTTATGTGCTAAAGAGACAAACGAATGGATCACACACACACACAAGCACACAAGCCTGAACTTTCCCTAGAAGCAAAAATGACTTAACTGAGCCTGCCTTACTTTGGACACATCATGAGACAATTGTGACTCATTGGAAATGACAATAATTCTTGGTAAAGTGGAAAGCAATAGGAAAAGAATAAGAGCTCGCTAGAGATGAATTTATTCAAACAAGGAAGCCATTGCTCTGAGTCTGCAAGATCTTCAGGTCAGTTGATGACCAGAGGTCTTGGTGATCTCTCATTCATAGGGTCACTATAAGTTGACTTGACAGGTAAATAACAAACAGAAAAGGCCAGAACTGCTTTCCCATTCTCTGACAATTTACCACCACCAGTAGCAACAAGAAAACAACCAAATCATTACCACCACCACCACCACTACCATCCTAAAGTCCCATAGGAATATTAGGATTATTATTGTTTAAGATTTTAAGATTCAAAATTACAAACAATTTGATCATAATACTCCAGACATAACTGTAGTTGAAAAAAGAAGGCTTGGATTATTAATGTGGCAATCACAGGGAACAGCAGAGTTGAAGACGAAGAGAGTGAAAAGACTGTGAAATATTGAGACATACAAAGTGAGAGTTGGTGCTTCTGGGGAAAGAAAACAACCGTGGTTCCAGTAGTGATAGGTGATCTGAGAGCAATTCCAATTTAGGAATTTAGAGAACATCTCAATGAAATTGTTCCTGATGGGATTATAATAATACAAGTTACAAAAAGCAACACTGCTCTGAATGTGCCACATTATCAAAGAGTACATGATTGTTTCTTAGACTGACAAATAGATTGCTGAATCTTTGATGGTTCAAAATTCCAGTCATTAGCACCTGGTAGACTGTGAAATGGAGGGGGGGGGGGGGGAGATAGAGATAAGAATGTACTTTCATGGCATGGTGAATCAAGCCACTCGAATTGGCTGCTTTCTTCTGCCTGATAGTAGGACCGGCCTTGCAAAACCTGGCAGCAAGGCAGGAGATCTTTTCAAGCAAGGTAACGTGAACCCCATTCAAATATTTGCTTAATTTATGAGGAACTAAAGCATGTAGGTAGTGCAAGGAGATAACATACACTGACCCTGCCCTCTACCTGACCACATGTTCTTGCACCTCCTCTCCCCAATCCCTCTAGGCTTGAGTGGCAAGATATGACAGGATATTCTGTGTTCATTCACATGTGAGTCGAATGCCCCACCTAATCTCCCTCACCATGCTCTCATAGGTGTGCGGGTATATGTGCCTGGGACTACCTGGCAAAAGTCCCTTTCCAATTGGCATTGTCTGTATCAGAGGCAAGCAACATTTGCCTCTCCTAATGAATTGGACCACCACAATCTCATGATGCGGTGGTGTTTCTGGGAGTTGAAACCTAACACATGTGGAGAGCCAAAATCCCTTTACCGCAGTGCATTCTGAAGGATGCTGGGGTCAAGTTGAAGTTTCTCTGTTTATTTACATGTCAAAGAAAGCTCTGCTTCTGCATGAGATTGCACACTGAGAGGTCTCCCTGACCCTGACAACAGAGCTCCAGACTGTGGCAGGTCAGAACTGGCCCTACCATTAGGCAGATTGAGGATGTCCTTTAAGGTGGCAGATGCTGGGAAGTGGTGACAATGGTTTGAAGGAGATACAGTAATTGTGTCCTGTCCTGTGCTCTACTGACTCCAGATGTAGTAGTGACACTGTTGAACATCCAGTGCTAAAGATTCAGTGCCAAACCAGTCAACATTTGTAAATGGAATGGAAGGTGGCATCATCTTGTTCTTTGCCTCAGGCAGCAAAATATGTTGGACCAGTTCTGCCATGCAATCACCATTTATGTGGAGAATATTTTCAGTTATCATGGCACCTCATCTGCTGCAGTGTTTTCCCCATGTGTGAGCATGTGTGAACCTTATATTTTCATGAATGCCATGGAATATCACAAGCATATCATATGATTGCTGTCATTATTTTTTTTAACTTGGGAGAGTGTGTTTGTTGCTGAAGAGCTGTGGCTTTTGTGAGTCACATCTGTGAGTCACTAGGGGGTGGCACTAGCAGCCTAGCTGTACATAACTCCTTCCAAGGGCATGTGACTAATGGCACAGTCAAGGGAACCTGGAGCACAGGCAGAAGGGGAGTTGGGAATGGTGTTTGAGGGTGTCTCCTTTAATTTTTAATTTTTTTTCTTTAAAGGGCTTCTGAGGGGAAGTTGCTCAGGGGAAGTGAGTTAGTCTTGCCTCCAGAACGAGCTAGCAGCCAGGAGCTCTCTATAGAACTATAGCCCCAGTTAATTGAGCTTGGAGACAAAGGAGGCCAACAGAGGTTTTTTACATGGTTGTTTAATGGGAGACTTTTTGAAGGGGAAGCCCACAGTCCTGTTTCAGTGCTTACTTAAGATTTCTTAATATGGACACTGAGGGAGCTGCTGCAGTCACCTGCAACAGTTGTGGGACGCTTGTGTTCTTACCTTTGGATGTGGAGAACCTAACCTGCACCAAATGCAAGTTGGTAGCCCTCTTGGAAGAGAAGTCTAGGAGCTGGAGGCCCGGGTAGGTACACTTTAGCATATTAGGGAGCAAGAGGTTTCCCTGGATAGAACTAAACGGATGGTCTTGGATGGGGAACACACAGAAGAAGTTGCTGGGGAGGAAATCACTTCTCATACACAAGAGATAGACAGCTGGAGGAATGTCACATACAGAAATAAGGAAACCAGGGATTGTTCTGGAAGACTGCAGCTACAGAATTGATTTGAAGCTCTCTCCCTTATCAGGAATGATGAAGACGAGCAGCAGGGACAGTCCTCAGGGACACTGCAGGGGACCCTGGCAGGAACATTGCAAAGAACAGCCACTGCTCAGCGTAGAAGGAGGCGTGTGGTGGTGGTGGGAGACTCCTTGCTGAGAGGTACAGAAGCAGTGGCTTATGGGCCTGACAAGATGTCTTGGGAGGTGTGTTGTCTCTCTGAGGCAAATATCTGTGATGTGACAGTGAGACTGACAAGGTTTGTCAAGCATACTGACCATTACCCCTTCCTTTTGGTCCATGTGGGAAGCAGTGTTATGCAAGGCACAGTCTTCATAATATCAGAAGGGATTATGAGGCTTTAGGTAGGAAGCTGAAAGGGATCGATGCACAGGTTATCATTTCATCTCTTCTCCAGTTGAAGGGCATGGTCCAGGAAGGGAGAGGAAAATAGCAGAGGTGAATAACTGGCTAGTGTCTAAACCAAGGGAAGTAATACTGCCACTCTATTCTGCTTTGGTCAGGCTTCATCTGGAATACCATTTCCAGTTCTGGGCATCACAATGCAAAAAAGGATGTTGACAACTGGAGTGTGTCCAGAGAAGGGGAAGCAAAATGGTGAAAGGTCTGGAAACCATTCCCTACAAGGAGAGACTTAGGGAGCTGGATATGTTTAGCTTTGAGAAAGACAGTTAAGAGGTGATATGGTAACCCTATTTAAGTATTTGAAGGGGTGTCATATTAAGGATGGAAGATGCTTGCTTTCTGCTACTCTAGAAAATAGGACCTGGAAGAATGGATGCAAGCTATAGGAAAAGAGATTCCACTTGAACATAGAATCATAGAATCATAGAATCGTAGAGTTGGAAGAGACCACAAGGGCCATCCAGTCCAACCCCCTGCCATGCAGGAAATCACAATCAAAGCATCCCCGACAGATGGCCATCCAGCCTCTGTTTGAAGACCTCTAAGGAAGGAGACTCCACTACACTTCGAGGGAGTTTGTTACACTGTCGAACAGCCCTTACTGTCAGGAAGTTCCTCCATTAGAAGGAACTTCCTGACAGTAAGAGCTGTTTAAGATCTGTGACTTTAGTATATGAAAGGGATTTTACTTACATAGGTGGGGAAAAGAACTAGATGCATTCAATTACATATTTCAGTTTGGAAGCTTTTTCTGATAACATATACTGGGATAAAGGCTCTCCCCACGAAACATCTTGTAAACTTGCTTGGAATTCATGGCAGCATTGAGAAAGTTGACCTCTTTCAGCTTTGTTTCAGTTCTTTACTCCAACAATTCTAATGTGTGAGATTTGGGAACAAAGACATTTGCCGATATTTTGTGAAAATAATGAGCTCTGCTCTGGAAAAATAATGTTTTCTTGGAATTAGGTTCCCCAAAGATCCAAGAGTGCAATAACCTGTAATGGGATTCAGTAACAGGTTTCAGGAGGCAAGGATACTGTAAGTATAAGCTCTGTAAGCCTTATTGTGGACAGGTGCTGATCTCAGGTGATGTCAAGAATAATAGGGATAAGTGTGCTAGTATCATCCTCCTATCTCATCCTCCATAAACTTGGATAGAATAAAGGTCTACAATGGTTGGCCTCATCTGCCCTACAAGATGCTCTGTGCCCTTGAAAACTGTGGATAAATCTGTGTTCTGAATAACTCTGACAGCTTTCACTCACAGCCAGAATAGTGTAATGAGCAGAGCGCTGATCAAGAACTCAGAAGAATGTGGTTCAGACCTCTATTCAGACGTGAAGTTCACTGTTGGCCAGCCATTATTCCTTAGCCTATCTTACCTCACAGAATTTTTGTGAGGATAAAAATGTATGTGTGAAGAGGGAGGGAGGGAACCATACATGCCATCTTGAATTCTATGGAGGAAAGATGGGTTATAAATCCTAATCATTTGGAGGGAAATGAAGACAGTGATGGAGGTGGAGGAAAGACTTCCTGTGTTGATCCCCATGCACATCCTTTCATCATGTCTACATCACAGGGGTGGGGAAAGTGTCGCTAATTGGCCACATGTGTCCCCAAGGTCCTATTTTTCAGCCCTTTAGGAAGAAAAGTGGAAGGTATTTTTTTAAAAAAATAACAACCTTCAGAGGATATACAAAGAATTTTCTGATGGTCTGAGATTTAAAAGAGACACATGCAAAAAATATAAGAAGGGGAAGTCACCAAAAAGGACAAATGAATAGTACTAGTACAGGCAAAGTTAAAAAATAAAAGTAAGAAAAGAAAAGGAAAAAAGCTACATCTCAGAATGAGCTTGGGTTTATTATTATTTTATTAATTAAAATAATAAAAATGGTTGACTTTTTAAAAGAGTTATGTTTGGAGCAAGGACAGCAACAAGGAAACAGTGCGGCCACTGCATGGAAAAGGTGGAACAGAGAGAATACAGAGCTGCTCAACACCTTCTTTGGCTCATTCTATTCCCAAAATGAAGACAGTGCTCAGCCTGGTGAAAATACAACAAATGATGGAGTAAGAGAACTGGAGCCCAGAACAGGTAAAGAGGTAGTATATAAATGCCTAGAGATCTTGTGTATGTGTGTGTGGGCATGCCTTTAAGTCACCTATTGACTTATGGCAACGCCATGATTTACACAGGATTTTCTTAGGCAAGGAGTACTCAGAGGTGGTTTTTCCAGTTCTTTTCTCTGAAATACAACCTATAGCATCTGGTATTGGAGGTGGTCTCCCATCCAAGTACTAAGCAAAGCTGACCCTGCTTAGCTTCCAAGATCAGACTGGATCTGGGGCCTTTAGAGTATTTAGGTGAATGCCTAGGTACTCCAAATGAAGTCTCCAGAGCCAGATGAACTATATCCAAGGATGCTAAGGGAACTTGCAGATGTAATGTCAAAGCCAATGATGATCATCACTGAAAATTCTTTGAGGGCAGAAGTGCTCCCAGCAGACCAGGGGTAGTGGGAAGTTGTTCAACAGTCTACATAGGAAGTTGAAGGCTTTCACAGCTAGCATCCATAGTTTTTGTGGGTTTTGGGGGCATGTTCTGGAAGAATTTATTCCTGACAGTTCACTGAAATTCTGGACCGTGCCAACATCTATCAGGTCAGAATGCACAGGGGGGCCACTGAAATCCACAAACACCTGGACACCTTCAACAGAAAAGAAAAAACCTTGAAAGTAAACAAAATTTCGCTACCAATCCTGAAAAACACCAAAACACCACTCAGCACATACAAATGAACATCATCCAGGGTCCCCTGCAGACAATGGATTGCTAATTAAATAGACACATATCCTCCTGCATATCTTCCCACCCTGAGGCCTTGCCATTCAACAACAGATCAACATACAGAATAACATATACATCACTTCCTTCAAATGAAGGGTCACACAGGAAATGCACTCCACTCACTTCCATGCCACCAATCTCTGAAGATGCCAGTCACAGATACAGGCAAAACATAAGGAATAAATTCTTCCAGAACATGGCCACATAGCCCAAAAAATCCCCAAAACAACTAAATCTACATAGGTTTCTCTAAAAGAAACCTTGCCAAACTGATTTTATCTCTTTTTTTATAGAGTTGATACTTGTACTCTTTAGTGCTCTTTAGTGACAACAATATTCCTTTTGCAAAAAGTGCAGCAGTCAGTAACTTTATTACTTTTTTCAAAGAACAAGTAATGTTTGCTCACTCCTTTTTTCTTCATTTCTTTTGGGGGGCAGTAGAATTGCTTGCTTGAGATATTTTGAGCAGATTTCCAATATTTTAGGTCATGAGTTCAGCTCTGCAATGAATTACATAACAAACAACTCTTTAAAAGGAACTTGTTAAGGTCTTGCTTGTTCACAGCAGTCTTTGTTGCATATTGCCTTGAAATTTCTATTCACACAATTTCCTATTTCTTCTCTTTTCTCTTCTGTTTCTCAATATGAGTGCATATTCTTCTTTTATCAGAAAAAATGGATGAAAAATATGCGATTTAGATAATCCAGTGCAATAACTGTTTAAAAATTGCTAAACAGGGATCAGCACAGCACACAAGCACCATATCCTGGCACTCGGTTTACATCTGAAGTTTAAAAAACTACCCAAGGTTCAAAAACACACTGCAGAAATAATCCGGTTTGAGATCTCTTTAACTGCTCTGGCTCAGTGGTAGGGAATCCTGGGAAGTGTAGTTTGAGCTCTCTGACAAAGAAGGTTAAATGTCTCACAAAACTACAGTTCCCAGAATTCCCTAGTATTGAATTGGGACAATTAAAGTAGTCTCAAACGGGATTCTTTCTGTGGTGTGTTTTGGATCCAAGAGACTCAACCTATTTGGGGAGACAAGGTTCAGCACTCTGGACAGCTCCCTTAAATATCAGGCTAAACCTGGAGCAAATTCACTGTTATGGAAGCAACCAACTATCTTGGTTACTAGGAGAAGGCCAGTTTGGTGTAGTGGTTTGAGCATTGGACTACATCTCTGAGAGACCAGGATTTGAATTCCTGCTCAAATATTACAAAAAACAAACTGCTAGATGAGATTGGGCAAGTCACATTCTCTCAGCTTCAGAGGATGGCAATGGTAAACTCCTCTGAAGAAACTTACCAAGAAAACCCTGTGATAGGTTCACCTTAAGGTCACAATAATCGTGTAGTTGCTGACAACAGATCCTATGTTTTTGGACTTCCTAATATGTAGTACATGGTAATAAAATATTCTCTTCACTAAAGAGGCCTTTTATTGGTGATTCCAAATACCATCTTCCATAGATGATAGAACCCAACACTCTCTGATTTCTGGAAAGGGGCAATAACAACCAAAGCAGTTTGTGCTTATAGTATGAATAAGCATTGTGTGATCAGTAGGATGAGGAAGGATGATAGCAAGAGTTGCCTGTAACCTTCTCAATAGGAGAAGCAACAACAGATCATTATCACCATCACCATCACCACCATCACCATCACCACCATCATCATCATTTTACCCCACTCTAGTTTTCTTAGGGTGCTGTTTACAGAGAGGAAGATAGAAGCCAGGAAGTGATGGTTAAAAGTGTTGTGTTTATCACAGCAGTAGTGTCCAGGGAAATAGATGCTTGCAAAGACTTTCTTGGGAGCTGTGTCAGAATGAATCCTTGACCTTGCCATGTTCACTGTCTGTCACACTGGCTTACTGATTTCTTTTTGTCAGCAGCTGGCCTGATACAAACAGCAGCTCTGAAACCCAAGGGAAACAACTGACATTTTACTGCCTTCAGCCTTGCTGCCAGACTTACATTCTTGGTTTTAGATACCCAATATGCGGGGCTATAGTGCCAAAATTTGAAGTTTGGATTATGAATCTGGAGATCAGGGTTCGATTCCTGGCTCAGCCATGAAACTCACTGGTTGACCTTGAGCAGGACACATGCTCCCAGCCTCAGGGCAAGGCCATGGCAAATGTCCTTTGAACAAATCTTGCCAACAAAACCTTATGACAACCTTAGGGGTGCCATAAGTCAGAAACAACTTGAAGGCACATAACAACAAAACAATAACCATCTTTATGACAGTAACCATATAACTATGCCCACAAGGATAGTCCAACAGTCCAGGCAGCTGTGTTGATTTGAAACACTGGAGCAGATGCCTCCAGTGAGTGATGTCCCAGGAATTCTCACACTATAGCTTTCCTTTCCACTAAGGGCAGCATGCCACAATTGCCCATTGAAGATCAAGTAATTCCTATTTACCTTGCATTACAACAGAAATAGCTCATAACAATATAGTCTTGCTAGGAAAACGTACCCCCTTTCCAATTAGTGTGAGCATTAGAGGTTAATGTAGAAGAAAAAGGGAAGCCGGAGGGGAGCAGCAGATAATGTCAAGGCTCCTGCAAATCACAGAGGCCTAGTGTTTTGGGCCTGTGAACCTTGGTTCCACTATGACATTGCCAATGCACCACAGTCAGACTACACCATTTTTATACTGCACAAAGGAGTGCACTGAAAGATGTCACAGCCAATACCTCCTGCATATTTCAGTGAGGGATGGCATAGAGAGCAGATGCCTCCAGTGAGTGATGTCCCAAGAATTTGGGTTGCTTTTGTCATGGACAACAATTGAAGTGACAAGGATGACCAAGCCAAGAACTATCTAACATTGCATAAAGAAGTGCCCCCAAAAGCTTATATTATTGTTAGTGCTGCTTATAGATACTAACAGCACCTTTTTCCTGGCTTTATGAATTGCTCATTCCACACTGTATTGTTTTTTCATAGACTTCTAGTAGCTTTGGCTCTCTGTTAAAAAGAAAAAAGGGAGTGCACATGCTAAGTATTTTTTTTAAAAAAAATATGGGGTGGAATATTTTACTCAGCAAAGCATTTCTTGGGATAACTTGAATCTGATTCTTTCCTATATCGCAGCAAATCCAATGTTGCATTTGCTCCCCACCCCCCCCACCCCCACATAACACAGATCAGTTCACTTGCAAGTGTCATCTGAAACCATTTATCTCAAGGCATATCATGCAATGAACTTGATTTTTACTTGTGGGATATTATGGCTCATAGGTGGTCTTGATCAATGGACTAAAAAGCTTGGGCTAAAGGTATTTTCATCTATTCTGACTTCACAATTCTGTGAACAAACAACTATACAAAAACCAGAAGATTTCATTGTAAATGTTCCATTGGACAACTCCACATATCACCATGTTTATCTGGCTATTACAGCTTGGCAGAGAACCATAATCCTTACCCTCAAACCCAAAAATATCCTTTTATAATTACAATAGATCAAGAATGTTTATATTCCCTAGGAACCCTTCTGTGGAGAAACTGTTGACAAATTTCAACACCAAGTGTTTATTTGGTATCAGGCAAAGGTAGTCTGGGAATAGACATGACAGTAAGCTACGAAAGGGATGACCTGTGAGAGAGATACAAACTGTAACCAAGAATAGCAACAAGGGGCTTGGAAAACATCCAGGATATGAGAATCACACAGATCAGTATAAATTCAGCTTAAAGAACAGCTGAACTGCAACATTTTTGCAATGAAGAACTGTACTGAGGTATATTAGAAAAAAGAAAGAAAAGAGGATAACTACTATTCAAACAGAAGAAAAGTTGATACTTAAAATCGATATATATTTGTGAATGAAGAAGAAAACAGAGAAGAGGATTCAGGGCCAAGTATGTACCTTGCTATGGCTTCTACTATTGTGGAAGCTGTAATTGATTTTGTTCCATAAAAGAATTACATGCATTGATTGCCCTTCTGCTGGCACTGGTCTCCATGGAAATGATATGAGATGATCCATCACTCCTTGATCCTACCAGAGGTCCCACATGGTTTGCTAAAACATCCTTATGAGTTAGAGATGGGCAAGGAATCCTCCAGCTCACAGGCCCAGAGATGGAAAGTTCCTCCATAAGCCTCTCCTCCTCTAAGTCCCACCCTTAGATATTAGCATGAAGGTGATACTATGGATTCACTTCCTCACTTTGTTTTTCTTCCATCATATACAGAAAAGGGAAGAAGATTCAGGCAGATAGCTATCAGCTAAAGCTTGCAGGCACCGACCTCCACAATTCTATCATTTCTCTGCTCCATGTTTCCCTGTTCATGGAGGTAGAAGACCAGTAAACTATTATCACAGGGGTAGGCAACCCTTTTGAGCCGGGGGCCGGGTTGCTGTCACTCAGACAACTGGGGGGCCGAAGCCAAAAAACAAATAATTAAATAATTTTTTAAAAATTAAATAAATAAATAAACCGGGACAAATGTAGGACAAAATTTTCAAATGGAGGGCACTTTTAAAATTTAAAAATGGAGGACATGCGAAAAAATGTGCTGATTTTTTTAAAAAAATGTTAAGATAAATGCATGTTTCTGAGGCTTCTATAGACAATTGCCCCACCATGCCACTTGCGTGAGACGCCAAAGGCCCCGGCAGCAATTGGCGGCAGGACCGGGCTGGGGCCGGTCCCAAGGCCTTGCCGGGCCGCATCCGGCCCATGGGCCACAGGTTGCCTACCCCTGTATTATCAGATGAACAAACAGCCAGAGGGGAATGCTGGTTTGTTTGGATGCCATGAAGTGTTGCTGCTTCTTTTGATGTTGAATAAAATCCTGTCTCCCACCTGACTGCAATTCTCCACCTCTGTGCTGGGGCTGAATCCTTGGCTATTGCATGTGGAGGAATGGACTTCATGAGTCAGTGGACCATTACATGCAAAACACTATGGAGAGAACTGTCATATCATCTCACAGCCTCTCAAATGCAGTGGTTTTTAATGACACTTCTTCCCACCTTCATCTGCTGGTTATCGAATGTACAGTCAACAAGTACTGAGAAACTCAGTTGTGCAAATGAATGTGTTGGCTGAGCTGAGCTGACAAACCAGTGGGTCTCTGAAAATTCTTGGCCTTGATTTGACACTAGGTGATAGAAACTTTCTGCTTGTGGTGACTAATTTGTGGATAAAAGTTGCCATCCAACACTACAACTAATGAGTTCTAAATATGCATGAAGAAGATAAGGAATGCTTATTATTTATCCTTGTCCTTATTGGCTATGTGAACTAAAACTTCAACTCTTAACTAGAAAAAAAAATTAGTAGCCTTGATTCTTATCAGCTGAAGTTTATCCAATAAAAAAATTACTCTGTGTTCCAGGAAATTAAACCAGATGGAAGAAACTCCAGCCCCAGAACAAAACTGGAGAACTTGCTTGTCATTGTGTATTTCCTTATGCAGCTGAGAGGCTACTTGCAAGACAGGGCATCTTCACACTGTAATGAATATATGAGTAATTTGCTGTTTGACTCTTCGCAGATACAACAAAATATTAGAACTCAAGCAGATAGGTTGACATTTATTGCAGTGACAGAATCCTAGACAGGAACCTGTCAACCAATGAGCTTAAGACATCAGTTTAACTCTGGCATCTTTATAAAGTCAATAACAGCCACATCAAAGGGCAATCATGTCCAACGTGGGCGTCTGCCAATTGTGTTTTGGACTGCTGCAATAAGCTAGCCAATCTATGGGATTAGTTTGCTAGGATGCTTTTTTGACACCCACATTTCTTCTTAATTGTCTCCATGAAGCTGTGGTAGTTAATGCCAGATTTATAGTGCTTCATAGATGTCAAAATGCCCACACACCTTATGCAATCTTTGGGTTCCCAGACCTCTTTCACGTTCCCCTTAGCTGGTCCATCTAATTATCCATTATCATGCCTGTATATCATACATTATTCATGAACTTCAAGGTGTAAATAGCTCCTGATTGAAAAGACAAAAAGTCATCTAATTACCATTACATGTGTGTCTCCCCTCCTCCTTGCAAATAAATAAATAAATAAATAAATAAATAAATAAATAAAGTACACCAGCCTTTGGATTGGGGACTGAGAAATAAACAATTACTGTTTCTAATGATGTTTAAGTCTTTGAACATTTCCCCTGAGTTCTAGACTAAAATTGCATACACTGGTGGTTTCTAATTGCCTGTTCATGTTGTGACACTGAGACACACACACACACACAGAGGGAGAGAAAGAGAGAGAAGCAAACTCCTTCTTTCTACAAGTGATGTGGTGATGAAAAGATCTAAAAAGGCAAGCTGGTGAAAAACATCGAGCCTTAACGACCGGGTTACTTAATCATCCCATTTGAATGTCAGGATAAATTGGACACCATAGGATATAGGTTAAGCACCCAGCTGGAGAAATGATGTCCTCCATGCACTGCAGAAAGAGAATCAACTTTCCAACTCCTCATGCCTGTAGGAGAGTAAAAGAAAAAGAAGCATGTGTGCCTTTGGAGTATGCATTAAGGCAGGAATGTTTCCAGTCCTAGAGAATTTACATGTGCTATGTATTAAATGGCATGTCAACTCTTCTTTTCATAGCACGTTTCACCCTGTTTGCACTTAGGAGAGCTCGGTGATGGGATGGTGGTGTTTCCATCCCTCATTCCATTTTGTGTGGGCACAATTCAGACAAACTCAAGAACTTTCAAGACCCCTCAGATTTTAGTGAAAATGATTTAAGCATATGTCTCTCCCTGTGGAGATCAATGAGATGTAATTGGTTTTTACTTTAGCGGGATCATGCCTTTTTTGTTTTGTTTTAAATGTTTTTAAAAAGTGGCTGAAATGGAGATAGGTATTTGTTGTTGTTGTGTGTCTTCAAGTCATTTCTGACTTATGGTGACCTTAAGGCAAATCTATCATGGGTTTTTTTTTTGGGGGGGGGGGGTTTGGCAAGATTTATTGCCTTCCTCTGAAGCTGAGAGCATGTAACTTGCCTAAGATCACTCAGTGGGTTTCCATGGCTGAGCTGTGATTTGAACCCTGACCTCCAGAGTCCTAGTCCAATGCTCAAACCACTATACCACACTGGCTCTCAGACAGAGTATACATTAAAAAAACAAATAGCTACATGTGAGATTTTTTTATTATGGCCGATGACCGGCATAAAACAATATAAAAGAGTACAATATTATACAATGTCCAGTAGAAAACAAAATAAAACAATACAAATGGTACAGAACATGTGGAACAAACACCCCAGAGACTAATGATTCAAGTAGGGATCCCAGAAGGAAAGGGACTGGGGAGGCTCAAGCCCCCCCTAGGACTAGGATGTCTTAGCCCCATCCACAAATGATCTGGGAAAATTAGACCACCATGGATCCTGTATAGTTGAGCTTTCTCAGGAATTGCCAATCAGAAATGTACTAAATGACCGCGTGCTTAGAAATATTAGCACAGCTATTGTCGTTGAGCCCTCCCAAGAATAAAGGCTCCCTGCAATCTATCCTATACACAGTGACTAGGGAGTAAGCTACACTGATCCCATGGAGAGTACTTGGCAAGCACTTTGTGCTTTGAAGAGTCTTCATATTTAGGGTTGTTTCAGTAATAATGAATGGGAGAAGTAATCTGCTAGTAGACAAAGTTAATGATAACATGCCTCCCCATGTTGAGCCCCTCACATTAAAAAAACAGTTCTGGGTCCCTGGATTCAATCATCCCCTGCCTAGCAATATTCTGAATATTTCATGAGACTGTGTTTCTTATGCCAGAGTTTTGCAGCAGCTGTGGTTGGTCCAAGTTATTTTGTTGCCTGAGGCAAAGAACAAAATACATCCTCCTCCATTCCAGCTGATTGAACTGCCAGTTGAATCTTCCATACTTGAATATTAGCATCCTTTACATGCTAGTAAAGGACAAGGCAACAGGGTAATTTATGAGGTGTAGGGCAGGCCAAGTGGCAGACCAAGTTTTTCCTCTAAGAGAGGGGTAATCCAGATTATTTTAAATTATGAATTTTAAATGATGAGTTTTAAAATGTGGATTGTTTTAATATGTATGTCTCTTATTTTTTTTCTTCTAAATGGAGGTGTGTTTTAATTGATGTTGTGTACTGGCCAATCTGTTGCTGCTCCCTGCCTCAGAGTAAGGGTGAGTAAGAAATAATAATAATAATAATAATAATAATAATAATAACAACAACAACAGGTAGTAGTAGTAGTAGTAAAAGGCAGCGGCCCAGGCAGCACATTTGAAGTACCAAGGCAGGCGTCGCCCTCTCCTTATGGTCAAGCTAGCCTGGGATCTGAATGCATGGTGAAGGGATCACATGACCAAACAGTTCAACAGAGGTCCAGAGGCAGAAAAATGCAAGCCATATTAAATCATCTTCTTGTGTGTCTTCAAGTCAGCTCTGACTTATGGCTACCCTATTCTAGGGTTTTCTTGGCAAGATTTTCTTGGCAACATTTGAAACCACTATATCATGTCAGTTCTCACATTAATTCTACTTACATCCAAAAAATTAACACATAAAGAGGCCCAAAAGCTAATGCTGAGGGGAGGGAGCAAATGTTGTATACTAGGAGGTGACTATCCACGGTGGTGGGGCCAATATGTTCAATATTCCTGATCAGCAAATCAGGGCTAGAGGAACCAGAGACCAACAATGACTCTATATAATAATATATACTTCCTTGGAAGAGAAGCAGGAAAAACATCAGAGTAATTGTTTCAAAAATGAGCTTTAGGGAAGGTTCAAGAGATTAACTGCAGGAGGGGAACTGGAGGCAAGACAAGGTGACATTCACCACAAGTTCCTCTTGTCAATGCATTCAAGTCACAATGTGCATTCAGGTATATCTGATGGAACCCTTCTCTGATGGTTGCAATGTCTCTTTCACTTTTCTGTTGTGTAAACATAGGAGGAAACCCCAGAACTTGAGAGAATTACTTATTGTGACCTATAGCTCCTAGAGTCCCCAGCATAGTTTCTGTACTGCACGGAGAACACAATTTCTCCAACTGGGTGTGTAACCCATGGAATCCAAGCCCACAGACCTCCAAAGGCTGTGCCTGTCTAATTTGTCAAAATAGGAAATTATCAGAAGGTCACTTTTGATTCTGGGGGGAAAAGAGTAATTTCAGATCCAAAAAGGCTGGGATGGGAAATTAAGAAATCACTATAAAATGGAGAATCAAACTCACCTGGAGGCTTCTAAAGGCTTCATCTTTGATTCTCAATTTTGGGGACTTTTTTTTGTAGTGGTGGGAAACTTGGGATCAAACACTCCTGAGGAACTTTAGAAGTCTTGGTGAGGGAGCATGGAGCTCACCGGATGCACAATTCCTACCTCTGACTGAAAAATACATCAAGAAGATGACTAAGACTACTATTGACACAATATTGTTCCACTGAAAGGGGAGCAAAATGTATTTTAACTTGTGTACCCTTTGTACTAAATGGGTACAACTGGCAATGTCCTGGCTGTATTTGAAAGCTCAATAGTTGAGCTCTTTACTCAGCCCCATCTTTGGCAAGCTCTCTGTTTATTTCAGAGATTTGGCACAGCTCCTTCTACTTGTCATGTTGTGCTGCCAACATTGTCTAAAGAACTTATTTTGGCACTTAACTTTCCTCTCCTTCTTCACAGGAACATTGCTAGGTTGGAGTAGTACCTGCTGCAAAGTTTAGAAATGGGTTTAAGTGTGTTTGTGAGTTTTACAAGGCTTCCCTTATCTGTGTCTATATGCCTGTATACGTTTAGCAGATATTCTCATTCTGCTTAAGGAATACACTTAAGTGTGTATGTGAGAAACAGGTGCTCTCATCAGAAAGGTGGGAGTGACCTCCACAACTAGTAGCGATTCTTTGTGTGCTGCTTTGTAATGGGTAAAACAGGCATTATATGTGTCAAACGATCTCTTATCTAGGGTCAGAAGTACTGACTAGCTTTAACAACAGAACCACCTCATGGGTTTTCCAGCACTTTGGCTACATGTATGTATATACCACTACATGTCAGCTATGCCCTTAGTATAGTGGGCCATGATCCACAATGTATGTGCTTCCAGGCTTTCCAATTGACAGTATCCCTGGAGTAAATGGGCTCTGGATTGCAGCCATATGACGTCAACAGGACTACTTCAGAGTAAGTATCTGAAGGGTTGCAGCATAAGAATAGAAACAAGATGTAAGCAGATGGAAATGTTAGCGCTGCCAAGGATGACAGCTCACGAGAATGCATCACACATTTGTGGAATAATGAAAATGGGTGGGCAGTTGTTATGCTAACTTCATGCTGCCTGTTATGCTTTTTTTCCCTGACTCCAAAATCTGCTAGAGAACAGAGGGGAATCATGCTTGTTGCTTCTCAGAGATATTTTTAGCTAAGTCAGAGCAACCAGGGTAGGTTTCTTGCTTGCTTGTGGTTGGAGGACAGACGGTCATGTGAGTGTGTGTGTGCATACGTGCACGCGCGCGCATGCACACACACACACATATATCACATTTTTCCTCCCTCCTCTTCTGTCCTTCCCACCCCCTACTCTCACACACACATACATACACTTCAGTGGTCTTGACCACGGTCTAAGGGAATGTGAAAGATCAATCAGAAACAAGTCAGAATTTGGAGTGCTGTAGTGGGTCTGTTCCTCTTCCCCCCCCCCCCCCCATGCTCCTATGCCTTTAACTGTCTCAGGGGAAGTCCCACCCCTGGAAATCTCTGCCTCTGGAGAAATCCCGTTCCTGGAAGTCCTGGCCCAGAAGTCCCCCCCCCCCAAGCACCGGGTGACACCCAGTGCGGGAATGCCATTGAGTTGGGCACTTGGTCTCTAAAAGGTTTGCCATCACTGTCCTATTCATCTCAGAATAGTACTTGTACTCACTTTCCATCATATGTGGATTGTGAGTGGAGTAGATAGAAATTCCACCCCCAGATTTTGGGGTGAGTCCCTACCACATGGGATCAGCCATTATATGAAGGCTATGACCACAGTGGGAAATGAGTGACAGTCTAGCTATAGGATTTATCTTACATTTTGCTCATCACATACATTTTTATGATAGGATCACTTCCAGATGAAATGGTCACTTGCAAATGTGAATAAAGAGTCACAAATATTATTCTAGGAAGAGAAGTATTTGCATCACCAGTGGCCAAAATTTGAACAAATTTTGGAGTCAGTGCAGTAAACACAAGATAGCATTAATCTTCTTTCCTTTATCAGTGGTGCCTTCAGACACCAGCTGGTGTTGGATTTCAACTACCAGAAACCTTGACCAGTACAGCCAAGGGATGGAGGGTCTAGGAATTATAGTCCTATGACATCTGGGCAGCCAAGGCTGGAAACCACAATGGTTAAGTATCAGCATATCTCTGTTCCATGGCAAACTGCTTTTGACACTGAAAGAAAATTCACAAGCAGTTTGCCATGCAGGATGGGTCTGAGTCATTCTAAACATGGGGCAGGTAAAGTTCCACTGGGCTAATGCAAGCTCCTTCCTTGAATCTGAACAGCTTTTTGAATCCAAGTCAATTTTTTAGCCCATACAATAAGATCCATTTCATTAAAGACTGCTTTATACCTTCAGTCACAGGTGTATGCCTGACTCTGCATATGAGGCCTTCTCATGCATATAATGAACATGAGGAGTGGACTTGAAAAGATTACTTTTGGACTGCAACACCCAGGATTCTCTCAGTGCATAAGGATCCTTGGTGTCACATGGTGTGTGTGTGCAGCAACTAAGGGGGGGAGGGGAGAGGAGGGAGGCTTACCTCTGTGTGGCTTCCTCATGAGGAGGGAGCTGCATGTAGATGAAGCCAGAAGGGCCAGGTTCACCCCCTCCCCTTTGCCTTCATGTGGCTTTCTCATGAGGAGGGAGCTGCACATAGATTTAGCCAGGAAGGGCATGCTTGCCCCTCCGTCTCTTCTGCTGCCTTGGCTTCCTCCTCAGGGAGACAGCCACAGCAGTGGAGAAGAAGGGGCACATGCCAGCATCCAGTGCAGTCTGCACTCCTTGCATCCACCTGCCACCACTGGATCCTTTCAGGCTAGCATTGCCACCTCCAGCATAGCCTCCTCCTCTGTGAATTTTCTTATTTCCCTTTAAAGCCATTCAAATTGATGACCACCACTACATATTGTGGTACATAATAGCAATAGCAAGTACATTTCTATCTCGCTTATCAGTGCACTTAAGCACTCCCTACACAGTTTACAAAGTGTAAGCTAATTGCCCCCAACAAGCTGGGTAGTCATTTTAGCGACCTGGAAAGGATGCAAGCCTAAGTCAAGCTTGAACCCCCTGGCTGAGACTGAACTTGCAACTGATCACGTGGACAAGATCCTTGGAAATGTGAAGAAGACGGCATGTCCCCTCGATCCCTGCCCGTCATGGCTGGCCGTCCGGGGGGGTGGGGTGATGCCTTGATGGCATTTCTTAAAGATGTCATCAATGCATCTCTTAGGGAAGGTTACAATTTGCTTAAAGGAGGCGGTTGTTAGATCAGTCCTGAAAAAAACTTCCCTGGACCCCCTGGATATGAAGAACTACAGGCCTGTATCCCATCTTCCATTTTTGAGCAAGGTGATCGAGAGGGCTGTCGCCTTTCAACTCCTAGTCACCTTGGATGAAGCCAATTATCTAGATCCATTTCAAACCGACTTCAGGACAGGATATGGAGTGGAGACTGCCATGGTTGCTCTGGCAGACGATCTTCGTCTAGGCATTGACAAAGGAAATGTGACCCTGTTGGTGCTTCTAGACCTCTCAGCGGCCTTCGATACAATAGATCATGACATCCTATTGGAACGCCTGGGAGCGTTAGGAATAGGTGGCACTACATTCCAGTGGTTCCAGTCCTTCCTCTTGGGTAGATTCCAGAGGGTGATGCTTGGGGACAGTTGCTCCTCGAAAACGGAGCTTAAATGTGGCGTCCCTCAAGGCGCCATACTGTCCCTGATGCTATTCAATATTTATATGAAGCTGCTGGGAGAAATCATTTGCAGACATGGGGCAGGGTGTTATCAGTACACTAATGACACCCAAATATACTTCTCCTTGTCCCGATCAGCATCTATGACAACAGATGGCATTTCTCCCCTCAATCAATGTCTTGAGGCGGTAATGGGCTGGATGAGGAAAAACAAACTGAAGCTGAATCCAGACAAAACGGAGGTACTTACAGTAGGGGCCCTCAAATCAGGTACAGGGTTGCAACCTCCAGTCCTAGATGAGGTCACACTCTCCACAAAGGACTGTGTTCGCAATCTGGGGGTGCTCCTAGATCTGTCGCTTCACATGAGAAATCAGGTGAATGCGATGATCAGGAGCACCTGTTATCAGCTTCGGCTGATACGCCAGCTGCGCCCTTTCCTGGAAGTAAAGGACCTAGAAACTGTTGTACATTCACTGGTAAGCTCACAACTTGATTTGTGTAATGTGCTCTAAATGGGGCTACCCTTGTGCCTAGTCCGGAAACTTCAACTAGTGCAAAATATAGAAGCCAGGCTGGTAGCCGGAAAAACTAGGAGTGACTGAATAGCACACGTTCTAAAATCTCTTCACTGGCTGCCTATTAGTTTCTGGGCACAGTACAAGGTGTTGGTTATAACCTTTAAAGCCCTACATGGTTTGGGTCCAACCTATTTGAGGGATTGCCTACTCCAATATAATCCGCCCCGCACCCTCAGGTCCTCTGGGAGGAATTTATTGCAGCCTTTAAAAACCAGACTAACTGCTACCTCCCAGAGGGCCTTCTCTGCAATTGCTCCCAGACTATGGAATGGCCTGCTGGACAAGATCCATCAAATTGCCAGTTTAGACAGCTTTAAAAAAGCTGTTAAGATGGATCTCTTCTGGCAGGCCTTTCCTGAATAAAAGTGTCCGGCCACAGAATGACTGCCCCTCACATCATGTATTAGCCCACTGCTCTGTGCTCACTATATTTTTTTCTTTTCTATTGTGTTATTAATAGATATTTTAATCTCCTAATTTAATTTTATTATGTTTAATCCTGTTTTAAGGGGGGAAATTTAGGACAATGTTGAATGTGGATATTTTAATGTGTTGTAAGCCGCTTTGATTGTCTCGTCACAGAAAAGCGGGATAAAAATAAAAGTTTTATTTATTTATTATTATTTTACTTATGTTTTTTTGTAGGTTTTTCAGGCTATGTGACCATGGTCTAGAAAATTTTCTTCCTGACGTTTTGCCAGAAAATTTTCTAGAACATGGCCGCATAGCCTGAAAAATCTACAAAAAACCATGGATGCCGGCCATGAAAGCCTTTGACTTCACATTTTACTTATGGTTTGCGAGTGAGTGCTGCAGTACTCCCACAGTTTAACTATGTACTATGTGAAGACATGCATCCTTTTATCTTTTATCTGAATTTATCTGAATTAAATAATGATGTGAAGTTGTACTATTTTAAGAGAAGGAAAGTAAATGATCCCTAGCCACTTTGTAAAAGTATTCTCATATCCTTTTATACATCTCTGCCATGCCCTCCTTACTCACCTTTCCCCCTAAGCTACAGATCCTCAGAAGGAGAATTTCTCAAAGAGGAATTCCTCTAGTAGCTGGATCATTTTGGTTGTCTTTTTCTGCATGTTTTCTAGATACACAATAGCCTTCTTCAGATGCAGTGACCATCATGCTATGTATAAGGACAGTATAATATCAGCGCATGTGAACCAGTCTTTCAACTTCATTGTACAGGTGAATACAAATCAGTACTTATGGAATGGTATGTTATCATCATTCCTGTAACTGCTTCGTTAACCAGTTGCTAATTCTGCAAAGGAATGAGAAGGATTTTCCCCCTCTCCTTCTCTTCTCTTCTTGATTGATTGATTGACTGACTGATGGATTTGGAAATCTGGACTTTCTGCCTAGCAGGCATGTGGGGTGATGTACAATAAAAACATTAAAACTTCACATGAAAAGAAGGAACAAAGCCCATATACGAAAATTTATGAGCAGCCATTAAAATAAAGAACAGAAAAACATTAAATGTTCAAAGCCTGATGGAACAGGACAGCTTTTGAGTATGAGAGTGCAGTAATCTTTTTTCATTACTTGGCAGGATGTTATAGTTTTCCCATCTGGTACATAGCAATGTTACATGAATAGTGCAGTGGGAAACCACTTGGTTAAAGGCCTTGTATCTATTCGCCCTACTTCAGTATCATTGAGACCAAAATCTTAACAATGGTACCAAGCATATCTGTCATCTGAATTGGAGTAATATCTCTATGATTGTTTCTTAGAAGACAATTGGTTCTGAATAGGTTTCCATGTGAAAGCCAATGTTGTATAGTGGTTTGAGCCTTGGACTAAGAGTCCAGGAGAGCAGGATTTAAATCCCTGCTTGGCCACGGAATCCCACTGACTGGCCTTGGGCAAGTCACACTATCTCAGCCTCAGAGGAAGCAATGGCAAACTTTCTCTAAAGAAATCTTGCCAAGAAAAGTCCATGTTAGGATCTCCTTAGGGTCACTGTAAAGTGGAAATGACTGGAAAATATACAACAACAAGAAGTGTCCATGTGAGTGGGATGTCTGAGAACCAGTGCTCTAGAGAGCAGGGTGGTTCACAAGAACACAGAAGTTAGCTGTCTCTGTTTTAAGGGGCCAATGTGGAACATCTAATGCTGTAGATGTGAAAAATTCTGATTCCATTAATTCAGTCATGTGTAGAGCCAGGCATGGAGAACTTCACCCTAAATATTAATGATCTGGGGACACTCCATGCTTCCTGTAAATTCACAACACATGCATGAGCATCCCATTTCCACAGCAGAAAAAAGTGAAGCCAACAGTGGTGAACTTACAGTTCAGTATAAAGAACCCTGCAGTTATGAAGTACGTTACACAGATTTGAACTTATACCCAACTGACAATTCAGGCAATTGATGTCATGGTGAAAAGTAACATTTTCCAGCACATGGAAAATCCTTCACTTTTTCAGGCAGCTGTTTTGTGTTTTGTTTCATGTTCTTTAGTGAAGGTTGCACAAAGAAATTCATAGTAGTCTAAATAACAGATTCAGATACACCAGACACCCAGGAAATATTGTTTGCCAACACTCTTAATATGCCGAATATTATTATCACAAAAGCACATTTTTTGTCCAAAAGAAACATTTTCCAACTCTGAATTCACCCCCATAGCTTTGTACTAAGAATTGCCCTTCTTGATAAGACCAAAGCTCTGTTCAGTCTAGCTTCTCATCTCCCAAAATGCCCTCTCAAACAGCTCTGGAAACCTATTTTAAGAGCATGAAAACAGCAGCCCTCTATTATTTATTACTGATTGCTGGCCTTATGTGTTTCCCCTTATATCCTGCCTTCCCTCCAGTGGGATTAAGATGGCACACATGGCTCTCTCCTTCTCCTTCTCCTCACTTTTTCCTCACAATGACCACTGGCAACTAGTGGCTTCTATGTCAGTGGGACATTGAACCCACTCTTGGCTATAGTCTAAATTTGAAAGGAGCTATCCAAGGTTCTGCACCTCACCCTCCAAAATAAGTTTGCCACTCCATTGACATGGAACCATCAGCACCTACCAACAACAATCTTTTAAGGTAGGTCAGACTGAGAAAGAGTAACTAGCCCAAGATTACCTGGTGAGTTTGGCTCAATGGGGACTTAAATCTGGGCCTCCCAAGTCCTAGTCCAACAGTCTAACTTCCTGTAGTGTAGGGGTAAAATATTGGCCTTCATTACCAGTCCCAGGAAAGATGTGGGGGGGGGGGGGAGAAATTTCATCTCCATCAGGGCCAGAGCTTTTGTAAAATGTATGATTTTATATTACCTGTATTCACATTCCCTTAATCACTTTGCCTGCCCCTTTTCTTTGAATGCTTAAACTGTATTTTGAAATGCTCATCTAAGTGTTAAATTACTGCAATGCTACAGATTTGGAGAGTGAAGAAAAAATTTATTGGGATAGAGAGGATGTTCTAATTGTGCTCCCTGTTGTTGCTACACCCCTATCCAAGGTTCAGCATGTGCATAAATTCCTACTTCCCTCCCCCTTTCTCTTTTCCAGCCTAGTAGGCAGCTAAAATCATGACAAAAAGAATGGGGGAGGAGTAAGAGAGGGGTTAAAAGATGGTTGTGAGGTTGGGTTGAAGGGGGAAAATGGGCTAGGAAATGAACTGGTGGGAGGAGGTATGGATGAGATGTGAATCTATAGAGAAGAAGACAAATTCCCATCAACAAGGCACACAGGAGTAGTCAAACAGGGTTTGAATGTTGTACTAAAAATGGTATGGGGAACCTGAAACCCTCTAGATATTACTTGACATGGAGTCACATCTTCACTAACCCTGGACATGCTGATCAGCGGCTGAGAATAACTGGAGTCCAATAGCAGCAGGATTACAATTTGCAGAATTCCCCAGATTTCTGGTAAAAGTACTGTTTCATACTCTGCAACAAATTATTTGGGAGATAGTACAGTGGATGGGGGGCACAGAGTGGTGTAGTGGACAAAAGACATGCAGTGGTGTAATGGATGCTGCTCCAGGATGTTTTGTGGAGCAGGAATCACAATGTCTTCAACTTAAAAGCCAGGGTAACTGGTGGATCCTTCTTGGTCTGTCAAGAGAAGGACCCAAGAAAAAGACTCTTAAATTCTACACGAAATCAGAGAATGAAATTGAGGCGGGGGGGGGGGGGGGAGATCAAGTAGACACTGTTTCCTCAAGTGGAGCGCCAGGGCATTTTCATGATGAGACTATCTCCTACCCTGCTCTGATGTTCCCTCTGAATTTAGCAGCAAACTTCACAATGACTTGGGGGGGGGGGGTTAAGAATGATTTCTCCTTCAACTGTATAGTGTTGTGAGCTGCTTATACTATAATGCAACGTATATTGGGAGGACTTGGTCTTCATTTGGTAATTAAGAGCATTAGCTTTATAAAAAGACCATCTCGAGGCTGCACTGAGACCTTTAGAACTTCATTTAGTAATTAACAGCTTTACAGAATATTCCCTCTTGGAAGAAATAAAAGTTAGGCATGGATCAGGACAGCTGTCTGCATTTTGGGTGTTCCTAGGGGTTCTCCATGATGAGTGTCAACCCTTCATAATTTATCACTATTAGTTGTGTTTGAGGAGATCCCTGCATCATACTAGCAGTTTTAATGATAACACTTCAAAAGATTGTTTGTATTTCTGATTAAAAGTTAAAAGTCTGTGTTTTAGGTGGCTAAAAACGTTTCATTAAAACTCATTATGTTTGACAGGCGGAACTGCAGCTAAAACTCTCCAAATTTTCCAGTCTGCATGCTGAGAGATTCTGAGAGTTGCAGTCCATATGAGGGATATTTTCCAGCACAAGGGTGTGCATATTATTGTGATCACCTCCTGCAGTTTTACCACCACACTACTATTTTTGAGCAGGACATAAAATCAACAGCATTCTTGTGCTGTTGATCCAGAGCATGTTGTGCTCGGAGCTATACTGCCTCTGAATTTGAAAGTCCCATTACTTTGCTATGACAAGTCCCATCAATAGGTCAAAACAAGCTCAAATAAGAAGAACTTTGGGTAGACAAAGCAAAGAGACAGTGGGCTGACAGAGTAGATTGGGTATATTGTACACCATCAACACTTGAGAGGGAAAGCTATGCCTTAAGTCAGGAGTGGAAACTGTATGGCCCTCTAGAAGTTGATGGACTGCAGCTCTAGCAACTCTAACCAGCATAGCCAGTGGTGAGAGGGGAGGGGTGTTCCCATCTAACAACATCTTGAAAGTTACCCAGTCCTTATCCTGTTGTAAATGCATCTTTACTCCTAACAGAACTGGATGGTGATTTTCAACTAAACAGAATAAGAGAATGAGAAAGAGAGAGAACATGATTAAGAGAATGACAGTTAAGTTTTGATACTACCACAAGAGCAGGACTTACTCCAGAATCCAGCAAAAGCATGCAGTGGTTGGGTTTTCAGTGTTGTTAGAATCATAGAATCAGAAGGGACTGTGAGGAACATCTAGTACAGCTCTCTCCCATGCAGGAATACCCAGCTAGAGTCCATCTAAAGACCTCCAAAGAGGGAGAAGAGAGTCCACTCACGGAGGCAGTTGATTCCTTAGCTGAACATTTCTTACACTCAAGTAGGTCTTTCTAATATTTAGGGGGAGTCTCTTCTCTTGAAATGTAAACCCACAGGCTTGTATTCTGGTCTCTCCAGCAGCAGAAAACGTGCTTGTTTCATCTTCTACCTGACATCTCTTCAGATATTTAAAGCTGGTGACTATGTCACCTCTCAGTCTTTTCTTCTCCAAGCTAAAGATACTCATCTCCCTGGGCTGCTCCTCATAGGGTTTGCTTTCCAGAACCATCTGCCGCCCTCCTCTGGATATGCTCCACTTTGTCAATATACTTCCTGAACTTTAATGTCCAGAACTTGACACAGAAATCCAGGTGAGGTCTGACCACTGATCAAAGCAGAACAGAGTGGCAATCTGGTTCTCTGCTGACCGGCTCTTACAGTCAAAAAGTTCTTCCTAATTATTAAGTGGAATCTCGTTTCTTGCCATTTCAATCCCTTTAGTCTCTGGAGCAGCAGACAACAAGCTTGCTCCATCTTCTGCGTGACATTATTTCATGATAGCCATATATAAAGGATGAGAATGATCAGCCAACCAACAAGTCTATGGAGATAGTGGGATTAGAATACATGTCTCCAATGCGTTGTTCACTGGATAAAGAGCTGTATGTGGCAATGTAAGACAAGGCCAGATTAAGTCGTATTGTAGCCCTAGACAAGTTTAAGTGGCCCTATATAACATTCATCTAAAAAGTAAATTATACACATTTTGAAAAGTCAAGATGTGGACCCTGGGACTCAAAATTATACACAAGCAAAGCCAGCCATGAAACCCACTGGGCAAGTCACACTCTCTCACACTCAAGGGAAGGCAAGGGCCACCCTCTTGTGAACAAATCTTGCCAAGAAAACTCCATGATAGGTTTGCCTTCAGGTCGCCATAAGCTAGAAAGAACTTGAAGGCATACAACAACAAAGTCTGCCGCAGTTTAAGGCCTAGCCTAAAGCTGTCTTAGGTTATGCATAAATCCAGTGCTGATCGCAGGCTGCCCTGGCTCAAGGCTATGGAATTCTGGGAGTTGGAGTTCCGCTCTGCTCTGGGCCCACAACAAACTCCAAACTCCCAGAATTCCATAGCCTTGAGCCAGAAAGAGTTAAGGTGGTGCCAAACCGGGTTATTTCTCCAGTGTGACTGCAGCCACTAAGCCTCAGAGCCCGGTTGCAGAGTTTGGGCTGCACCATGCCAATAGGGCGAGCAGATGGACTCACCACAAAAGAGGACAAGGCACCGCCAAATGTAGGACATTCAAGGAAAAGGAAGGCCACGACCAAATACAAGCTAAACACACTCCTGTCAACGTCAACCCGTGCTGCTTTGTCATGCTCCAAATGGAGGACATCATGGAACTCCTCCTGGATAGAAGACTGGAATGTAGGACATGCCCTGGGAAAGGAGGACGTCTGACCACCCTGTAGGCGAAGGAATCAGCGACCCTGAGCATGCACAAAGTGCCTTTCGCACTTTATGGCCTCTTTATACATCTGTCTGAAATCATTAGAGTTCTAAATCCAACCCTGTCTCCCGGCAAGTGCCCTCAGTCCAGGGAGGCCCCTCTCCCCTCCCCCCAAGGAAGCCGGGGGGGGGGGGGCTAGAGGGTGAGGTCCAGGCTGTGGCCCTCCTTCTTCCTCGATCGTCGCGCCTTAGACCCGCAGGAGGAAGGCAAGGGAAGCCAGGCTCCCGGCGCCTTTAAGGCGGCTTCTGCCTTTGCTCCCTCCCTCTTCGCTAATCTGCCCAAGCGCCTCCCCGGCGAGCTTTTTCCAGCCCCGCAGACCCTCTTCCAAGGCCATGAGGAGGAGGAGGAGGAGGAGGAGGATGCTGATGCTGGAGATGCCGATGGCGATGCCGCCGCTCTGGAGTTCCTTCGCAGCACCTTTTGGGATTGCATCAGATGCGGAGCAGGACCCCCCTCCGTCCACCCGCCGCCCCCGGTCCCGATCCCTCCTCCTCCTTCTCCATCAGGAAGGCGATCCCTCCCCCAAATCCGGACCAGGCTCTGCTGTCTCTGCGCCAGGCTCCTCTCCATCCCTTTCTCCGGGAGGACTTCCCGGATGGGAAGCCAAGAATAGACCGAGGGAGGGAGGGAGGGAGGGAGGGATGGGGGACTCCCCTCCTTGGCCCTGGATGGGATCCCACCAGATCCCCCTTTCTCTTCCCCCAACCCTCGTCTGCCCCGCTCCGCGTTCCCTGGACGCCTGGGCACCGGCACATGCTTCTCCTTCATCATCTTCGCCTCCCCCCCCCTCCTTGGGCAACCACACCCAGGGGCGAAATCCCCGGCTGTCCCTCCCTCCCTCCTTCCTTCCTTTGCCAGTCAAGCAACGAAGGAGGCAAGCCATCCCTCCCGCCGCCCTCCTGCTTGGGATTCTCCCTTCTTCCCTGAGCTACGTGCTCGCGAGGAGGAGCAGCAGGAGAAGGAGGAGGAGGAGGAGGAGGAAGAGACGGTGGTGGCCGGCCCAGGAGCTGCCTAGGTCCCCGGGAGGAGGGGAGGTAGGGAAAGGAGGGAGGGAGGCAGGGAAAGGAAAGGAAGGGAAAGGGAAGGAAAGGAAGGGAAAGGGAAGGAGGGAGGGAGGGAGGGAAAGGAAAGAATAAAGGGAGGGAGGGAGGGAGGAAAGAAAGGAAGAAAGAAAGGAAGAAAGAAAGGGGAAATAAAAGCAGGAAGGAGAGGAGAGGAAATGAAAGAAAAGAATAAAGGAGGGGAAGAAGGAAGAGAAAGAAGGAAAGAAGGGCTAAAGGAAGGAAAGGAAGGGACGGACTCTGGCCTCCCTTCCTAAACCGCGATGGACCCGGAACAAAAAGCGAGGCCGCTGGCCGGACCGGGCTTCCCTTCCCGTTTTCTCCCTCCCTTCTTCGGTCCACTCCTCTATCCCTCCTCCCCTCTTTCCTGCAGGACGCAACGCCTTCCTTCCCCGGCGCAAGGAAGAGACCGGCTCCACGGGGCGCCTCCCTCCCTCCCTCCCTCCCTCCTTCCCAGGGGGAAGGGAGGCAGGGGGCTGAGCCGCCAAGGGGCGGAGGAAGGAGGCCGCCTCTCCTGGCCGGAGCATCCGTCCCACCTGTCCCCCTCCAGCATCTCTGGACGGAGTGGTACCCAGCGCTCAAGTGGCAGTCATCTAGGGCTCTGCGATGGGAGCCAGGAGTCCAGCTTTTTTTTTTTGGGGGGGGGGGGAGAGGGAAACTAGGTGAGGCTCAGAGGGGTGGGGGTTCCCCCAGACACCCCCTCCTCCACTTTTCCCCTCGCCCCCTGCCCCCGATCCCGCTGCCTCTTCCAAACTGCTGACTCCCTCCCCCCAGTCCCCGAACGAGCTTATTTTTAGCCCGGAGCCTCTGTATTCTTAGCTCCTTTGCTACGTAGGAAGGAGCCAGAGAGGGAAAAGCGGGAGGGAGGGACTCCGAACAGGAGGCATCGAGCCGGATGGAGTTCCCCGAGGGCTGCCAAGAGCTTTCCTCCAACAGTCTCCGGTGAAATGAAAAAGAGAGAGAAATCAAACTAGCGACGCTTTGGAACAGGGACGTAGCCAAGGGGGGGGGGCTTGGGGTCCGGACCCCCCCCCCCTTCCATTAGAAAAATGAATGGTGTGTGCTGCTGCTCCGCCGCACCAAAGCCCAATTATAATGGTGGCACTTAGTCTGCCCCCCCTTCCTAAAATCCTGGCTACGTCCCTGTTTGGAAGGCAGTCTCACTGGGAGAAGGGTCGGGCTGCCTTGCCTTGGGGGTCTCTTCCCACCCAGGAGGAAACCTTGGGGCAGGGTGGCCTTCCCTCCTCCCGGGCTCTTTGCCTTGGCCCTCCATCCTTCCCTCCAGGAGATGGACCTTTCCTTCCCTCCCTCCTCTCCGTAAGCCATGAGCACCCTTTGCCTGAGCATCCATTCCCCGGTTCTGGAGCATCTTCCTCCATAAGACCCCAAAAGCACTCAAACAGGAGCCAACAGGGGATCCTTCTCCCCTCCTCTCCCCCGGACAGAATCCATCTCTCCATCCATCCGGAGGAACTTTTCCTCCCTCCTCTCCCTCTTTCTTCCATAATACCCCAAAAGCAGACCAACCCCTCCCCCCCAAGAAACAGGAGACAACAGGGGATCCTTCTCCAATCTTCTCCCCCAGACAGAGTCCATCCATATGAACCTTTCATCCCTCCCTCCCTCCCTCCCTCCTTCTTCCATATGCCCCCAAAGCAGAGAAACAGGAGGCGACAGAGGACCCTTCTCCCCTCGGACAGAGTCCATCCCTCCCTCCAGATGAACTTTTCCTCCCTCCTCCTCCTCTTTCTCTTCCTTCCATAAGCCCCCCAAAGAGCCCCAGAGCAGACCAACCCAGCAGGAGGCAAGAGGGGCTCCTTCTTCCCGGGGCCGCCCTCCTGCTACCTTGCCTCGCCTCCTCCGCTCGGCCGCCCAGAGGGCCCCCATGGACGCCGGCCGAGAGAGGGCCAGCCAGACCCGCCGCGCTCCCACAGACCGGCGCAGAGGAGGGATCCGGGAGGGGGGCTGAAATCTGGGGAGGGAGCCGACCCGTCCCTTCTCCTTCCCCTTCGCCTTCTCCTTACCTTCGTCACCGCTAGCCCCCGAGCAGTGCTTAGACGATCCCGCCTGGGAGCAGCCCTGGCATCGCCCAAAGTTGCCTGCCCCGTCGCTGCCAACGCTCCCCCACCCGCCTCCAGGAGGGGCTGAGGCTGAGGCTGAGGCTGTTGTTGTTGTGGGTCTTCCCCGCTCCCGGCTCCGGGTTCAAGGCGATCCCCGTCCCGCTCCTCGCCCACCGGAGCCACTGGGAAGGAAGGGAGGCAGCGACAGAGGGAGGAAGAAGCCGGCTCCTCTGGGTCGTCCCTTCCTTCCTTCTTCCTTCCTTCCTTCTCTCTGTTTTCTCTGCCTGAGAGGCTCTTGCCTGCTGGCCCGACGGAATCCGTATGGCGGGAGCCTTTTAAGGGCTCGGGGAGTCACTCTCCGGAGGGGAGAGCCCTGACCCGGGCAGCCCCAGCCCTCGCCGCTCTCCCGGGGAACCATCGGCCCCCCGCCCCCCACCCCCACCCCTTTGGCTCGGCAGCGGGGCTTCGGGAAAGAGGGGGAGGGAGGAGGGAGGAGAGGTCTATCATTTACATTTCCATCAAGAGTCACCGGAGAGGGTCTGAGCCTCCCCTCCCCTCCCCTCCTGCCCCCCCCCCTCTATTTTCCTTAGGCTTCGTCACGTGGAAGTGCCTTGGCCCTCCAAAGCCGGGCTGGAAATAGAAGAAGAGCACATGTCGGACGGGTGGGGGGGGGGAGAGACAGAGAGAGACCCCCAGCCCCGGCCCCCTCTTCCCTATCACTCAGGGCACCCCTCCTTCCCACCAGCATCCTCTCCAACGCCATTTCCTTCCCGGAGGGTCAAGAAAATGCGCAGGTCACCCAGAACCCTCCATCCCTCTTCATCCTTCTTCATCCCAAACCAAGAAAGCAAGGCAGGGAGAATCGGAATAATAATAATAATAACAACAATTAACAACAACAACAATAACAATTAGCAAGGCGCAACGCACCCGGAGCTCCCCAGGAGAAAAGCCCGCTCCTCCAAGTTTCTTATGAGGCGCAGCTTGCGATCTCCCAAAGCCTGCCCAAGCTTGGCCATCCAACTTGGAGGATCTTCAAGAAGCGCAACCGCTTTCCTTTCCTTCCTTCTTTCCCCCCTTCCTTCCTTCCTTCCTTCCTTCCTTCCCTGCTGGGTTTTCTGCCTGGTGAAATGAAAGTGCTGGAGGAAGCCCGACTCAAAGGAGAGGGGAGGAAGAAAAGGTTATGGGGAGGAGATGATCTCTGAACTCCTGTTGTCAGGCAGCAGCCCCCCCCCCTCTTGGTGCACCTCTCTACAAACCACGATAATACCCCCCCGAGCCCCCCCCCGGACTCACCATGGCTCCCTGTCCGCGAGTGGGTCGGTGGGTGCGGAGCGCCGGTGCCTTAGAAGCCGGAGTGGCGGCGGAGCGAGGGTGCCGGGAGGGAGTGCGCCTCGTTTGAAGTCATCATGTGAGAAGTTGAGCCTGGCTCAGTGGATCGCCCACCACTTGGGCTGACTTCTGCATCGCCTCCAGCCCCCCGCACCCGCACCCGCCGCCGCCGCCGCCACCTCGGGACTACTACTACGGGGAGAAGGAGAGGAGGAAGCCAGCCCAGGGCAGGGAGGTGGCGCGGGCTCTTCGCCTGGCTTTTAAACTACACACACACCACACACACACACACACACCACACCGCCGATCTCCATTTACGCAAACGCCTGAGCTCACCGACACGTTTCCCTGCCTCCCCCCCCCCCCTCTTTTGGGTATCGTCTTCTTACGTGCTTTTCATGGAGGAGGAAAAGGATGCGCAACCAGATACAGCCACAACTAGCCTGGGCTCTCTCTCTCTCTCTCTCTCTCTCTGTGTGTGTGTGTGTGTAAGTGTGTGCGTGTGAGCTGACCCTCCCTCTCTCTCTTTCTTTCTATCCCTTCCCTCTCTTTAACGCCCCCTCCCCACACTTTGCAAACTTTCCCCGTCCAAGTTTTTCCCCCAACACTCAGGCAACGCTCGCAACATGGAGAAAGAAAGACAGACAGAAAGAAATGACGACTTCACTCTGTAACCCGCCTTGATTCCCTTGGGGAAAGGCGGGATGTGTGTGTGTATTACTAAGTCCAGTTCACTTCTCTCTTTTCTTTTTCTCGATTTGCGCAGGGAAGCATTGGTTCCCAGGTAAGGAAGGACCAGTTTCTCCTCCACTTTTCCCAGTCTCCCCTCCCCTCTTTCTCCTTCTCTTTCTCTCGCTTTCCTTTCCTACTCCCTCCTTCCCTTTATTTCTTTCTTTCTTTCTTTCTTTCTTTCTTTCTTTCCTTCTTTCTTTCTTTCTTTCTTTCTTTCACTCCAGGGACTTGTTGCATCCGAGGAGCTACGCAGGTGGCAGGGCTCGAAAGGGAAACGTCAGACAGTCAGCCAAGCTGGGCAGATGGTGAATGGAGACACACACACACACACACACACACACACACACACCATACACCCCCCCACACACACACACAAATACACAAACACCCTCCCTCAACAAAGAGAGAGATAGAGAGACAGGTGCTTCCTTCGCCGCCGCGTGTCTCTATTTACATTCACCTGCAGAGGCACAGAAAGGACTGATTCTTTGAGGGACTCTGGTGTGTGTGTGTGTGTGTGTGTGTGTGTGTGTTGCTGGTTTGCTTGCGTGCGCCTACTTGCCTGGATCTGGCAGGGAAAGACTATGAAGTCCATCGGTGAGTCTTCCTCCCTCTAGGATCGCATTCTTAGGCTCCCTCGGGGTGATCGGTGTCTTCCCAGGGGGGCATTCCGCGACCACTGAGCCAGAAAGTTGCAAAAGAGCCATTAACTGCAGGGCAACGATGGGAAGGAAAAGGATGAAGTGTGTGTGTGTGTTAGTGTTAGAGGTTGGCTGCCCCACCGAATGGCTAAGTTAAAGACCGCCTCGCCTCTGGCATCCCTCCGAAGAGGCAAGCAATACTGCAGTACTCTAGTAGTAGTAGTGGTTGGAGTGTTGGACTAGAGGACGCTGGAGACCAGGGTTTGATTCCCAGCTCGGCCATGAAACCCACTGGGTGGCCTTGGCCGAGTCACACTCTCTCAGCCTCAGAGGACGTCCATGGCAAAACAACAACCTCTGAAGAAACTTGACCAAGAAAACCCCAGAATAGGGTAACTCCGAAACGACTTGAAGACGCACAAAAAACAAAGTAGTAGTTGTAGTTGTAGTAGTAGTAACAGCAGTAATTAGTGATGATGATGATGTTGGTAGTGGTGATGATGATGATGGTGATGATGGTGATGATGATGATTTAAATTTCCCAAACTTTGGTCCTTCAGGTATGTTGGATTTCAGCTTCCAGAGGCCCCAGTCAGCTTGGGAAAAGGTCAGGATTTCTGGGAGCTAAACTCCAAAAGGACCAAAGTTTGGGAGCCACTAAAGGAGGCTCCTCTTGAGGGAAAGTCTGTGCAAAGTTTCCGTCGGGCGGATGCCCTCCAGGAGGGCTGTATATGTGAGAAAGGAGCCTTGGCTGGAGCCACCTTGGCACCTGGGAAGGAAAGCCTGCCCAAGCCTCCCAAGGGAGCCAGGGGGATCTAGGAGCCCTCAGGCTCTTGCTTTCCCGTCTGTGCCTACGCAGCGCCTGCCTTACTCCCATTAGGGAGCCTTAGCCTGCATCCAAAGGCTCCCAGGCCCCCTTTGGCTGGCAGACAACCGGGGAAGGGGCTCTTTCCGGACGTGACACGGGAGAGGGAAGGGCATGGGGAGGGAAGGGAAGGGGGGATCCCTTGATATATCCCTTGATATTTGACATGGTCTCCTTAGGGAGTCCATGGTGGTGGGGTAGTTGGAAATGTTGGACTAGAAGACCAAGGGTCCCAGCCTCCTTCAGCCATGGAAAGTGATCTTGGACAAGTCACATTTTCTCAGCCTATAGAGCAAGACAATGGCATACCTCTCCTGAATAAATCTGGCCAAGAAACACCTCTGATAGGGTCGCCATAAGTCAGAGTCAACTGGAAGGCACATGGCCGTAGAATTACAGAAACCTAGTTGGAAGAGACCATCAAGGGCCACACAGTCTAAACCACTGCCATGCAGGAACTCACAGCCAAAGCACCCCTGTTTAAAGACCTCCAAAGACGGAGACTCCACCACTCTCCTAGGGAGTGTGTTCCACTCTCAGACATCTCTAACTGTCAGGAAGTTCATCCTGATGTTGAGGTGGAATCTCTTTTCCTGTAGCTTCCATCCATTGCTGCATTGTGTCTTATTCTCTGGAGCAGCAGAAAACAAGCTTGCTTCAGTCTCTAGATAACACTCCTTTAAATACTTAAACACGGCTATCAGATCACCTCTTAACCTTCTCTGCTCCAGGCTAAACATCCCCAGCTCCCTAAATTGCTGCCCATAAGGCATAGCTCCAGACCTTTCACCATTTTGGTCACCCTCTGAATGAAGGCAATGGTAAACCTCTCTTGAATAAACCTGGCCAAAAAAACCCTATGATAGGGTCAACATAGAGTCAACTTGAAGGCATACAACAAGTGCCCCATATTCCCAGCTGCTCTCGCAGCCTGATCTTATTAAACATGATAGATGCAAGTTCCACTGAGTGTGGACTTCATTGCAAGAAAGTCCCCTGACAGGTTGGCCATAGGAATGCCATGAGACAGGGATGACTTGAAAGCACACAACAGAAGCAATTGCCTTCTTACTACTTTGCAGAGCTCAAGGTGAGAGTGGGCATCCACAGTAGGAAAAGGCCATGCAAGCCTCCCTCCTGTCAAAGTGGGAAATAGGTTAAGAGCAAGTACCATTTTGCAAGGGCATCAGATGAAGTGGGCTGCAGCTCCCTAAAACTCCTGGTAAAATAAACTTGAGGTTTGGACATGACTAGGAAATTCATCAGGGAAAAGACATCTAGAGTGGTGATGCTCAGCCTTTGGCCCTTGCGAGGTTGTTGGACTTCAGATCCCAGATGCTCCAGCCAGCATGGCCAATGGTCAGGAATTTGGAGTCTAAAATATTTGGGAGGGCCAAAGTTGGGAACCATAGAACCAAGCCCCAGAAGCTGTGGTCCAATTGGATCATTTTTACCAGGGTGGGCAAAGTCTTGCTCTGGGTCTTGTTATGGATCTCCTGCCATGTTCTCTGTGATACTACCCCCCCACACACACACTTTTCTCAGTCTCCCAAGGGGGATTTCTCTCTCTCTCCCCTGGATGTCTCCAGGAAGAGTGTCAATTCAGGTTATAAATAGATTGGGCTCTCTCCCCATGGAATATTGAATACTTTTTTTTCCTTCAAAAAGTTATATTTTTGACCCAGAAATAGACTACTAGTTACTTTGGGGGGGGGGATTTTGGAAGTTTCGGAGACAAAATAAAATAAAATAAAATATTGCCACTCATCCACAGTTGGCCATCCCTTGTTTTAGACTCTGGACCTAATAGTCACCCACACCAGACTCTGAAGCCATTGATGCAACAAATACTGTTAGATGGTAATGTGCATCACTCTACCACCATCCAAGTGTGGCATTTCACTTAGTGAGCTTATGAGTGGGGGCCTCTTTAGATGGTGAGGTGCTTCTCTTCTCTCACATCCAGCCAGGATTAGGGTGTTTGATGGGTCCTCCATTCATTCTACTAAATGGGTCTTCTACCCCAAGGTAGTAGACAGTACCATTGATGGCAAGATCATCTATATAGCCCCCCAACCTACAGCAGCATTCATTTGATATTCTGTCATTTTAATAGTGACAGTATTTTTGACTTTCCACTTATTGGTTCCCATTAAAAAGACAACTCATCCCTTGATGCTGTTGGTCATTTTAATCAGTATGCCTGAGGCTTGTGCTGAGAAGGACTAGCTATTTCCTATGCTATATCAGTGCCTACTGCAATACCAGCTGTTATTTATTCCTTTTAGTGAACAATAATCTGATTATTCTTCCTTTGACCATCAGTTTGGATACTGGAACAAACAGAACAAGAAACCTGTTGCATGCTCTCCATTAGATGCAAATAACACAAATATTTATTTATATTACGAACGGAAAACTTTCCATGTATTTGATGATAACAAAATATCAAGCTATGAATCATTCTCTACCAGCAGCTTGATCAAACTGCAGTATCTCATGAAGAGACTGAAGAAGACAGAGAGATCGAGAAAGAAAGCAAATGAACAGAAAGAAGGAAAGGAAAGGAAAAGAACCCCAATATGATTTAAACAAATTTGTAAATTTTAATTTTAATACTTAATTTCCCTATTTATTTTGAGTTCTTTTTTCCCCTTGGACTTGAAAAAAAGATGAGGAAACAAAGACTATTTCTTGAAGTCAAAGGTTTGTTATAAAGTGTTTGGTAGAAATGGAGGTGGGATGAATTAAGATTGCAGGAAGAATTAAATGGGATTAAAGAAAAATTCAGTCAGAAACAGAATCTTAAGTCCATTGGTAAAATTTGATGCCTTCCAAAAACAATGACAGAAAATGCCGACTGTCTCCAAGATGCTTGTTTACAGACTACCCACCCATTGCTTTCAGGCTAATCCCACACATTTATAAACACTTAGGCCCCATGATTTCAAACTGATTTCAAATAGAATTTGCTCATGTCCTTCTGTGTGGAAGAAAATAGCCCGTGGCATATGCCAACCTCACCCACACCAGACTCTGAAGCTGTGGATGCAACAAAGACCTTTGTCTGGAAGGCAAAGCAAAACAGAGTAAGCTTCCAAGACAAATATCCATAGTGAGCCATAGAGAAATCAGTATAATGTAGACAGTAGACATAATGCCCTAAAAATGGAACCTTACTGACCACTTCTCAGCCACTGGAAGAGACTGTGCAAAAACCGTCCACCATAATAAATAAAATCTTTACTTCTTTTGTTCTCAGTCACCTTGTTAATAATTTAGAGAACAGAGAAGAAAAAAAGGTATTATTCTATGAAGATCCTAGGTCCAAAAAACAACAAATAAAACCCCCACAATATTCCAACAATCATGTCTATAGCATACAAGACTGAAACATTTTTTTCTGTGCAAATTAATATAACTTTTTATAAACAAATACATTATCCAAAATGTGCTTTCCTCGGGGTGACAGTGGGGAATGGGATACCAGAAGTTTGTATTAGACATCAATAATGACAGTAGGTTTCAAGATTTTTTGGCTTTCTTCTTCCATAACTGAATAGACCTTTTAGTAAATTGTCTTCAGGTATTGTAGTGGTAGGGAAGATGTGGCTGTCCAGATGTTGCTGGATTACAACTCCTATCACCTTTAGCCAGGATAGCCAATGATCAGGGATATTGCGAGTTGTCTTCCAATGACATCTGGAGGGCCACATCTTCCATATCCCTGAATTCATAGATTACAATCTATAATTAGATTATGATATGATCTAAAATGGGTTGCCTCAATAGCACAAAATTACTTTTGCAAAAACATTACAGGAGTAGGTAAGGTTAGAGATATGGGACTCAGGGAGTTGTTGTAGTTGGGACAATACAGCCAACTGGAGTAGTATTTCTCTTAACTATTATATTTACCCCCACACTATCACTTTCTTACTGCCCTAGGCTCATTGGAAAATTGCAGTGTTGGTGCATAGAAAAGTTATAATCCAGTGCCTCTCTATGTAGTGTGCCTTGGAGAAGATGGCAATACACACAGTCCTTTGCAAAGCTAGTGTACAGGAACTGTTTATGAATAGGGCTATTGTTAGTGACCAGTTCAATTAAACTGAACTGCCTATTCATGTTACGACTTATGGTTTTTCAGCCATAAAATAGCACTCATGGGATCCTAGACTTCTGGGTTCTATTCTTTCTCATAGATGTAGCTTGTACATTAGAAATCCAGTATGGCTTTTGTCCCCTTCTCAACAATGCCCTTGATCAGAGCTTTTTGGATTATAACTCCCATAAACCATAAACAATAAAGTTAAGGGTTTCTAGAAGTTGTGGTCCAAGAAAGCAACCATTTTCAAGCTTGGCTCTTGATTGGAGCCTCTTTTGTTTCTCCATTAGAAATCCAGAAGTTCTTTCTCAACAAGGGCATTCATGTTCTACTGAATCACAAACAATTAAGATGTTTCCCAGCATTGTTGCTTTCTTTAATCTCTATATTTGAATGCTGCCTCACAGGTGAGACTCTTAGTACAAAAGAGATACAGATATGGTTCTGGTCTCCATAGATTCATTTTCTGTGAATGTGTTTGTTTCTACACCAATCATATGCAGAAATGGCACCCAGAACACTTTAAAGACTAAAGTCAAAATAAAGAAAATCAGTACAATAAAGCAGAACAAGTTAGCATTACCCAAAAAATGCCATCAAATTTAAAGCAGCAATCTCATAAAAACAAGTCCAGACATACAGATATTAAAGTCTCACATTCTTAGCTGAGGAAAAAAATCTTCTGAGATTTTCAAGCCTTGGGCTGAATTTCACTCAGTCCCCACTTCCTTGCTTCTATGGACACTATTGGCTTGGCACCTCTAGCCATGTGCTCATTAATGACTCTGGATATCCTTTGAAGAAGTAGTTGTAAAAAGTTTCAACCAACCAAAGGGTCACCATTTGAATCTCACGTGGTGTGAATCAGTGGTGTCACTAGGGCTGGTAACTCATGGTCTCACCTCCCCCATTGACCTCCTCCCATACCATACCATATAGAATTCTTAGTAATGTTTTTTGTACTAACATTACTCATAAATTTCCATATATCACTGAATGTAATAGCAATAGTTGTGACATAAACAATTAGCACCATTAATTACTTTGAAATTACAATATCATGTACACAGCCTAAATGTATTTACATAAACATAGTTTACATATTTACATATACATAGTTTCAGGTGCTTAAAGTGAAAACTTGGTAAAATGTGACGTTTTTAAAGAATTTTGTAAAAATATATATTTTATTTTTTAAATTAAAATGATTTTTTTTGAAATTTTAAATTTTAATTTAAAAAACCCTGAGCCCTCTCCTTTCTCCTCCCATTAAGCCTTACCCCATTCACACCATCTTTTCTGCATTTTAATGGGACACAGGTGAATGCCACAACCTGTCTCTGGCTAAAGGCAGATGTTTGGAGATCAGTGGTGTTTCATCTTCGTGTCACCTGATGCAGCCTGAACCTCCAGCATCACCCTTGAGATGCCACTGCATTTAATTCCTTTTCTTTAGGTTAGGAGTGAGCAAACTGTAACCTTCAGGCCCCTGGGGCCTTTAAATAGGGCCTGTGAACCCCCAGAAGCTCCCGAAGTCCCCACAATGAAGTGATTTTTAAGGCTGATTTTTGGGTGATTTTTGTCTCCAGCCCACCCCCAATCTCCCAACCCTCCCTAAAAAGACAAAAGTTTGTTCCATTGGGCCTCCAACCCTCCCAACAGACAATTTTTTAAAAGCAGCTGAAAATCAGCCAACATGGCAGCCAGACGTGATGTGATGTTTCTTCAGGTGTACCGAAATGCACTTCTGTAGCCCTCTCAAAAGGCACAAGAAGGAAAAATGCCCCCTGCCCTGTTCATAGTTATTCACTCCTACTTTAGGTGGTCTGATCATCTGAAGACCTCAATTTCTCCCATCATCCCTCACTATCGGATGTGTGCTGGCAACGTCTGATGGAAGCTGTAGGTCTAAAGTAGCTGGAAGTTGCCAGCCCCAGATCTAGCCCTTGTACTATTTGTTTCTTCATGAAACAATAAACTGGCTCACTATCATACCAGGATGTCTCTTTGTGATGCACCTTTCCCCATCAATCCCTTTGAATGCCCAATCGTGTTGCCCATCCTTCCTAAATTCTTCTAATTCATTATAGTTATTGTAGTTCATGGATGGGTAAAGTAAGGCCTCTGAAATGGTAGGCAGTTTGGAGCAATCAATACCCAACAATGATACAAATGCTTCCCTCACCCTTTTTGCTGCCAGAAGAAGGAAAAATATTCTGTGCTGCCATTTCTTACCTTAACTTGAATTGTTGAATTAATTATAGGAATCAAAGGAGAAATTATTCTGGTCCCTTTTTTTATAAAGAGCATGTTTAGTAAATCCCAGCCTTCCTGACTTCTACAAAGTCTGTTGGAAATAAGGATGGGCAAATCTATCTGTTTTGCTTTTCATGCATGTTCAAATTTTAAACCTTTTGGCAAACTCTGCTCAAAAATGAAAAAACAACCTATCCCTATTATTGTTATTGTGTGCAAGTCATTTCAGACCTATGGTGGCCTTACAGTGAACCTATCATGGGGTTTTCTGAAGCCGAGAGGGTGTTACTTGCCCAAGATCACATCATAGATTTCTATGGCTGACTGGGGATTCAAATCCTGGTCTCCAGAACTGGTCCAATGCTCAACCATTGCACCACACTGGCTTCTCCCTAGCTAGAAACAAAGCCTCTTGAGAGGAGGAGAGATGGAAATACCTTTTGAAAGAAAGATTAATATTCTTGTTATGTGAATTCTTGTTAAGGAAGAGAAACACTAGCCAATCTGTTGTGGGTCTTTTTTGCATCATCTCCTTGGTTTAAAACCTTTCTTGTGGGAAAAAGTAACTAGGATTAAGTCACCAGCTCAGTAGTTTTTACCTGAGGACAAACAGATATATTTCAAAGCAGGTACAATTGTATCCCCTCCACAAAATATTCCTCTTAGCTTAGAATTCTCCACACGAGGAAATACTGGTCACTATTTTGGTATAAGTCTCAGAGTAGCTATGCTGGCCATAAATGAAACAAAGAAAAAAAATCCATCTTGTGATGATACTGGGCCAACCCAAAGAGGAAAATGCATTGTTAGCTTTGAAGCCTACAGGTTTCTTTATCAGTTAAAGATGGTAAAATAGTATGCAGGGGAAGGAAAGTGATGGTGTGGTGGTCACAGCATGTACATTTTTGAGGAGATTTTACAGGTAGTGTGTTTAAGCAAAGAAGGGTGAGGGGTCACCCACATGGCCACAGATTGACCAGGAAGAAAGGCATAAAACAGGTCCCAGTCTGCAATTTAACCATTTTCCCCTGATGAAGAAGCCTGCTGGCGCTGAATACTAGCCTTCTGTATTTTATATCGCTGGGTTGGCCCAATGAAGGTATCATCATCACAAGATAAGCTTTAATATGTAATTTATTGTATTAACTGTATTTATAAGTTAATACAATAATATGCACCACTGCAATATCTAGTGCATGATACTTTTTACACAAAACCTTTTAGGGAATTAGCACTAAAGAAAATTAATTAGTTGAAAAGCAGTGAATAAACAGTGAGAAATAACCAATACCTTACACACAAATAGATATACATTTATAAATTAGTAAAATGGAGAAGTAATGAAGCAGGAAGATATCTTAGTTTTATACAAACATTTCATGCACAAAATGAATTAAATAATTAGGAAATAATGAATCATGAATAAATACTAATTTCCAGTCTGTAGTTTGCTTTCCAGTATTCAATAAATGGATTCCATTATTCAACATTTTTGGTTTCCACTATCTCCTTTTTTTCTCTATCTTGCTATTTTTAAAAAAATTAATTGTATTGCTTGCCAGGCTCATTAATCCATTCTTTACATGTAATTAACTTTGCAGTTTCCCAGGCTATAGCAATAATAATTATTGCTGCCTTCCAACAAATGAGCTGGTATGATTTTGGTACAAGAGAATGGAAAAGATCTAATGGCATTGGGTTTGGATTAAAAATAAAATGATACTCAGTTATTCGGTTTATATGTCTCTTGTGGATTTTTTAAAAAAGCATCTGTGAATACATCCACTACGGATGCATATAAACAGATGTTTACATTTCCAATGTATACAATTATTTTAAGAAGATTATATATTTATTCTTAGCTGTACTGAATACCAACAATCACAAGGCAATCCTATTCTTCACTATGGAATGTCCTGAGGTTGAAGACTTCCTCTGGAATGCCAAACACTTCGTTGGGATCATGCTGATGTAGCCCAGAAGTGGTTTGGGGGTGGATCAGAGCACAAGGAAAGCTGTAGATCCTTTGGACATGGAGATTCTTCCAGCATGCCTGGCATGTCTCCTTCCTCCTTCCTCCCCACCAATATCAGAATTCCAGGGTTGGGAAGAGACCGGCCATGGCGGGTTCTGAGTGAGCTGGGAATAATGGATCCAGGTCTTGAATGAGACTGTGCTTTCAAGAACACAAAATGTAATTTGAACAAATAATACCTATATTCCTAATACTTGAAGTAATGTTTTGAGGAACTATATCATAAAAATTGAACAAGGAAATCACAGAATGGCTGAGTAGAGTCTTGTTGACCTACCACAGTAGTGTAAAACCTTTTCAGTCCTGAAAGTTACATTAGTGCTGGTTGGCGTGGGGAGGAGTTGTACATGTCTGCAAATACACAAACACACACACGCACAGGAAACAAGGAGGCACACATAAGGGGATTATGCGTGTGGTTCTGGGCCACAGATTATGCATTCATTGCTTATCAGACGGCTGCTGCCTTTCAAAGAATGAGGAAAATCCTGGAATCTTCCTGCAGTAGTTCACTCAGTTTTTGCACACCTCTTTCATTGGAGGACTGTGCCTTTCTTAATGGAATAGGGGGCTGACTTGCGTTGTGGTTCATGGGAACATGTTTTAATGTAGGGCTGAAAACTGATCAGTGATAGAGAGCATTGTGTAAATAAACTGAGGATGGTATTGTACGTTTGGTTTAGGCACAAATGCAGAACTCAAAAGCCATGAATATATGAAGCAACTTCACTATAACATATTTTGTGCTTTTTGGTTGACCTAATAATAGTATTACTGTGCAATGTATAGAACAAGTAGCTGGACTTAAGATCCCTCCCACATTTTCCAATATATGCATGACTGCCAGCACAAGTGAATACTCATAACTCATCACATTATTTCTTATTCTCCCAAACAGTCCTCTCAATGCCCAAGGCAGTTTTGCAAGTTCACCACTATCATAGTCTAACATATACCACTGGTTAGAGTGCCAACATAAATGCTACTTTTATATCATTTGGACATAGCCTGGTGTACTGAGTTTTTGTTAATCTAATTTGGACTTATTACTGGACTAAATACAATGTGTTAATGATTTTTGACATGACAGAAGAACTTTTGTAGACTTATTAGGTTAGTTTTATAGGGATCTGCTTTTAATGGACTGCTTGATTTTGAAGGACCTCTTCCAAAGTTCATCCAACAACTCAACAGGTCCTCTTATACTCCCCACCCGCACCCCATACATTACAAGGAGCTGGAGAGGTTGCTGGGAGAAGGAGGAAGACTGATGGCTCACAATTGCCCATGCAGTGCTGAAATTATGCAAAACGTGTAATGAAATCCATAGTATCCTCTTGACTCCATCCCTTTTTAGAGAAAACATACCCCTCCCCATGGTTTTCAGTAGCTGTGGGGGCTATCTGAAAGGCTTAAGAGGAGGAGAGTGATTTGTCCCTCCCTTCACTTTACTCAGGCCACTCTGTCCTCCAGGTCACTGTAAAAATAATGCTGTTTGACATCACTTTAATTGTCATGGCTCTATCCTACAGAATCTAGGATTTGTAGTTTTCTGAGCACCAGCACTCTTTGACAAAGATAAAGACCTTGTAAAACTACAAATCCCAAGATTCCATAGGATAGAGCTACAGCACTGACAGTGGTGGCAAGCTGCATTGTTTGTAGTATAGATGCACTCTCTGCAGTAAAACACTCACATTGCACAAAGAAGAGTGTGAGGTTCAGATTTCTTTCAGTATGAAAGGGTGGCCTAGCAAGTAATATGTGTGAGATCTTGGAAAACTTCTTCCATTCAGATATTTAGACATTACTGGGCTGGAAGAACAAATAGTCTTTACCTGGTAGAAGACAATATCTTATGCTTCCCATTTCACCTCACCTTCTGCTTTATGTTGAGTTCAACACCAGTACTACTGTTGAGATGTTATTCTTCCACATAACAAAAAATATGAAACTTTTATTTAAATTTCTGGACGCTTAAAGGAATAATTGGGGGGGGGGGAATCCATGTTTTTCCCTCATCATGTTGTTTCTTCAGCTGAAGGGACAGAAACCTGATGGACAAAAAGGGAAATTTTAATCCCATGATTAAACAAATTATGAGGCGGACAGAAGAGAACATGAAATGTGAAGCATTACAATCAAAAGGAGGTCCATGAGATCAGAAGGAGATAAGTCTGAGAAAGAAAGACGTGACAGCATAAAGGGAAGAAAGAAATGTCATTGGGACAGAATGTTAAAGATAAAAGCAGCACATTTTAAAAGAGTGCAAAACCAAATAGGGAGACAGGGTGAAAATAGTTAATATGGGCAACAAGTTCAGAAATAGAGCTAGAAAAAGTTATTTGTTGAACTGTAACTCCCAGCATCCATGGACCAGTATGGAGAATTAAGAAAAAATGTCACTGCTTTTGACCAAAACAATTCCTTCTAAATGACTGGAGTTTTTTAGTTGTATGAGTGGTTACAGTCCCATTAGAATGGTGAATTCATAGACGCAATAATTCATGCTTAAATAAATAAGTAGTGCTCATACCCAACTATTTCTTAGAACGTTCCCAGAATGTTATAATAACCTTTGGGGGCTTCTTCTAAAGTAAAAAAAAAATTATGAGCGTTACAGCCAATAAATAATGCCTTGCTTATAATCCTGAGTTCAAGACCTCTTTGCAGAGATGAAAATCTACCCATAACTCCCATTCAAAATTTAACCTCAGCTCAAAAAGTTAACGGCAAATGAATTCTGGTATGGATATAGTTTATTTTAACTTTGTTTTTTTTAAACTTTCTTTACCACGTGTATGGGCAAAGTTCATTCGTGGGAGTCTCATACTTTTTCTGGGCTAGTTTTCTGTTGCAGGGCATTCAGCTTGTACAACCTTATTCTGACCAATGTCAGTACTTATATAATGGCTAACCCTGTATCGACCTGTGAAGGAATAAAACTGGTCAGTCATTTTATGCTATAGGTTGCACTTAGAGTTCTGGAGGTTTGTAAGATAAGCCCATGACACTGAAACTTGACATGAACATTAATATGCTTATATGTAGGCATGTAATTGCTGTTTTTTATTTTGTTTTTGTTATGTTTTTGTTCTTGATTTAATATGAGGTTGAAACTAATAAAAGAGAATAAAAAAAGAAAGAAAATGAGACTTGAGGGGAGCAGAGACAGAAGAAACCAAGGCTACTACCACACTGCAGAATTAATGCTGTTTGACACCACTTTAACTGCCATGACTCCATCCTATGGAACCATGGGATCTGTAGTTTTTTGTGGCACCAGAGCTCTCTGACACAGAAAGCTAAATATCTCATAAAACCACAAATCCCAGAATTCCATAGCATTGAGAAATGACAGTTAAAGTGATGTCAAACTATTAATTCGGCAGTGTAGATTGTAAGAGTCCCAGTGGACCTATTATACAAAACAGAGATTGGCAACCATGACCACTACAAACCCTGTCATCCTAATGAACATAGAATCATAGAATCATAGAGTTGGAAGAGACCACAAGGGCCATCCAGTCCAACCTTCTGCCATGCAGGAACTCTCAGTCAAAGCATCCCCAACAGATGGCCATCCAGCTTCTGTTTAAAGACTTCCAAAGAAGTCATCACCACACTCCGAGGGAGTTTGTTCCGGTGTCAAACAGCCCTTACTGTCAGGAAGTTCCTCCTAATGTTGAGGTGGAATCTCTTTTCCTGTATCTTGTATCCATTGCTCCGGGTCCTAGTCTCTGGAGCATCAGAAAACAAGCTTGCTCCCTCCTCAATATGAGATCCTTTCAAAGTATTTAAACAGGGCTATCCTATCACCTCTTAACCTTCTCATCTCCAGACTAAACACCCCCAGATCCCTAAGTCGTTCCTCATAGGGCATGGTTTCAAGACCCTTCACCATTTTAGTCACCCTCCTTTGGACATTCTCCACTTTCTCAATGTCCTTTTTGAATTGTGGCACCCAGAACTGGACATAATATTCCAAGTGGGGCTTAACCAAAGCAGAATATAGTGGCAGTATTACTTCCCTTGATCTAGACACTATACTTCTATTGATGCAGCCTAAAATTGCATTGGCATTTTTAGCGGCCGCATCACACTGTTGACTCATGTTCAACTTGTGGTCTACTTGGATTCCTAGATCCCTTTCACATGTAGTCTCGTTCAGCCAGGTGTCCCCCATCCTATATCTGTGCATTTTATTTTTCTGTCCTAAGTGCAGTACCTTACATTTCTCCATGTTGAATTTCATTTTGTTAGCTTTGGCCCAGTCCATTCAGGTCATTTTGAATTTTGATCCTGTCCTCTGGAGTATTAGCTACTCCTCCTAGTTTGGTCTCATCTGCAAATTTGATAAATATGCCCCCAATTCTGTCACCCAAGTCATAAACCAAGGATTATTGAGAACTGAAAGAATGTGAAATTTTAGAAAATGCAAACGTTGGGGAAATGTGACATATTTTTTCAGGACTTTGTGTGACTAACCCTAAATTCTGGATTTACATCCCTATATAGTCAGTCATGTAAATGATGAATTAAAGTTACTATCTCTGTTTTTCAGAGAAGCTCTTCATCTTTAATAACTACATGGCAGGTATGTACAACTAGGTCTGCTCCATGCTGGCAATAGATGTACCTGTTGAATTTTACTGGTGCAAATAAGGTAGATTTTTGTTTTACTTTGTTTTTAGATATTTTACCAGAATTTCCAAAACTTTGCAGATTCCTTATTGGCCATCTACATCATCTGTATCAGATAGGCTGTTAATGTAATATGGCATGAGATGAAATTCCAGGCAACAAATCAAAGTTAAAACAACTCATTTAGATACCACTAAAGGGCTTGAAAAGTTGCAGTTTGTCAGTTATTGTGAAGCTGGAGGAAAAACATTTTAAATCAGATTCAGCAGTTAACCATGAGAGCAATTAGGATATGGAGATAACATTCAGTCTTACCAAGGTACAGCTCCCAAGATTCCTTGCAGGAAGAAATCAGTATAAAACTGGCATATTTGTAATATGTATATTTCCTCTATTGTATAGAATGCAATCAGCCTAAGTTTAACTGATACACTCAATTCAGGTGGAAGTATGGAAATTACTGGTATCATCCTGCCCTACACAATATCTGTGATCCCAAGGATAAAATTTCATGTAGAAAACCCAGTGTATGCCAGGCTGTATATAGCTGTATCTGCAATCATGTGGTACTTTTTGCAGCCATCACAATTGTTAAAATGTTCATAGGTTGTCTCTGTGTATGATGGAGTTCCCATTTGTGTTAGCAGAAGAGGGCTTGTGTCTGTGTATGGTCCATTTTATATGTGTGAATGAATGGTCATTAGTATAATTTATTCCAGCAGTAGTAGATCTGCTAAAATCCAGTGACTTTAGTTTAAAAGACTGTTGGCCTCAGCTGAATGTGCTATATAGGGAATGCTCCAATTGTTTCTATTTTAGTCACAAATATTTGCCCAAGGGAATACACAATCTTATTTGCCTTAGCACATCCCAGAACTAAATTACAGCTAATTTGTACATGGTTTCTATATTACCTGATAACAATTCCCTTGATGAATGTCATTTAATCTATTATGTTCAAAATGTATTGTCTTGGAAATGACTAGAAAGTCTTTGCTGTGATCTTTCATCTTTGTTATCTGCTTCAGCAATGCAAGTTGTTTTTTTTTTACTAGCTACTGCAACCAAGCAATGCACAAGAATGTGTCAGTCAATTCACTTTAGTTTGACATAATGGGGTATGTCTGCAGCTGTTAAGTACTTAGATCTGGTTATGCTCCTTGTCTTGCTGACCCAGTGCAACATCACAAATCACAATGTTATCTATGAACCAGTGGTCAGTGAGTAAGACAATAAATCCACTCTGGGCTTTAGGCTAAACTGTGTAGAAGCTGTCCAAGCTAGCACTGAAAACTCTTTAAAATTTGGAGTAAACTCAGAGGTAATTCACTGTCCCATTGACACAGGATCCAGAAACTGCCACTGCCTTGCACTGAATAGACATAGCATAAGCATGACAAATAAAAATTTTAAAAAATCTTTGCACATGCTTAGGGTCATCATGTTTGCATATCATGTTGAAAAGGAGCCCTGGTGGTGCTACGGTTAAATGCTGGTACTGCAACCACAACATTGTATGTTCAATACTAGGGGATGGCTAGGAGGTTCACTCAGCCTTCCATCATTGCATAGGTCAGTAAAATGAGTACCCATCTTGTTGGAGGCAATTAGCTTACACATTGTAAACTGCTGAGGGAGTGCTAGGACCTTATCGGACTCATTTTTCCCCGTTATGGGCATGGGAAGGGGATGCTCGGGGGCACGTGAGTCTGAGAAAAAAACACATTTTACGACACCTCAAAGTGTCCTCAAAATGGCCTCATTCCAGTGCTCGGCACCAAGCCATTCCCATTCAGGACTGAGGAGCGTCCTTTGCTTCAGCTGGGCATTTGGAGAAGGGGTAATTATTACTTTTCTGGCAAAAGATATTTTGGAGATGTTGGATGAAGCACCAAAATATCTTTTCCTACCCTGACTTAAATCTTCTTAATATTGAAGGTCAGTGTGTAATATTATGTTCCTGTATACGCATAGTGGAAAACAGATTGAGACGTCAGTAAGTGTGTATGTGTGTGTGTGTGTGTGTGTGTGTGTGTGTGAGGGAGAGAGAGAGAAGTGCTAGGTCCATATGACTATACAACATGACTACACAAAGTCTTATTCCACTGTCTAGGCATGGAGCTGACCCTTTGTTTTTGAAGGCTATGCTAGTGGAGCACAAACTCTGGCAGGTTCTATCAGGCTGGTAAGTCTTCCAGTACAGTTTTCCAGAGGCAGACTGTGTGTCTGTTGTCTGATCCTTAGTAATTTGGGGAAATCATATCACTAGATTGATAGCCACCAGGTGAAAATTGCCCATAGCAACTGTGCATGGATTAGCTATGATCTGATGCACAGGAGGATCATAGAGTTGGAAGAGACCGCAAGGAACTACCTGCATCAATCAAATCACAGATATTCAAGGTATTTTATATATATGGAAAGAAACATATTATTTGCATATGTGTTCTGTTTTACTGACAGCAATATCCTGAAGCTACTGGATCATGTCTGATTTTGGAAACTAAGCAGGGTCAGCCCTGATTAGTACTTGGATGGAAGACCACCAATGAATACCAGGTGCTTTAAGCTATATTTCAGAGAAAGGCAATAGCAAACCATCTGAGTGTTTCTTACTGAAGAAAATCCTGTTAAATTCATGGGATCACCATAAATCAATAGGAAACTTGAAGGTACATATTTTATTAATATTTGAGGGAGCCATGTTATGGTAGACATAGTTATTACTATGAATATTACACTAAATTTAGTCCATAAAGCAAGAAGCCTTAATATTCATAACTCAAAGTTGGGAACTTCTACAGACACCTGTTTGCAAAACGTGCCTGAACACAATCCTTCATCCCATGTCAGTTTATAACTTAAGCATTTCTTTCTCCCAGAACTATAGTTTGCCTTGTTTTGGAACAGCAAGACTCGTTTGTAAAAATAACAAAAGTGACATCTTTAGCACAAAATATCTATCTGGATTTGCTTTCCAATGTCTCCTATTGACATTGTCTCTTTGCTTTTCAAACTGAAGATGAGCCCTTCTCCACAAAATCTTCCTGACTGCTCCCCATCCAATAATTCTACTAATAGGTTTTTAATCTGTATCCTTCTAGCCAAATGTCAATGTCTATTTTGCCTCTCTTCGACTGACATCATAATGCCATTGGACCTGGATACTTGAAGGAATGCCTCTCTCTACATGTATCTACCTGGAGATCGAGGTCTGCTGGAAGGGCCCTCCCCTGTGTTCCTCCAGTGAAATCAGGTGTATGAGGATGTGAAAGAGGGCCTTCTCAGCCCTGGCACCTAACTGGGGAATGTCTTCCCCTTGGAGGTGTGATTGGTGGCAACATCAGCTTCATTTACATGCCAAATAAAAATGTAGCTGTTTATTAAAGTCATTGGACTTCACTGATTTATTACAAATGCTACTCATAGGGTTTTAAAACTATTTTAATGTTTTAAAATAATTTTAACTTTTTATTGCTTTAAATATGTTTCTAGTCTATTTAAATTATTGTTTTATATTGTTAAACTATTAGTATTATTTTTACCTGTATGCCACCCCAATATCTTGATATAGGGCAAAACAGAATTATTTTAATATGTAAATTTTTTAAAATAGCAATAGCAGCTACATTTCTATATCGCTTTATACTGAACTAAGCAGTTCGTAAGTGGTTTACAGTATGTAAGCAAATTGCCTCCAACAAGCTGGGTACTCATTTTAGCAACCTTGGAAGGATGCTAGGCTGAATCGACCCTCTGAGTGGAGCCTCTGACTGGAATCAAACTCACCTTGTTGTTGTGAGTGGTTGTGAGTGAGTGGCCACAGTACCGCCATTTAACCACTGCACCACACTCATGCCAGCAGTGGCCTCTATAACCCAGAGTTCAGAAAGTTACTTTGAAGAAGAGTGACTATAATAACATGCTGATGCCATCTCTTGGGTCACAGAGCAACCTCCTACCACTGCTCCATTATGGGTGGTTTCAGCAGGTCATTATTTTTATTTTATTTTTAAAGTAACTTTCCACATTCTACCTTTATTTATCATAGTGAGACTTTAAATCCAGGATACCTGTTTACGGAGAAGAAGTAACATAGAGTGTGGATTAAACAACAACCACAAAGTCCAAGTGGATCACTCTTAAACTGTCTTTGTCAGCCAATACAATTTTCTGTTGTTCCTTTGTGGATAATTTGCAGGGCTGTATATTATATCACTTGGAACCAGGTTTAAGGAATGGTGGGCAGAACCACTCCTCCCTACCCAGACACAGTGTGTGTGTGTGTGTGTATTCAACTCTTTTCCATGCCAGCATTCTCTGAAGATGCCAGTCACAGATGCTGGTGAAACACCAGGAATAAATTCTTCTAGAACATGGCCACATAACCCCCAAAATCCACAAAAATCTAAGAACCACTTTTCATTTTATCTTTCCCTAACCCTGTATTAACATGGTTTTCTGCAAGCAGTAAAAGAACATAAAGCTCAGCCAGGGCTATATTACTGGCAGCATGGATGGATGAGCCTCCTCTAATTCAGCAACAACAGCTTCAGAAATGATATCTTGTTGTGGTTCTAAGCCGATGACAAGTGGACCATGTATCCTACTTTCCTTTTCAAATAGTCTACTATTTGAAATGGTGTTGTAAGAAGTTAGTCTTGTATTTGAAAGTGGCTTCTGTTTCAATAGCTCTAATCCAAGTCCAATTTAATTTTTTTAAAGAACAATCTATAAAGGAGAATGACAACTCTATAACTGACTGGTGGTTGTTGTGTGCTTTAAAGTCACTTCTGATTTATGGAGACCCTAAAGCAAGCCTGTCCCGGGGTTTTCTTGGCATGATTTGTTTAGCTAGGGTTCTACCAGTGCCTCCAAGGCTGAGAGAGTGCCATTTATCTAAGTGGGTTCCCATGTCCATGTGGGGATTCAAATCCTGGTCTCCAGAGTCATAGCCACCAAGAATTAACACCTGGGGAGAAGAGTGAGCCAACATGCCGGTCACTTGGTCACAGTCTTCTCCAGTTGAGTGAGATGTATTTTTGTTTACATTTTATTAGTCCCAACCCCCAGGTTTCCATTTTCCATCCATGCAAATCATCACATGCAAATCACACTTTCTACCCCCCTCCCCCCGTGTATGAGTTGCATTTCCTTCTCTTTAGTACTACATTTGAAATAGTGACAGGGATGGGTTTCAGTAGGATGAAGAAATGTATAATGGACTGTCTATACTTCAATTCCAGTTAGGTGTGTTAGGCCTATAGATACATGGAACTATCACTCCTCCTATCTGATCATCCTTGCACTCAGTGTGCTTAGAATAGGTACTTTAACATGACTGGGTTTTAATTTTTTCTTGTACAATCACTGTGATCTTCATCTAGCCTCTGTCTGCTAGAGAAATAGTTTGCAATCTGACCCGGGCATTCACACCCCCACCTTTGTTTGTTTTAATAATCTCTGATGCCATTTCCCCTTCTGGATCAGCTTTCTGTGGCTAAAAGCCATTCCCGATTATGTGAATTCATCCCATCCTGTAGCATACAGATGAAAACCACTGAGTCACAATGCCATTCAGATAATAAACTTCCCTCCCACCACTGCCAAGTACATCTGCACAGCATCATAATCTCTCCCCATCTTTCCCCTCACCTCTTCTCTTTTCTTTCAGGCTGTTTCTTAAGACATCAGGAAATATTCTGTCTTACACAAGCCTCAGGCACTGTACTTGTTACATCGACACCTTGGGGGCACACAGGGAAAGGCTTTCTACAGAATCATATTCAAATGATAGTTGGAAGAAAAGGTGGGCTCCCTCCTATCACTTGTTATCACCTGAAGACACATATTATCCAGTTACTAGGCAGAATTTCTAAAATGATAGGCTTTAGCCTTAGCTCTTCTATTTCTTCTTGAGATGAAACTCCCAGTGAAGTCTCATTTGAGTAAAAGAAAGTTCTTAAAACTTAAGCAATACAAGAAGCTAGGGCCAAGCTGTGTAAATTTGGGCATAATCGGGAATCTAGTATGTGAATGGAAATGCAGAATTTCACATAGAACCCCATACATTCAGCTTTACCAGCTCTCCTGGTTGCCAGTCTGTTTCTGGCCATTTGCTTTAGTGCTTGTTTGATCTCTGAAGCCCTATAGGGCTTAGGTCCAGGTTTTCTGACAGACAGTACCTCCTTATATGAGCCTGTCTGGACCCAGAGATCCTCAGGAGAAGTCCTTCTTTCATTCCCACTGCCTTGACAGGTATGGTTGGTGGGGACGCAAGACAGGGACTTCTCACTGACTGCCCCTAAGTTCTGGAAATCCCTCCCTGCAGAGGATAGAAGGGCTCTCTCTTTGCTGTCCTTCCATAAGCAGGTGAAGACTTGTTTTATTCTGATAAACGTTTTAGCACACAAGGTTTGTAACTATTAAGAGCGTGTTATATTCTTTTTAAATTATACTATTTTAAGCTGTTTTTAAAAATCCTTCTCAAGTTTATATTTTAATTTTTACAAAATATTTTAATTTTTTATTCCAAGTTTGTTTTTAACTACACTGTAATCATTTTATTTTATAAGCCTCCTTAAGTCCCAATGTTGAGAAAAGGTGGGGATGGTGGTGGTGGTGGTGGTCATAATCTTCTTCTTCAAACCTTGGCCCATGGCATTTTGCTGTCTGAGTCAAAGAAAAGTGGGCCAGCATGTTGTAGTAGTTTGAGTGTTGGACTATGACTCTAGAGACCAGGGTTCAGATCTCTGCTCAGCCATGGAAACCCACTGGGTGATCTTAGACAAGTTGTTCTCTCTCAGCCTCAGAGGATGACAATGGCAAGCCGACTCTGAAGGAACATACCAAGAAAACTCTATGATAGGGTCGCCATTAGTCAAAAATGACTTGGAAGCACACAACAGCAACAGGCAATGATAAAGATCTCCCCCTCCCCTCCAGTGTTTCCCACACAGAAGCCAACTGGATTGGAATCGTTTTTCAGTAAAAGTGAAAACAGAAAACTCTTGATTAGAAAAATAGAAAACAGGATAGAAAACTCTACTGCAACTGAGGGTGGCTTAGGGGGTACAATACAGATGTGACACCTGCATGTCTCTGTCTTCCAGTGCATTGTCCCTCTGCCATTTGCCTCTGGAGGCTACTTCAGTCTCCCTAATGATAGGGACATCTCTCTCTCTCTCTCTCTCTCTCTCTCTCTGAATGGATATGTGTATGTGTGATTCATAACAGTAGTGAGCAAAAGTAGAGATGGTTAGCACTGAGGTAACAAGCAGGGCATGCAGGCAAATAGTTCTAAGCCATTTCTTCATTCCTCTCACTTCTTGGTCTGGACACAGGCCAAACTAGTTGGTACTCCAGGCTAAAGTAGCTGGAGGGCTGCTCTAATTTTGTCAGGATGAAAAAAACATCTCTTGGGGACTGTTCTGTTGGCCCAGGGTTGATGTGTGCTCTGAATCCGCCCTCTGTACCTCCCACACACTAGGCCAGAGGCAAAAGAGAAAGCTGTTTGAGTTTGTCTGTGCTGCTTTTGTACCAGCAGAGATTTTTTTCAGCTCCCTGTTGAAGTCTGCCATCACTTTATTTTAATGTTGGTTCTTCTGCAGTCGTGGACACTGTGTTCAGCATCTCTCAGCCTTAAACCTCCACCACACCTCACATGCAGAGCTTGTGGTCACCTGCCTCAGGAGGGAGATCATGAGGCACCTACAAAAGAGAACAAATGGTCAATTATTTATTATTTTGTTTTTACCACTGGAGAAGGATATGGCGAAAAAAGAAAGGTATTGCTGCCATCACATTTCTGGGTCAATTTTGGAATTTATGTTGAGTGTCTTTCACAGAGGCCGAGAGATGTTGTTGGATTGCAAGTCCCAGTAGCCCTGGGCAGCCTGGCCAATGGTGAGGAGTGCTGGGAGTTACAGTGCAACAAGAACTGAAGGACTGCATGATACTCTTCACATTATAGGGCAGTCATGGGCAACTGAGTGTGGGATTTAGGGGTCAATCCCCCCAGAGTATCCACAAATATCACCTTTCTTCAGATGTACCCCACTCAGGATGGGGACTTCAGGGCATCAGGGGTGGGGTATGTGAAGGAGGTTGTTATGACAGTGGGGGGTTTGCATGCTTTTTCATGAAAATCATGCCAAAAATGGGGTCGGGGGTTCAGGGAGGTTTGGAGGGCTGCAAATATGAGGTCTGGACATTCCACCTAGCCTGCATGCTATACAGTACTTTCCATCTCCTTTTCATGGAGAACACAGTCATTCCTTCCGCTGCAAGTAGATTTAAAATAATGGCAGCCAGCTCCAATCTGACAACATATTTGTTTCCTCATGTGCTTCCCTGACTGTTAACCAAGCAGTTATTCTTAGTGATTTTAATGAAAAATGTGTTATTTAATTATAATTCTATTGTTTTAATACTTCACTTTGTGGTTTGAAATCCCAGAAAATTATAAAGTAATATAAAAGAATAAAAAAAGGCAATACAGTAAATAAAGAAAAGCAACTTTTTCAAACCAGTACTTTTGTCCAAACACACATTTGAGGAGACTAACCTGTTACTTTTTCACCAAATATCTGTATGGTGTATTGATGTTGTTGCAGCCCATCTTGGGTCAAGATACCACCCATTTCATGCAGTGTTTCCTCACATTGGGTCTCTAGTTCTTGTTGAATTACAGCTCCTATCCTACCCATCCAACATGACGATGGTTAGGGATGATAAGATTTATGGTCCAAAACATCTAGGGAGCTGTGGTTGGAAATCAATGTTTCTGGAATAAGCAACAGGCATAAATTAAATCCCACTGTACAGCAGAAGGTAATTGGTTGAAAAGCCACTAAGTGGAAAAACATGGAGTTGTTTTGCTCTTTTCTTGTGTAAACTTTTCCCAATTGCTTTTGTTTTCTGCTGGTTCAGCTGTAGAAACAAGAATGCCTGACAATGTTAAGCAAAAGGTTGTCTAAAGCTTTCACTATTTTCTGTCTTCAGTTAGACAAAATCTGCCCTGCAACAGGTCTGAACTAAAAACCTAAAGATTAACATGTTAGAGTATATATAAAACAAAAGAGTGCATCATTATAAAATTATGCCTCAAATTTGTTTTAAAAAATGGCCACTACCCCCAAATTAAAAACAAGAAAAAATAAATAAAAGAAGACACATGCCTAATGCTACAAATGCCATCTGTTCAATGAGTGCATATAGTTGTTTGGAATTTCAGAATGGACACCTAGCCTGAGTTAAAAAACAAAACAGAGAGAGAACTGAACCCAAGTTTAATCACACAGAAGTGTGAATGTAGAAATTGAAGTCTGTCATTCCTTACCTCCAGGATCGTGGTGTATACCTGAGACTGCCACTGAATTCCCAAACACAGTGATAGGGAGACATGTCAGTGCTGGAGACAGATGGCGAGCCCCCCAGAAGCTACAGCCTGACACAAACACACATGGAGATACAGACCTGGCCATATTGACCCCATCAGAACATCACTGAGATAAGGAGGGACAGAGATGCTCTGTTTATATCTAAAGTACTCAGCAATCAAACAGCACCTGCAGGAGGCTACCAGATCATAACTAGCCTGACATCTCCCTCAGAAAGCAGTTGCTGGAAACTTATTTAGGGGTAGGGATGGCTGGGTGGGAAGTCAGTGCAGTAGGTAGATTAACTGAAAGGGCCTGGGGATATCTGCCTCAAAAAATGACATTACTTGAAAGGGATTCATATTTGGAGCTCAAGCCAGTGTTTGGGACTCACATTTGGATAAGTCACTTGTGTCTTATACATACTACTTCACTTTCAATAAAGTGAGTGTGGTCAAAGGAGAAACCCATACTTAGTGTGTGGAAGTGACATCCAAAATGAAAACAATTGAATGAACAAACAGGCAGACAAATCAGGGCCTATGCAGAACTGCTATAAGTTCTCAGGCCCCTATTTGGCTCTTAATAGCAACAGCAATAGCAAGTACATTTCTATACAACTTATCAGTAAACTAGCACTCCCTAAGCAGTTTACAGTGGGTAAACCAATTGCCCCCATCAAGCAGGGTACTCATTTTACTGACCTATGGAAGGATGGAAGGCTGAGTGGACCTTGGAACCCTCCCTGGGATCAAACTCACAACCTTGTGACTGCCATACTGGCATTAAACCACTGTGCCACCAGGCTCCCTGGAGTATTAATATAGGGCAATGTTTTCAACCAAGTGCGAACTTAGCAACATGGACTCCATTCATTGATTCATTTCCCCATAGTGAAGAGCTTTTTACCTCCTTTCTTTGCGATGTGAACCAGGGACATCCTAATATGAATCATAGAATCATAGAATCATAGAATCATAGAGTTGGAAGAGACCACTAGGGCCATCCAGTCCAACCCCCTGCCATGCAGGAAATCCAAATCAAAGCATCCCTGACAGATGGCCATCCAGCCTCTGTTTAAAGACCTCTAAGGAAGGAGACTCTATCACCTTCCGAGGAAGTGCATTCCACTGTTGAACAGCCCTTACTGTCAGGAAGTTCCTCCTAATGTTCAGGTGGAATCTCTTTTCCTGTAGCTTGCATCCATTGTTCCGGGTCCTGTTCTCTGGAGCAGCAGAAAACAAGCTTGCTCCCTCCTCAATATGACATCCTTTCAAATATTTAAACAGGGCTATCATATCACCTCTTAACCTTCTTTTCTCCAGGCTAAACATCCCCAGCTCCCTAAGTCGTTCCTCATAGGGCATGGTTTCCAGACCCTTCACCATTTTTGTCGCCCTCCTTTGGACACGCTCCAGTTTCTCAATGTCCTTTCTGAATTGTGGCGCCCAGAACTGGACACAATATTCTAGGTGGGGCCTGACCAAAGCAGAATACAGTGGCACTATTACTTCTCTTGATCTAGACACTATACTTCTATTGATGCAGCCTAAAATAGCATTGGCCTTTTTAGCTGCCGCATCACACTGTTCACTCATGTTCAACTTGTGGTCTACTTGGACTCCTAGATCCCTTTCACACGTAGTTTCATTCAGCCAGGTGTCACCCATCCTATATCTGTGCATTTTATTTTTCCGCCCTAAGTGCAATACCTTACATTTCTCTGTGTTGAATTTCATTTTGTTAGCTTTGGCCCAGCTTTCTAGTCTATTCAGGTCATTTTGAATCTTGATCCTGTCCTCTGGGGTATTAGCTATTCCCCCTAATTTGGTGTCATCTGCAAATTTGATAAGTATGCTCCCAATTCTGTCATCCAGGTCATTGATAAAGATGTTGAATAGCACTGGGCCCAGGACAGAGCCCTGTGGGACCCCACTGGTCACTTCTCTCCAGGATGAATATAACCTGTGTTCTTCCTAGCGATAGGAGCTGGCTTTGGGAGCTTTCCTTTTGTCATGTCAATTGCTTGCCACCATTTCTCATGATCAGAGAGAATAAATAGGGTCAATAGGGCTCTACAAACAGCCTGTTCAGGGGCAGTTCTATACCACCCCTGAACGGGCTGGGTTGGGGACATGGCAGCTGCATGCCATGCCCCCAACCCCCTAGAAAAAGAAGCCCCAAAAGGGGGCTTCTTTTCCCAATGCTACAGAGGTGCCATAAGGGCTGCGGTGTGCCCTTATGATGCCTCTCATGCACAGTGCTGTTTAGGTGCTGCGCATAAGCGACATCATCATGGGGCGTGCCGTCTATATGTGCTCATGCCAAGATGGCACCTGGGAAGCATGGTAGGGTTTCTGAGCATGTAAACGCTCAGCCCTGTACAACCCTAGTTTGGGCCCAGGCCAGCACAAAGTGCTGGTCTGTCCAGGCCCAATTTCTATGAGACTGGACTGAAGAGACAAAACAAGGGGAACTTGATGTCTTTTGGACCAAAACTGGTTCTTTCTCTGAGCTGTTTGAAGGCTTGCTTGTGTGTTTTTTGTGCATTTTAGACCATGTGCTCTACAAGCTGAGAGGAAGTGAATCATTGATGTGGCTTGCAACAGACCTACCAGCCACTAGCTCTATAAAGCTGCCCTTACAGTCTCTGTGAGCTCATAAACAGAGACATCTTCCATGGATGCAAAGGAAGGATGTTTGAGCAGGAGGCCTAGAGCGTTGTGTCAGTATCTACAATAGGGTGAACTGATATGGATGGTGAAGGAGCTACTTTAGTGACCTGCTGCATCTGTGCCATTTTTTGTTCACCTGTTTTAGCTATGGATTCCTGCATTTGCCATTGTCCGGGATTGCTGCCAGCAATCTCTGACTTATGCTGATAACCAAGCCTGCAGCCAACACGTGTAGGCAAAACAAACCTTGTGGAGAAGCAGTCAAAGAGCAAGCCGAGGAAACAAGCCGATGTCGGGGTTGCAGAAAGTCAAGCGTGCCGAAAGACGAGCCGAAGTCAGGAAGCCAGAAAGCAGCATGGTCAAAACAGTCCGAGGTCACAATAGCCAAGAGATAACAAAGGTCCGGTCCGAGGTCAAGATAACAAGGTAGCAAGGTAACAAGATGTCAGGAGCTAGAGCGACAGCAATCACACCACAGGCTCATGCAATAAACTCTAGCAACAAACTCAAGCCTCTCTCCCACTTAAATCAGGGAAGCTCTCCCTCGAGCCACCTGAGGCTGGTTTGCTGATTGTCTTTCTGCAATCCTCCTGGATCTGCGCCTGCAAGCACTCTCGGCCCTTCTCTCTTGATAAGAAGGCACTTGCAGGCACGCCTCGTCTCCCGAATCACCACTAGGCTGTGGCACCATAGAAGGCCTTTCCTCAGCACTAGGACCTGGTTGGACCTCCTGCTCTGGGGCTGGGGAAGCACAGCTGGGACCTGGCAGAGCAGAACTAACACCTGGCATAGCCTCAATCAGCCCTTGCTCTGGAGGAGGCTCATCCTCCTCCTCATCCTCCGAGAGCTCATCTTGGCTGGCCATGACAGCCATGGATTAGACTAAATTACCTTTGGGGTACCTTCCAATCCTACAGTTCTATGAATCTGCCCAGGTGTTAAAAGCCGAGTCCAGGTATGACTCATAGGTGGCCATCTAACTGGTGCTTCTGAATATACCACAAACAGATGTACTAGATTACTCCCTTCACACCTCAGTATGCAAAGAGAGAAAGGGGCAGAGGAATAGAGAAAATGATACTTCCCCAAAATTTCCTTGACTAAACCAGATCGGACAAGTTGCTTCTTAGGACCACAGCTCTCAAATCCTCACAGTCAGTATGATCAGTGACTGTGCAGCCTAAGAGATTCTGGGAGCTGTGGCCAACAGAAGTAATTTTTCCAAGCTCTTATTAGTGGCTATTGTGGGAACCAGCTATTAACTGTTTGGGAGATGTCTCTGCCTCCTAAAACTCCCATATCCTCTTCCTACTGTTCATAGAACCATAAATATATATACTCTCTCTTCCTCCTATGTTCAAACAGAGAGTATTATCTGGGCAGAGTTGCTTTTATAATGGATCAGTTTGTATCTCAGGTAGCTCCCTGGTTCCAATCAGCATGAACCAAGGACTTGTATATCATATGTGTATTTATATATAGTATTACATTTAGTTGTGAAAGAGAGGAGCATATGAGCCCACGGTAATGGAAACTATTGGTCCAGGTAAGTCCTCCACATTGACCCCAGCAAAGTGAGCCTTCAGGTATCTCTTACTAGGACACAACCAGAGATACTGAAGGAAATCAGAACCTGAGGAAAATAGAAACATGACTGCAGTCATCTCTTACTATTCACAACTTGAATATGGGACTCTTTGAATAACAGCACAGTCCTCTTTTAATCAGAATGATAAAATCTATTACACAACAAAATTTGCCAGGGTTCAGTTCATTTCTTTTTAATCTTCCTAGCTAAATATTAGGATACATCCCAACAGGAAACTCATCTGAGAATGAAAACAGCTTCTAAAATGTTGTGTCTCTGTGTGGTTTTAAGGAAAGCCTAGTCAATGTTAGCAAAAATACTTGAAATGCAGATCTTTAACTTTGGAAATTATATGTGAGTCAGTTTAAATTAGGATTTCTATGTGCTTAACATTAGGAGCCTGCTGAAACAGGGCCTTACCAGGATACAACAAGTAGCAGATACTGAGAGGCAGAGGGTAGTCACAAGAATTTGGAGGACAAATTGCTGTGTGCTAGGCAGTCTGTCAGGAGCCTTGCAAGCTAGTTTGCCATTCACAGATACTGTGGAGAGCATTGCCCTGTTGCCAGGGTTAAACAAGGTGGGGTGGGGTGCATCTTGTTTCTCCTCAGCAGAGGAGAAAATGAGGAAATCTATACAAAATTCTAGTTAAATATCTCTCATATAAGTTCTATATGAGTGTTCAGAACACATCCATAGAAGTGAAGTATTCATTAAGAAGACTCAAATAATGTAGTACTAGTACAATTGATGTCTGGAGAAAAATGTGCATAGCTGGGACTTTTAGAAACTGGTAGCCACAGACAGGTGTAAATACAGACCAGTAGAGAAAGGTTTCAGCATCTCCACAGTGTTTAACCACAAGTTAAATGTCTCCATGCTCAATAAGTTCAGGGAATCTGAATTAATTTCATTATGAGAGAGGCGATTTTCTTTACTGTTGTGTTATCCTGTTGTAATTAGCAGTGGAAAATTAAGGAATGAAGTCCTAATATTTCTTAACTATCTGTTGTTAAGTACAGGAGGGGAATGCAAATCAAGACACTCCTGCTAGTAGCAATAATAATAATTGGTTCCAGTGATGATAGGCACTCTTCCAACAATTTGAAATGGATTGACAACATATCGGAATGAAATCACCATATATAGACACACAATTGCAAAAGGTAACACTATTTAGATCATGCCACATTATTTGATGTTACTTCAATGATTCTTTGATTCTTGGTTAGAATCCAAAGTATCGAAGGCCCCAAACTCCAGACAGTGGTATCTGGCACACTGTGAAACCAAGATACAATCAAAAGTAATAAAGTTTTGACTTGCCTTAAGAAAAGTGATATAAAAATATACAACTAACTAACTAACTAACTAACTAATCAAATAGTAAAGAAGAAGTGGGCGGGTGTGTGTGGAGGGAGGTAAATCCCAAACAGGCTTGATATGACTTTAGAAATGAGCTCGCTTTTTTATTAGTATTTAGGTGCAGGGAAAGAATAGGCCTTGTGGGCCAATCCACATTTCTATTGCATTTTCCTCCTAATTTTGCTCGCTACCTGTAGCAAATGCACCTTTGTGGAAATACATATTCTAATAGCCAGGTAGCTGTAGACCCCAATTTGCATTTTTATGCCATATATAAACTGACTCCCATCTCATAGAATATATCTTGTTGGTCTACAACTAAGCCATTCAAGTCTATTTCTTGAGTCTTCCTCTTTAACAGCTGCCCAGTCCATTGGTAAAAAATTTTTTAAAATAAAAATCTTCCTTTGTTTGCAAGGAGGCAAGACTAACCTAAAATTAATCAGACAAGCATAGCGAGTTACTTTGCTTGGGAAACATGTTGGTAAGTTATTCCTAGAGTCCTGATAAATTTTGTTATCTAATGTTTGGTGGCTAATTTTAACGTATAAAACAACTGACTATTTTGAACTTCTTCATGCTTAGTTCTTTAATGAATATATTAAATTGGAAGCAAGTTGATTCGACACTCTTATCCATTGGTATTACTTTGTAAGTGGTTTAAAGGAAACTTTGGAAAACAGTCTTTTTTTTTTTTTTGCATAAATATGTAAATATGCAGAGCCCTGGGGACGCAGTGGTTAAATGCCTGTACTAGCATTTAAACCTGAAGGCTGCGAGTTCAAGACCAAGAAAAGGGCTCAAGCTTGACTCAGGCTTGCATCCTTCCGAGGTCGCTAAAATGAATTCCCAGATTGTTGGGGGCAAATTAGCTTACAGTTGTAAACTGCTTAGACACTGCTTAGGCGGTATGAAGCAGTATATAAATGAAGCTTGTAAATTTGTAAGGCAGATTGTCCTGTTTCAAAAGGATGGAAATGCAGATGCACTGCTTTGTCACAGAATCTTTCCCATCTGAACCAATTTGAGTGACACTGAGTTCTGAAGCAAACAGAAATTATGCTACAGATCTGTGCTGAAATAATGTTCCCCTCCAAATTTCTAGCTTTCCTTCCATTGCAATAAGCTTTTTTCTAAAAGATGGAAACACAATCAGATTATTACTAAAAGCCTTCTGAATTTTTCACAATCTGGATTGAACTGAAAGGAAGGTTTTACTGTATCTTAGTAAAATGTACTATAGTTCACAGATCGATTTTGGAAACAAAGTAATCTTTCCAAAGATCAGGTTATCCATCTGTACAAGTCAAGACCACACAAGTAATTTAAGAGAGCTGTTCAAGGGTCTACACATGTCAGAGCTGAAAAGAGAAGTAGGAAGTTCCAGGAACTTGATGACAGAATTCATCAGTTTGAATGGGGGGAAAAAGGGGGGGAGAGCCAGAGTAAAAGTGTGTTATAAAGTTTATGTCAAAGCTCTGAAAGCAAGTCTGCCAGTTGCAGGTGACTCATACAACCTTCTTCAGCCATTTTCACACCACTTCCCAATATGTGTCATAAAGATACAAGTACAGAACTGATATGTTAGAATTGGTAACAGTGATGAAAGTGAATTGGTTATTGGTGAATTGGTTATTTTTTCCAGGAAGTCCCATAATGCCTTACCAGTAATCTAGGAGGGAACAGGCATTGTGTGAGATGCCTGGCTCCTACTGAAAATGACATCCCCGTATGGAGTTGGTATCTTCT
>JALMGF010000478.1:0-226927 GCA_023333645.1 Sceloporus occidentalis | reverse complement strand
ACGGTAAATATATATATATATATATATATATATACGGTATATATATATATAATATATATATATATTATATATATATATACCGTGTATATATATATATATATATATATATATATATATATATATATATATATATATATACGGTATATATATATATATATACGGTATATATATATATATATATATATATATATACGGATATAAATATATATATATATATATATATATATATACCGTATATATATATACGGTAATATATATATATATATATATATATATATATACCGTATATATATATATATATATATACCGTATATATATATATATATATATATATATATATATATATATATACCGTATATATATATATATATATATATATATATATATATATATATAATATATATATATATATATACCGTATATATATATATATATATATATATATACCGTATATATATATATATATATATATATACCGTATATATATATATATATATATATATATATACCGTATATATATATATATATATATATATACCGTGTATATATATATATATATATATATATATACCGTATATATATATACGGTATATAATATATATATATACCGTATATATATATACGGTATATATATATATATATATACCGTATATATATATATATATATATATATATATATATATATATATATATATATATATATATATATCATATATACCATTGTGGCATATAGAGGGTTAAAAGGCATATAGGGGGTATAAGGCATTTCTGAGGCACAGTGGCAAGCCAGGGGGCAGATGTGCACAACTGGGGGGGCAGGTTTAAAAAAAGGATATGAAAACAAAATATTTTTCTCAATCATAGCTTTTATTAAAGAAAAAATAGTTCACATAGTTTACATGAATTAACATTTACTGGTAAAACTTTTTTCCTATAGGGTCGTCTTATGGTATGCCATGATATGCCTTTTGACCCCCTATGCGCCACTCTGCCTCCAGAATTGCCTTATACCCCTATATACCACTCTGGCATTTAGGGGGTTAAAAGGCATATTATGGGGCAGAGTGGCATATAGGGAGGTATAAGGCATTTCGGGAGGCAGAGTGGCATATAGAGGGTTAAAAGGCATTTTGGAGGCAGAGTGGCATTAAGTGGGCACTTCACAGAGCACTCTGCTTCCAGAAATGCCTTATGCCCCCCATTTAACACTCCCTCCAAACTTACCGGAGCTTATGAGTCCCCGGTGCTTAGTCCGGGCAGTGTGTAGAGCTCCACACGAGTCGCGTACACAGCTTCCGAGGCAGACGGGAGGAGGTGCGGTTAGCACCGGGGGTTGTCTGCGTCCATCTGTGAGGGCTGCAAGGCAGGATTAAAGGGTAGAGACCGGTATGCAGGAACGTACCCCAGGAATCAGCAGATAAGGCAAGTGAGAATAAGCCGAAGTCAGGAAACGAAGCCGTGGTCAGGGAAACTAGCAAGCTGCGAGGTCAAAATCCGAAGCCAGGGTCAGGAACCAAAAAATCAGGAACGCCGTTTAGTAGCCAAGGGTCGGGATATAGAGAGCAGCAGAGTAGAGGACAAGCCGGGTTTGGTACACAGGAAATCAATAGGAAAAATCACCAAAGGGCACTAGAGCTCGAATAGAAAAACAATCACTGAGCACTGAGCTAATCTCAGTGCTCAGCTTTTAAACTTGCCGCCAGGGGGAAGCCTCGCCCCAGCCGTGACGTCATCGGTGCGCGTACCCCGGCGTCTCCACTCGGGGGCGCATAAAGTTAGTTGAGGGCGCGCGCGCGCGCGCCTAGCGGCGGACATGCTGACGGAGGTGGAGGGAGCTGGAGACGCGCCGCGGGATCCGGTACCCCGCGGGCATCGGGTACTCAGGTGAGTCCACTTCGTCGGACCCGGGGTTGCGGACCCTGACACCATCGCGCAGACCCTTCCCCAGCTGTCAGAGATCAGAATTCCCCAGCCGGGAAGGTCTGCGCGATGGACGCTGCTAACCGCACCTCCTCTCGGCTGCAGCGGAAGTTGTGTACGTGAATCGCGTAGAGCTCTACACGCTGCCCGGACTAAGCACTGGGGACTCAGAAGTACCGGTAAGTTTGTGTGTGTGGGGGGGAGACAGGAGGATCCAGGTCCCCTGCATTGCTGCGGGGGATCTGGATCTTAGTCTCATAGTCAGACCTAGTTGAGGTCTGTTTATAAGACGATCCCGATTATAAGATACATGCACACACTTATTTAATTTTATATACTCATTACACAATTTGTCCTTTCTTTTTCCTTTTTTTTTTTTTTTTTTTTACCTTCTCTCCCTATTTCTTCTCTCCCTATTTCTTCTCTCCCTATTTCTTCTCTCCATACCACTTATGGGTCACACTTTTAACACGTAAAATACTACACTAATTTGGGAAGATATATTTATCTCACGTTAGATTACAGCTCTAACACTATTTTATAAACTGATACAAGATCAGGTATAAATAACACACTACACTCTATGATATATGAACACATTTATTTGATACTTTGAATTGTTTGACACACTTTTTTTTCTCTTTTTTTTTATTTTTATATTTATTAAAGACTAACAATTTATAAATAATGAGGCAAAAGATAATAAAATTAGGCCTACAAAGGTCCAGAAGGGATTTATTTATTTATTTTCTTCTTCTTATGCTTTTTTGACTGGTATGAACTAAGACTACTTATGCATATCGCTATAAAGTGTTACTTAGAATTTAACTTATAAAAAATATATACAGAAAATGTAAGAGATATATATATAATAATTAATTGAGACTTGAAATATGATTTTAATAATAATAAAGGCCGGATTAGGGTTTTTTGTTTTTGTTTTTTTTCGCCCGTTTGCCCGCGAACCCGACTTTTTCATTTTCGTCTACCCCCTTAGATGTGATAACCACAGATGGAATATTCCCTTCTGTGGCTCAGTGTTAGGAGGTCCAGGAAGTGGGGAAGGATCTATTGGTACAATTATTACCAAGTATATATGTTGAAAAAAGGGAAGGATTACCCTTACCTATCTTGTTGTTATGTTATTTATTACCAGACACTATGCTTTATTTTTTTATGTCTAAGTAAGTTTTATTTTTATTTTTGGTGTCCGGTATATGGACTGTTTCTTTATTTGTGCTGGGTACAAGTGTCGATAAAAATAAGATTTGATATAAGATGGTTTGATTTTTATCATTAAATGTACAAGGCTTAAACAGTCCTTTTTAGGAGTCACCCTACTTAAGTTATTAACAAAGAAAAAATGTATATCTGTTTACTTCAGGAGACTCACTGGCTTAATTCCATGGGGAATTATATTAAAGGTAGAAATATATCTAAAGTTATGTTTTCCTCTATGATAGGGAAAAAAAGAGGTGTAGCAGTGGTATTTACAAATAGAATAAAAGTGGATATTTTATATCAAGAAATGGACCCAGAAGCTAGATCTATAATATTAATCTGCTGGATACAAATGAGATATATACCATAGTGAATATGCGCCGAATAGTAAATCAGTGGGATTTGTGGAGAACCTATATAGTAGAGTTGAAAGATGTGCTAAAGGAATATTGATATTGGCTGGAGATTTTAATGGCATTCCTGATGCTCTAATGGATAAAATGATAAAAAGAGGGGAATCACTTGGAAAATAAATAATTAGATTGGCCAGATTACTGACAAATTTTATTTAAAAAAATAAACTCTTTGACATATGGAGAGTCTTTAATCCGTCTGGTAAGGAGTTTACACATTTTTCTGCGCCACATGCATCATATGCGCAGATAGACTTAATTACGGGAAATAAATTATTAGTTGGTCGTATTAAGAAAGTTTTAATAAAAGATATAGTATGGTCTGATCACAATGCTATTATCTGGGAAACTTTTTCAAAATACACATAGGGAATGGAGGTTAAATCCTAATTTATTGAAACAACAATCACATTTAGACCATTTAGAAACCTCCACTAACTTATATTTTAAAGAAAATGATAAGGAGAATATATCGCGTGTAACATTGTGGTGTGCTTATAAAAGTGTATATATATCTGATTAAGGTAGGAAGCTTGGAAAACAGAAATAGAGGTGCTGATCTTTCTACTTTATATACAAGCCTATATGAACTTGATAGGATAAATAAAAAATCTCCAACTAAATTTCAATCCAATACAATTATTTTCATTAAAAAAGAATAAATGAATTAGAGTTAGAAAAACCAACAAAAAAATTTAGAGAGACTTAAACAGCAATGGTATTTTAAAAGTAACCGAATAGATAAGATCCTAACTGATAAACTTAAAAAAAAAACAGGCAAAGGACCGTATTTACAAAATAGTTAAAGATAATATAGCATAAATGACTCCAGAAGGAATTGGAAGTGCATTTAATCAATACTACTACTAATTAATCTCTTTATAATATAAAAAGTTCAGAAGAAATCAAAAATTTCTTAGATGGCTTACCTATTCCAAGGATATCTATAGAACAATTAAAATAATTAAATAGATCGATAGAAGAAAAAGAGTTAATACAGGTTATTGAAAATCTTAAAAATCAAGAAAGTCCAGGACCTGACGGCTTTAATGGAGAATTTTATAAAATCTTTAAAAGTAATATAAATAAAGCCCTAACAGCTATGTTTAATGAAATAAGGGTGTTGGGAAAAGCTCCAGAAGAGCTGTTAAGAGCAAATATACTCCCCATACTTAAACCTAAGAAAAATGCAGAAGAAATAAGAAATTACAGACCTATTTCTTTAATTAATGTAGACATGAAAATTTACCCGGCAATATTGGCAAATAGGCTAAAGCAAGTGATACCGATTATAATTCATTCAGATCAAATAGGTTTTGTCCCTAATAGACAAACATATAATAACATTAGACGTATTATCTATATACTTGATGCAACGAATTTACAAGAAAAAAATCACTATGCCTCCTCGCACTAGATGCTGAGAAAGCATTTGAACGCGTAAATTGGGAATTTATGTTCCATACTATCCGTGCTTTCGGAATTGATGGCCCATTTATTTCAGCAATCTGTTCCTTATATTCAAATCCCACAGCGAGAACAATTGGGCAAAATATTAAAGCAGACTGGTTCCAATTGACAAACGGGACTCGGCAGGGATGTGCTCTTTCCCCTCTACTGTATATAATGACTATGGAGATTCTAGTTATTGCCATACGGGAAAATCATAAAATAAAAGGCTTCCGTTTTTTACAGGAAAAATCAAAAATATGTCTGTATGCAGACGATATTCTTATAACTATAGAAGAACCTGAAAAATCTGTCAGAGCTCTGATGACAACGATTAAAAAATATTCAAATATCTCAAATGAAATATAGAAAAATCTGAAATTCTCCCATTAAATATACCAACTGAAACTAAACAAACAATCTAAGGGGAATATACATTTTCCTGGAGAGTGCAAGATATTAATTATTTGGGATTAAAAATAGATCTGAAAGTAGAATATAGTCGAAATAAATTTTCTGCCTCTTTTACAGGAAACAAATTATTTGTTAAAAGAATGGCGTAACACACAATTATTCTGGATTGGCAGGATTAACGTGGTCAATGCATATATATATTCCCAAAATGGATTTATTTTTTTAGACATATCCCGTTAAAGATTCCAGATCCCTGGATTAACATGTTACAAGCTAGTTTTAATAAATGTATTAATAATGGGAGAAAAATGAGAATTAGTATTAAATATTTGGCGAAAAAAAACAAATAGAGGTGGCTTGAATTATCCCAGAGTCAGAGGCATGTACATTATTACATTTATATAATTTACAACTCCAAACAAATACTAGTCAATTTTGGTTTAAATTAGAAAGAATTATGTCCAATATTAATTTGTCAATATGTATGTGGCAACCTCAGACAAAAACAGAAGTAAAATATAAAGATATACAGAATAATATAATAAGACATATCCTACAAGAATGGAAAAAGATTAGGAAGAAACTTAATCTAACTAATAAGGTTTTAGATAATATGGAATTGGATACTATAAAATCTATTATTCCTGATATAAATTTAAGGATATGGAAAAACGTTGGAATTATGGTAATTAAAGATATCGTTATCAAAGATAACATAAAACCATTTGATCAGTTGTCTTGCGAGTACAATCTACCCAGTTCAAAAATATTCAATTACCTTAGATTAAAATCTTTCCTAATACAAGCTGACAAAACTTAATTTTAAACGTCAAAATAGGAAAGATATGAAAAAAGTAATGTCTAAATCATATGAAATAATTAATAAAATGGATAAGGTCCCACCAACTTCAATCTTAATTAAATGGGCTAGAGGCTTAATGAGACAAATAACAGAGACAGAATGGTATATTGCAATAAATATGACAAATAATTTAATACACTCTATAACAATTAGAGAAAATTACTTCAAATTTCTAAATCAATGGTACTTAACACCAACAAAAATAAAAGCTATGTTTTCAAATGCCTCAGAGACTTCCAACATATATGGTGGACTTGTAAGGATGTAAGACCCCTTTGGAAGTTTTCGTTCGAACTCCTAGAAAATATAGACAATATTAAGTTAAATAAACAATAGAAATAGCTCTTCTACATATTTTTCCTACACCTAAGTTATCGTTAAAAAAAAAAAAGATTATAATTATTCATGTACTTGCAGCTTCTAAATTGCTGATTGCTAGAAACTGGAAAGAAATAAAACCTTTCTCCCAATTACAACTGAAAAATCAGGTTGTATTTCAATTGCAGATGGAGAGTGGTCTCCATTGGATTAGTTTACAACAGAAAAGAAAAACAATTATATATGAGGACTGGCTTATTAAACTAAAGAATTTATGAACCAAATACTAATCGACTTATATTCCTGGCCTTTTTTTTTTTTGTGGACATTACGTATTTAAGACATAAATAAGCAAATTTAAGGCACAGATGTAAATGTCTATAATTACCTATGAATGAAATGCTTAGATCTTAGCATATAATAATTGTATGAGTATTACATACTCTGTACTTATGCTGAATTTACTAATCCCCTACTTGTATTTTTTGTCTTGTTTAAATTATGTATTTTCTTTATTTTATTTGTTGTCAGTATTTGTACTTTGAAAACAATAACAAATATAATAATAAAAACAAAAAAAGAAACAGATAAATATATGTATTTATGGCTGGTAACTAAATTATTTTTACATTTTATTTTAGTTTCGATTGGTAGTAAAAACATCTTTGAAATTACTTTTGGTGTTTGTGGAATATGCTGAAAGCAACTGCCTTCTCTTAGCTCAGGCCGTAGTTACTTCTGATGCAAGAAGAGGTAAGAAAATTAGCAAACCTTTGTATGTTTGTTTTATTATACTAGACTGAATACAGAATATTAAGTTATTTTGATTTTTTTCCCATGGTAATTGCAGGTGTCAAACCATGGTCCAGTGCTATGGAAATTCTCCAAGAAAAAGATGGTGTTGATAGTGAACTTCTTGTATTTGTTATGACATTAATAAACAAGGTTTGTAATGATATTTATAAATTACATTTACTTTTGTATGAAGTAGTTATGTTTTCATGATTAATTGCAGTACATCTCCGTTTAAGAGACAAAAAACTAACTGCCATAGTACAATTAAATAAGTTTACTACACACATCTTTTACATATTTATATATATGTATTTATAGGGTATGGTATAAATTATATCCCAACTTCACCTGCTGTTAACAGCTAAATGGTTTGTAAAAGCAAGATATGAAGCATATGTGAAGCAGCACTAGAACCCATGATCCGACCCATTTAGTAGAAAGTGGGCAAGGTTATTTGCTGTGATTCTAAGATTTTTTAGTGCAAATTAACATTTCTACTCATGCAGATAAGGCATAATCAAGGTATGTTGAGTCCTATAATTCTTTACATATGGGACATGGGCTCCCTTTATTGCACTTGCCCATACTTTGCACACGCCTACTACCTTTTTCATAGCCCTGACTTGACCTGACCAATCTTGGAAGAGAGATGTATGTAAAAAAATAAATAATAAAAAGCAAGGGAAGAATATTTATACAATTGCTTCCTCGTTTCTAATAATCTTACAGAGTGATACATATACTTCAGTTACTGTTTTTTCAGTGTCGCATATTTGTTTTTCATTGGTAAAATCACAATATTGGAGTCCATTAACTCCACATCTTACTTTGTGCAAACATTTGTAGATAGCGGTAGAAAATTAAACCTCTGTCTCTCAGCCTGCACATCGTAGTAGCAGCAGACAGTCACAGTTATGGCAGTTGTTTGACAGTATTTCCACTGATATCAGTGGTAGTTGTGCCTTTTCCCAGGATGTTAAACTAATCAGGGCTAGGATAATTGTACATTATAATTTTAAAGATTTTGCACATCGTAAATTAACCTTATCAGCTGGACCTGATTACAGTTACTTTGCTATTTAGGCACGCTTTTTGAGTCAATAGTTACCAAAATCAACCTTGAGTAACCTAACAAACTAAATTTAGTAGGTCCATTCAAAGTAAATACTTAGCCTATCCTATTGGGAATATTCTCTAGGGGCAGTGGAAAATCCTTTATGACTCCAAGCATAGACTGTCTTTGTATGAATCACATATCAAATAAAATTGTATCAAAAATTGTATACCGTATTTGCTCGATTATAAGACGACCCCCCCAAATCTGAGTATTAATTTCGAAAAAAAGAAAAAGCCTGAATATAAGACGACCCTATAGGAAAAAAGTTTTACTAGTAAATATTAATTCATGTAAGGTATTTTTTCATATTTAATAGAAGCTATGATTGAAACAAATATATTTTTTGTTTTTAATTCCTTTTATTTGCTAACCTGCCCCCCCAGTTATGCAAATCTGCCCCCAGGCTTGCCACTCTGCCTCCCTGATATGCTTTATACCCACCTATATGCCACTCTGCCTCCCTGATATGCAGAGTGGCATACGGGGGGTTAAAAAACATATCATGGGGCACTCTGCCTCCAGAAAAGCCTTATGCCACCCATACAACACCCCCCGGACTTACCAATGCTTCAAACTCCCTGGTGTCTGTTGGGGGCAGCTGGTGTAAGGCGGAAGTACAAGCAGTAGCGGGGGTTGTCTGCGTTCATCAAGCGGACGTTCGCCAGTTGGCAGAGAAGAGAATTTCCCATAGCGTTGCAGGGAATTCTTCTCCCTGCCAGCCGGTGAAGGTACGTGCGATGCGCGTAGACAACCTCCGCTGCTGGCGCCCGGTGATAGAGGCGGGGATCTGGGTCAAAGTGGGAATCTCAGACACTCATTAGCTCTGAAAAAACCTTGTCTTATAATCGAGCAAATACGGTAAATTAGTTGTGCCTATGAATTTCCTGTCGTGCAGAAACAAGTATTATTCGACTCTCAACGGCTTCTGCACTACAACTCAACTTATTCTGGTGAGTTTAGCAATATATGGCCCTACAGCATGACTGAATCCCTGATATTTATGCCTTAGATGTTTTTTTGAGTATGCGCTGAATTCTTGTTTTTTTCTGTTTAACTGGAAATGTGTGAGTTAATTTTTGTATTTATTATATTGATTAATTTTTAATTAATGGTTTAGACACTTGAAGGTTTGCCTGACCAAGATTCTTTCTATGACATGTCGGACTACCTGGAAGAACTTGGTATGGAAGCTATAGCGAAGAGATACTTGAACAAGAAAGGAACTGATTTAGATTTAGTGGAGCAATTCAAAATTTATGAGGTAAGAATTTGTGTTACTTGTTTCTTCAGGCATTAAAGATTAATAGGATGTGCCTTTACATATTTTTTTTAAATAAAGTGAATCAACACAATAAATCAGGGGTAGGTAACCACAATAACACAACAGCAGTCACCTCACATAGTTATAGAATATAATTATTAAACTTGTAAACCATTTTGTTAGACATACTTAAAAAGAGTAAAGTATACTTTTGGCTTCATATCTTTTAGCATAACTAAATTCATTATTTAAATGAACTGTTTCTGATTTTAGTTTGTAATTCAGTGTAATTGTTTTGGAGATATTTAGTTTAACTAATTTGTGCAAAACAATATTCAGTGCTGTCATGTAAACAAATGTCTGTGAATATTAGGCTGGAAACCTGGCTTGCACATCCAGTTTGTTGCATAATTGAAGATGGAACATTGGCACACCATGCTCTCTATCCCAGGGCCTGTGGGGTCTGGGGGTTAAAAAAACTGGTACAAATAAGGGATCTATTTGCCAGTTTTCCCTGATGACCCCTAAGGTCAGCTGTTCCTCAAGGGGAGGAATAACATTCCTGAAACATCCCAACTATTTCAGCCTTAGTTTGGGATATTCTACCCTTCAGGTCTTTCACCTTATGTGGACGTTGCTCTCACAAGGCATGCTTATAAAATAGTTTTCAGGAAAAAAGAAGGGAATGTATCAGCATGTTGTGAAGCCAGGTACTGAAAAACCTTTAGGACTTGTAAATTTATGTCGGTACTGGAAATTGTTAAAACACTCCACCAGAATTGATCTGTGTTTTGTTTCTGGATGTACCCTGCAAAAGGAAAAGATATCAGATTCTACATATGTATTTCCTAGACCATGCATGAATTCTTGTCCGTTTATTAACTTAAGTAATGGAAAGCTCCTTGACATGGGGCTCTGTGCGGAACAAATAAAAATTATGGGGGAAAGCGTCTTTTTGATGATATAGATTCTACCAAAAAACAAAATCTGGTAAACTGGCCACTGTGCTATTCAAAAGACAGTTTGACTGTTAAATAGACCCACAGGTATTGGAGTTTGGTGCACCCCAAGTGCCTCAAACTGGGGCTTAGGTGATCCCAACAGGCTCTGGTATAGGTAAAACAAGTGGATAGTAGTCCTTGAGTAGGCTGGCAGACCAGGCAAATGTGATAGTTAGTAGAGAACATTGGTTTAGGCAGGGGTAGGCAACCTTCGGCTCTCCAGATGTTATGATTTGCCATCATTATGACTGTAAGAGCATTATGGGAGATGTGGTCCACAACATCAGGAGAGCCGAAGATTGCCTACCCCTGGTTTAGGGCATTATTTGCTAAATAAGTGATTTAAAAAATCAGCGTGGAATTCCAAAACCAATCAACAGATAAGCCATGGTCATACACAGAGCAGTTAAGCAGACAAGCCGGGGTCATACACGGAGCAGTTAAGCAGACAAGCCGGGGTCATACACTGAGCAGTTAAGCAGACAAGCCGGGGTCATTCACCAAGCACTTAAGCAGACAACCTGATGTTATACACGGAGCAGGTAAGCATACAAGCCAAGGTCAGATAGGAAGCAAGTAAGCAGGCAAGCTAAGGTCATAAACTGAGCTGGATGCAAGGTACCAAATCGTCAGGCAAAAAGAGGTCAAAAACAAGCCAAGAATCAATGCACTGCAAACTTCAGAAAACAGGATACACAATACACTAGACCAGTGATTCTCAACCCATGTGTTCTCAGGACCCACATTTGTCTTTGGTCATTAAGTCACGACCCAAAAATAATTTCATTTCCGAAACATTGTATTTTATTCCATAAAACAACTTGTGCAGTATTCCACATATATATGCACTTTTTAAACAGTAAACAAATGGATACTTTGCACAATCAATAAATAATGCAGGAATCACAGCGCTAGTGAACATTAATTGTGCAATAATCACAGCGCTAGTGAAATGAAAGTGCCACTCTCACAAAGTTGTGCTGAAAGGTAGTAAAACTTTGATGGCATGGGTTGAGATGGAAGGATATTCAGCCATAACATTACACCAAAACTGGGAGGGTTAGCTCAGTAAAAAAAAAATTAGCATCTGATCGCATGAAAGCTCTACAAGCTGACTGTCTTCGTTGCTTGGCAACATGATGCTTTCCAAATCAATTCCAAAGAGATCGCGTATCCAGCCATCATCCCTGTGGTGCTCTGGGAAGTAGTCTTTAAAATGTTCCTGCAGCTTTGTGAGATGTGCTACTATAGTGTTCTTAAGTTAATTTCTGCCTGTGGAGTCGAGGTGTGTAAGCTCATCACTAGCATTGGGAAACAAATCAAGTCTCTCTTTGGAAACATGACTTGTCCATAATGCCATTTCCTTTTTGAAAGCCTCGATTTTTTTCAGTCTGTGCAAAAATATTGTGTCTCTTCCCTTGCATAGACACATTTAACCCCTTCAGGGCCGGGATTTTTAAGCTAGGGTGTCGCTAAAGGACCGGAGCCGTTTTTGTGTTTTTGCCATGTCTTTCTTCAACTGTAATTTCTCTCTTATCAATTGGTGCACCCACACAAATCATATATTATTTTTTTCAGCACAAGTAGGGCTTTCATTTGAAACCATATTAAGCTGGGTAGTACATTGTTTTATTTGAAATAAACTGGAAAAAGTGGGGGGGAAAAAAAACAACAAAAAAACGCATTTTTTTACAGTTTTGTACACATATAAATTGTACACACATTGAACCAATGGGAAAAAATTATCCCAAATATATTCATTAACTTGTCTTGATTTGGAAACCACCCAACATGGCCAGGATTTTTATCTATTTTGACCAGTATATGGGCAAATATTGCAAGGCATGCATCACGTTTTTGAAATGTAATTTTTTTCAAATTTGGCATGGTAGTCTAATAACTGCAATAGTTGTCACAGATACTGATTATCCCCCCAAAATTATATGTTTATGAACAGTAGATAAGTCAAGGTGTACAACTAGGGTCATTTTGACAGGGATTTTATCGCCAATTGCTGCCAAATTTTGAGGTATTTTTATATTTTTTTGGTTTTTTTTGCATATGTTGCAATGTTGCTTTAGATTTTATATTATATTTTGTATAGAATATGTGCAACTGCAGAAAAAAACACCAAATTGTGTTCACCAACATCCCCCGGTTCCAACAAGGAACATGGTTCATGCATTTTTTGAGGAAGCTACGACGGCAAAACTGGAACATGCGCATTTTCGTTTTCACATTTGGAATTTTCAGAAATTGGTTTCCTGGGCCCATATCCCATTTGGGACATTTTGGAAGCCCCCCACTGTAAATTACCCCATAAAAGTATATATTTATGAACAGTAGACAAGTCAAGGTGTTCAACTAGGGTAGTTTTGACAGTTTTCAGCCAGCCATTTCTTCACTGATGTCTGCCAAACTTAACAGGGAAATTATTTTATTGCGTTTTTAACGCATACATTTCAATGTTGCACTGAATTTCTTGCACACCATAAGTGCAACAGTGGAAGAAAACACCACATTTTGTTCACCAACATCCCATGATTCCAACAAGGCCTCACATGCATGGTTCATGCATTTTTTGAGGAAGCTATAAGGGCAAAACTGGAACATGCGCATTTACATTTTTTTAAATATTTTTTTTCATCAGATTGCTTGTAAGTGACAGGTTTAGGCTGCTGACATCAATCAGGGAGACCGATCAATAATCAGCGACTTAAAATGTCTCCGACAAGTGATCAGGTAATAATTATGATTTTTTCATTTATTAATAATTTGTGTTTTTCCATAATTACCCTAGATGACCCCTCTCTCTTTGTAGAGCAGGGTCATCCGTGGGCTGCCATAATGATCCGATCACTCCTATTGGCCAGGAGCGATCTGATCAGCCCAGCCCAGCATTTGACCTGGAAGCACCCTGGACTTTCAGGTCAGTGCTGTTATTTTTTTTTTTAATATTATTATTTAATTAATTGGTTTTTTTTTTTATTATTATTATTATTTTTTACATTTTTTTTTTAACTCTTTCAATGCTGATGCTCCATTGAAGCACAGCATTAACTGATATTTAGTCCCCACAAGAGGGGGGTAGGGGTTAACTGAGTGGGGGTGGGGGGGGCTGGTCTCCACACTTATGTGGAGACCAAAGAACCCTGTCTCCCTGTCCCTGAAGCTGCCTCTGGCAGCTGGGGCACAATCTCCAACAGACTGGAGATTGTAGGGGAGGAGTCTCTCTGATCAGTCCTACAGGACTGATCAGAGGACTTCTGGGGGCTCGTTTTTGCTGTTGCTGGTCTGCCTGGGTTTCCAGGCAGACCACCAGCAGCAGAGCCCCCTACAAAACGGGAATTAACCCCTTCAATGCCGCAATCGCGGCATTGAAGGGGTTAACGCTGCGCTGATGCTCTCATGGAGCGATCAGGCAGCAGGGGGGTGTTTGATCAGGGGGTGTTGGACCCATTCAACACCCCCCCCCCTTCCCTAAAGCTGCCTGTGGCAGCTGAAACCGCGATTGCAGAGTTTTCTGCAATCGCTGTTTCTGCCTACAAAATCACTCAGTGGGAGTGATCATAGGCTTGGGGGCGGGTTTAGAGAGGCTGTGCTGGTCTCCGCGATTGTGGTGATGTGGGGGGCGTTTTTTGGAGGAGACGTACCTGGTACGTCCCGGTCTACCGGTGACCAGTAACCAGGAAGTACCAGGTACGTCCCGGTCCTGAAGGGGTTAATGTGTTCAGCTGCTCAAACACATCTGCAAGATAAGCAACTTGTGCAAGGCACATGTCAGTGTTAAACAGATCAGCAAGGGTCGAGTTGCAATCTGAGATGAAGGCCGCGATTTCCCTTCTCAGTTGCCCCTGGAAAGCCAGCGCACCTCTGCATGATACAGCACCTGGACATGTTCACTGCCCAGGTCTATGCACAGATTCTGAAGACACCTGGCATGCTTGGCACTCAGTTTAATGTAGTTTACCACTTTGACAGCATCTTTCAAAGTTTCGGGAAGCACTGGCACCATATCATTGGCTGCTAATGCCTCCCTGTGCAAAAAACAATGGTTCCAAATCGCATTTGGTGCCTTTTCAAGAATTCTCTTCACCACCTCTGAGTGTTTTCCAATCATGCAGGCTGCACCATTGGTTGTGATTCCAACACACATATCCCATATCAGGCACACCGAACCCAAGTATGAATCAAAAGTACTGAAAATGTCCTCTGCAGTAGTAGTGGTGGGAAGCTCTCTACTGCAGAGAAATTGCTCCTGAAAGTCTCCTTCCCACACAGGCCTCACATAAACCAGTAAAATGGAATGGTTCACAACATCCGTGCATTCATCCAATTGTAATGAATAGTATTTGTTAGTGTTAGTGTGAGCTGTGGTCTGTTGTTTTATGTCACCTGACATTTCTTGAATCCTCCTGCCTATTGTGTCATTGGATAGTGGAATTGTCTTAAATTTATCTGCAGCAGATTGATCCAGGACCTCTCTGGCCATATCAATGGCGGCAGGTAAGATAAGGTCTTCTGCAATAGTGGGGGCTTTCTTGCATGTTGCAATACGATGAGCTACATGTTAAGATGCTCGGGGTGCCTGCTCTTGCTTTGAACCAGAAGATGTTAGGCACTTTTGTGATGCCCTCAGCTCTTGTAGCTTTTGTTGAAAATACTCAACAGGTTTTTCTGCAAAGGCCGGGCGTTTTGTGTCTAAATGGCGCTTTAGCTTTGATGGCTTCATGCTTTCGTTAGCTATTGTTTCGCCAAACACAAAACACACTCTGGTTTCTGTCCATCACGTCTATCTTCAATATATGAAAAGACAGATTTAATATAATTTGTATCATATTTACGTTTTGAGGCCATGTTGACTGAGGAGCGCTAATTTGGGTGTACTTCAGCAAACTTAGATACAATCCTGTAAGGTTCCAGTGAAGGATATCCAATTTACTCCTCCAGAGATGATGGTGTATTCTCCGTAGCGTTCGAATTCCTGAATGTAATGGGAAGTCTCCAGTGACAGTGAGGAGATAGGGGAAGTAGTGAGGGTAGTGGTGGGGTATATGAGCTGTAATGGGGATAAGATTTATGGTGAGGGGATATGGGCAGTATTGGAGGACATGGGCAGTGGTGGGGAACAGTGGCTGTGGTGATGGAAACAAAGGCTCTAGTGAGGGAAACAGTGGCTGCGATGCTGGACAGGAGCTGTGGTGGGGATAGTTGTTGTGATGGAGAATAGGTGCTGTAATAGGGTTCAGTGGCTGTAAAGGGGGGGAACATGGACTATGGTGGGGGATAGGGGCTGTATTGGGGGGCTATGGTCTGTATTGGGGGGTAGGGACTGTAATGGGGGAACAGGGGCTGTGGTGGGGGTTTATGGGGGAGATACGGGCTGTATTCAAGGGATCCATGTATAAAGTGGAAATTATATTATTAAATATTCATGCAACAAAAAATACAATCACGAAAAAGAAACAATAATTACAAGGTAGTAGGGCAATCTTTCAAAACAAGCTGTGCACTGTAGTACTTGGTTAGGATACTTTTATACAATATTTTCCTATCAAATTGAATAAAATCATTAAAAGAAATTTGCCATTTCAGCAATAAACAAATACATTGCTGAGCATAGATAGCACGTGGCTTATATCTACCAGACATCCTCTTAATCTTTTTTTTTTAATCAATTCTCCATTTATTGATACAGCAATCAGACAATAGTCATGAACAAGGATACATACAGTGTACATTTGAATGTGACAATACAAATAAGATGAGATGGTACATGTATCTCTTGGTAATAGGATAAATACAGGCAATGATATAAAGAGACCAATAAGAGCAGTGCCTCGACAATCAGCATACATCGAATGGCTCATGAAACGTAGAAGAGGTTGGCGTATCACAGAGAGCATCAAAGGAGTATAAGAAAGTCATCAACATTAAAAGAAAACCAACAAATAAACTACCCACAGGGAATATGCACAAAGTGTACATAATACAATAAAAAGAAAAAATTTAAATGAAGAAATACTCTTAATCTTTTCACCACTTACCCAAACACCTACAAAATACACTATCTGTTTCTTATACAGAACCCCCCATAAATCTGTTCTACCAGATTTAAAAAAAAAACATAAATTCTTACTTAGAAATAATAAATTGAAAAATAATTCAGGGCACACCATACCCAAACCTCCGTCTTTCCTGGGAAGATATGTAACGTTTCTCTTAATGAAGTTTAACTGATTTCCCCATATAAACCGAAAAAACAAACCTGTAATTCTAACCACCACATTTTTAGGTAGCAGGAAAACAAAACTGGTATAGATAAATATTGGAAGGAGAAACCGTTTAATGGCTTGAATTTTCCTATCAAAGGACCATTTCCAGTTCTTCCATTTTTGTATTTTAGCAGAACAAATTTCTAACCTCCCTTCCCAATTTCTTTGGCCTATATACTCTACACATCCAAATGTGATCCTTAAGACTTTAATAGTTTCTTCCTTCCTTTTAAAACAAATCGGAAACGCTTCTGTTTGATTCCCAATCCAAAGAGCCTCACTTTTATCCTAATTAACCATAGAATTTGAAACTTTAGAGTAAATGTCTAATTCTCGCTGTAATACCCTGTTGTCAGCATCAGATTTAAAAAAAACAGTAATATAATCTGCATAAGCGCAGAGTTTGACATGCTCCGAGGCACCTCCTAACTTCATTTCCATCCCCTACAATATCCTGATGCCCTTGAATTTTCTTTAACAAAGGGTCAATGCTGAAAACATAAAGTAAAGGTACTTCAGATTTAATCTGAAAAGATTGACCCAAATTACCGTTAATCAAAGGAAAACTTTCTGCTTCTTTATATAAGATTTCCAACCATTTAATGAAAGTCTCAGGAATACCATAATTTAACAAGGTCTCAAATAAAAATCCATGATGTACCCGGTCAAAGGCTTTGGTTTGATCCAACCCAACCAAGTACACACCTTCTGTCTGCTGTTTTGCGTGTTCTATCACCTCTCTCACCAATAATAGTGTATCTTGTATGCTACGATTTTTAACTGCACATGACTGACATGGACTTATCAATGCTTCTGCTACCACACTGAGCCTTGAAGACTGTCACGCGAGCCGCGGCGGCACTTACCTCGCGTGCTCGCGGCAGCTCACTCCGTCCTGCCGCTTACGGCGCGTGGTGACGTCGGCTGAGCGTCACACGCGCCGCCGCGGCACACACACCAGGGGATCGCGGCTGCGCTCCCATCGATGCCGCCGACGCCGTACTGTGATTCTGATCTGCCTGCCCTGACCTTGGACCTGTTATACCGTTTTGCCTCTTATCTGCCTGCCTCAACCTCGGACCTGTTATACTGTTTTGCCTCTTATCTGCCTGCCTCGACCTCGGATACGTTTTGACCTCGCTGTTTGCCGTTGCCCTTTTGATCGAACTGTTTTCTGGACTATGCTACGTCCTTATATCTGCATAGTCGGATCCTCCTTCGCTACCTGACCCCGTGACAATTTTGAACGGGTCCAACATGGATCCCGCGGATATGGCACGGCTGCAAGCACGTCAGGAACTCCAGGACCAGCGTCTCGCCGCCCAGGCCGCTCAACTCCAATCCCTGGAACAAAAGGTCGACGCCATGACAGACCTGCTGCGTTCCTTGACATCACTACCTACCGTGAGTTCTCCTCATCGCAGAGACACCTCACACGAGGACACGGGGGCCGTCGCAAGGTTTCCTCTGCCCGAAAAATATTCTGGGGATCCGAAGGAGTGCCGTGGTTTCCTCAACCAATGTATGCTCCACTTCCGGAACCATCCCCAAGCGTTCCAGACGTCCTCCAAAAGGGTCTCGTTTATTATATCGCTACTTAAAGGAGACGCATTGCTGTGGGCATCCCCCCTTGTTGAACAAGAATCATACCTCCTTGAGGACTGTCCCGCTTTTATGGATGCTATTCGAACCGTCTTTGACGCTCCAGGTTGTAAAGAGACTGCAGAGTCCTCGTTGCTTGATCTCCACCAAGGCCGCAAAACCTTGGCTCAGTACACCGTGGAGTTTCGCACCCTAGCCCATGAGACCAACTGGGAAGAGGGCGCTCTCAAAGCCGCCTTCAAACGTGGTCTCAACGAGAAGATCAAAGACGCCCTCGTCTTCCAGGACACCCCCACGGATCTCGAGGACCTCATAGCCCTGTGTCTACGAGTGGATAAACGTATCCAAGAAAGGTTGCAAGACCACAACCATGGAAGGAAAACTGGACTATTCACCTCCGGTCTCGCAAAACCTCCATCCACTACATCCCCCTCGTCCGTTGCTGATGAACCCATGGAGATTGGGACCGTTCGTCGACTCTCCGAGGCTGAAAAGAAGCACAGACGGACACAGGGACTCTGTATGTACTGTGGTCAAGCTGACCATCTTTTGCCCTCCTGTCCCACCAGGCCGGTAAAAGACAACGCTTAGGATGTACCGGAGAAGGCACCCTAAGCACATATCGCTTGACTTCTCCTCCCACTACTCGCTTGACGGTGCCCATCTCCATCTGCTGGGAGGATCATGTGGTGACCACCCGCGCCTTTATAGATTCCGGAGCTGGGGGCATGTTCATGGATCTCCAGTGGGCTAAGGACCACCACTTACTGCTTTGCACCAAAGAAACGCCTTCTCTAGTGGCGTCTATCGATGGCTCTCTTCTGGGATCAGGACTCGTGACACAGGAAACCATACCCCTAACCCTATTGGTGGGGGTAACCCACCAGGAACAGCTCACGTTCGAAATAATCAAGTCTCCTCATGCCTCTCTCATCCTGGGACATCCCTGGCTATGTCGGCACAACCCTCACATCGATTGGGACAAAGGAGACATACTGGCATGGAGCAACCGGTGTCACGTGTCTTGTGTCGTGCCCTGTCGCCGACTCAATCTCGTCCTTGAGATCACACCCACAGACCCCAGAACCCTGGTACCAAAACACTGCTGCGACTACTTGGATGTGTTTTCCAAAAAGGATGCGGAGAAGCTACCACCCCATCGGCCCTACGATTGTGCCATCGAACTGTTACCTGGTTCCAATCCACCAAGGGGACGTACGTACCCTCTCTCCGAACCGGAGAACAAAGCCTTTGAAACATACATCAAGGAAAGCCTAGACAAAGGCTTCATTCGCCAATCCTCTTCACCTGCTGGGGCTGGATTTTTCTTTGTGGCCAAGAAAGAAGGGTCCCTAAGGCCATGTATCGATTACAGGGGCTTGAACCGTATCACGATTAAGAACCGGTATCCGCTTCCCCTCATCACAGAGATCTAAGACCTCTTGAAAGGGGCCACCTATTTCACCAAACTGGATCTCAGGGGTGCCTACAATCTGATTCGCGTTAATTCCGGGGACGAGTGGAAGACGGCCTTCAACACCCGCTTCGGACACTATGAATATAGAGTCATGCCCTTTGGGTTGTGCAACGCTCCTGCGGTCTTCCAGGCCTTCATTAACGACGTCTTCAGAGATATGCTTTTGTCCCACGTCATTGTATACCTGGACGACATCCTCGTCTATTCCCCTACGCTCGACACACACCGGCGTCACCTAAAGGCTGTTCTGCAGAGGCTACGGGAGAACGGTTTGTACGCCAAGGCCGAAAAATGCGTCTTCGAGAAGACCCGTTTGCCCTTCCTTGGGTACTTCGTCTCCTCCGAAGGTCTTCACATGGACCCTGCTAAACTCAAGGCCATAACCGCATGGCCCCTCCCACACACACTCAAAGCCATCCAACGTTTCCTGGGCTTTGCCAATTATTACAGACGCTTTATCAGAAATTACGCTACCATAGCCGCTCCAATCACTGCTATGACTAAAAAAGGAGTTGACCCGTCTCTATGGACCACACACGCCCGACAGGCGTTCGACCGTCTCAAGCAAGCCTTCGTCTCAGCCCCCATATTACGGCGGCCAGATCCTTCCAAACAGTATCTCCTAGAGGTTGATGCCTCCGAAACCGGAGCAGGGGCAGTTTTATCGCAACGACATGACCAGACCACAAAATATCATCCCTGTGCCTTCTTTTCTAAAGGTTTCTCCGCGGCCGAACGGAACTACAACGTTGGGAACCGCGAACTCCTAGCCGTCAAAACGGCGTTCGAGGAGTGGCGCCACCTGTTAGAAGGCACGGAACAACCTGTAGAACCTGTTGTACATTGAGAGCGCCAAGAGGTTAAGTCCTCGACAAGCACGGTGGTCGCTGTTTTTTAACCGGTTTAATTTCTACATCACTTACAGACCGGACTCCAAAAACGTCAAGGCCGATGCACTCTCCAGACAACATAACAGCCACAGAGACCAACAAACCGACGAGCCCATCATACCGTCCACACGCCTCATCGCCGGTCTGTCCCTCCGCACAATGAGCAAAATCTGCATGTCCCAAGGGGCCATCCCGTCTTCCGGACGTCCTCCTCCGGGTCGTCTTTTCGTCCCTCCCAGTCTCCGCACGGACGTCCTTCACTGGGGACATAAGTCCTTTCTCGCAGGACACTCAGGTTTTCGGAAGACAGACTACCTCATATGGAGAGCGTTCTGGTGGCCATCCCTTGCCAAAGACATCCGAGCGTACCTTGCTGCCTGTCACACCTGCACATGCCAAAAAACCTCTCGGAAGCGTCCTCAAGGTCTCCTGCATCCACTTCCCATTCCCACGGTCCCCTGGACACACGTGTCAATGGACTTCATCGTGGATCTACCCAAGTCGCAAGGTAACACCACCGTTCTGGTGGTTGTCGACCGCTTCTCCAAACAAGCGCACTTCATCGCCTTACCACGCCTTCCTTCGTCTCTGCAACTAGCCGAAGTCTTCCGCAACCACATCGTCCGTCTTCACGGACACCCTCTCCACATGGTGTCTGACCGAGGTACACAGTTCATATCTCACTACTGGAGACACCTCTGCCATAGACTCGGCATACAGCTCCATTTATCGTCGGCATATCACCCTCAGACCAATGGACAGACTGAAAAAACAAACCAAACTCTCAAACAATACCTGAGGATATTCAGCAACGAACGACAAAACAACTGGTCTTCTCTCCTCCCGCTCGCAGAGATGACATACAACGGTTCTCTTCACGAGTCCATCGGCTGTACCCCGTTTTTTGCTGCCTTAGGCTATCACCCTGTCGTTTTGCCTCCTCCGTCTTCCCGTTCCTCCTTCTCGGTGCCTGCAGTCGACTGTCGTGTGTCTGACATGGACAAGCATTGGCAATACCTCCGGGATGTTCTCCTGAAAGCCCAACATCGCTACAAGCGATGTGCTGACTCCAAGAGAACACCTCCTCCGGCTTACCAAGTGGGTGACCGAGTATGGTTGTCTACGCGGCACATTCATTTGCGCCAGCCGTCCAGATCTCTGGGTCCCCGTTTTATTGGTCCTTTCCGCATCCATGCCAAGCTCAACGACGTGACGGTGTCCCTTGATCTGCCACCTACCATGAGAATACCTAGGTCCTTCCACGTCTCGTTGTTGAAGCCGTATGTGACCAACCAGTTCTCCGGTCCCGTTAAGACTCCTGCTCCCCTCGTTGTCCAGGGTCATGAGGAGTACTACGTTGACAGGATCCTTGATTCCCGTAGGGTTCGCAACGGCTTGCAGTACCTTGTGGCCTGGAAGGGGTACGGTCCTGAGGAGCGGACTTGGGTGCCGGCTCGCTTCGTGCACGCTCCCCGTTGTGTCGCCCGTTTCCACGCGCTGTTTCCCTCTCGTCCGGCTCCGTCGCGCACGGGGAGCGCTCCTGGCGGGGGGGTACTGTCACGCGAGCCGCCGCGACACTTACCTCGCGTGCTCGCGGTAGCTCACTCCGTCCTGCCGCTGACGCCGCGCGGTCACGTCGGGGTCGCGGCTCCGCCCCGCCGCGACCCGACGTCGACTGAGCGTCACAAGCGCCGCCGCGGCACACACACCAGGGGACCGGACGCCGGCAGGGTGGTCCTGCCTCCACGTCATCGCTCGGGCTTGCGCCTGCACGCCGGGGATGTGCAGGCGCGTCACCACCTCTCACCGCCGAGATTGCGGATCGGATTCCTGCCGCGATGACGTCACGCGACGCACGGCACACCGCAGCCTCATTGTGAGTAGGAATTCCCTAGTTAAAGGCCATTTGTTTTCTCTTCTGTACCCGTTCAAAGTATATTACTTTTTGGGGTGTGCTGTACCTTTGCCTGTTCTTTTGACTACGATTGTGATCTGCCTGCCCTGACCTTGGACCTGTTATACCGTTTTGCCTCTTATCTGCCTGCCTCGACCTCGGATACGTTTTGACCTCGCTGTTTGCCATTGCCCTTTTGATCGGACTGTTTTCTGGACTATGCTACGTCCTTATATCTGCATAGTCGGATCCTCCTTCGCTACCTGACCCCGTGACAAAGACATAATTTTTGCAAGTATTTTATAATCAGTGTTTAATAAAGACAGCGGACGCAATTCTTTAACTCAGCCAAATCACCACGTTTAGACAAAATAACTAAAATAGAGGTGTACTGTGATCGAGTTAACTGTCCCAAAGTTAACACCTCATTATACAACATTACAAGATCAAGTATCAAAATATCAGAAAAAGCCCGATAAAATTCAACACTTAGTCCATCCGAACCTGGACTTTTTTTTTGTGGCTAAAGAATTGATACTCATTTTAATTTCATCTTCCGTTACAGGTCTAATAATTTCCACAGCCTCATTTATATCTAATACCGGAGTATCCGCATCTTGTAAATACATTTGTATTTCACTCCTGTCTATATCTTGTTTTGCAAACAGTTTTTCAAAATACGATGAAGCAATATCCCGAATTTCCCTTCCCTCTGTTTGGATATGTCCATCTTTGTCTACTAATCCTGATACGGTTTTCTTACCTATTCGTTCTTTACAAGCTTCAAATGGATCAGGAACAGAAAATCCCCAACTGTCATATTCATTCTACGCCTTCAACGAGTTCATACGATCATATTGAAGTTTCCTCAATTTTATCTTTAATTCCAGCAATGTGGTCTAAGTTTATACTCTCCCCATTATTAACCCTGGAGTGTATTCTACTTCATTTAAGTCTTAGGGTGAGGTACTGCATGTATTGAGCATTTCCTTCCTTTTGGGCTTTGGACTTAAAAAACCCTTTAATATCAGTTTTAATATGTTCCCATCAGCTTGACATGGTGTCGTATAAACACTGTGTGGATTTCCCATGAGCATAATACTGTATAAATTCTTATTTAACTTGCCCATTATTTAGTGTTCTTGCATTTAGTTTCCAAATACCTTTGCCGTACAATATCCCAATACCACTCCCTCCTGGATCTGATGCCATCCTCAGCCTCCCTGCAAGAGGACATTCACACAGGAATAATAGGAGACTTATAAAGTGGATGTGGTCGTGGCAGCACCATGAGATTTCTGAGGGAAAAACAAGCCTTCTGACTTGTCTGGTGTCTGTAGATGAGTGTTTAATAATACTTCTACTACCCCTTAAATTTAAGTGGAAGGGTTTCCATCACCTTTACCCACCATAACATAATCAAGCAACTTGCTTTGTGGTGCAATGATTGTGGCGACATGGAGCCCCCCCCATGACATACCCGATATGTCATTGGTCACGAGTGGTTAAACGGTACTGGTACAGAAGTATAAAAGGACAATGCACTTACAAACTAACTAATCAAAAAATAATCCAGTTAAGATTTTCTGTTTTTTTTGTGGTGATCCCAAACAGAATATACTTTTTTGTGACTGATGTGACAATCCAGCAATCATGAGCATCACCTTTAAATACATGTTTTTTCTTTGCATCATAAGCGTCACTACAGGGGGAAAGGGGGCAATTGTGACAAACCTCATGCTCCCTAATGGTGGGGGATTATGATCTCCTTGACCAGCCCAGGTCATCTGCCGCCCGCGTGGGCATTGTGCACCCAGGCACCATGAGTGCTGGTCGGGGTAGGATGTGCCCGATGAGCATTAGGGAGCGCGAGGTTTGTTACTTCAGAACTCATCTTCCATGCTCCCTAATCACTATGTGCCGGCAATTGATGCCAAGCACCGGGATATGATGTCTTACCCCACTGCTCTGCATCAATAGCTGGCGCACAGTGATTAGGGGGCACTAAAGCAGCAGTCTGAAATGATAGACCTCTTGCTCCCATGACAAGATGGAAGATGAGAAAGGTAAGAGATGGGAAGAAAGGGGTTTAATGGAAGTGTATATGTATATATGTCTGTGTGTGTAAGATGGTGTGTGTTTGTATGTGTATATGGGTGTGTATGGGCAGGTGTGTAGAATGGCAGTGTATGTTTATGTGTGCTTATGGGTAGATATGTGTAAAGTTCTGTCGCTCTGTCTCTGCACTTATTCGTAAACTGTAAAAAAGAGAGTTTTCCTCTCTTTCTCAGGTCAGAAGAGAGGAAAACTTTGGAAAGCTTGTCATAAGTGTCCAGTGTTTCGGTTGAATGATTTAGTGATAGAATTTGCTAGTGCCCTCCCAGTTGTGACTGTGGTATCTTATGTGCCCCCCCCTGTATATTGTTCCTAGAGTCGCCACTGGTTGGCATGCAAATGCCCATAAATGAGAATTATTAGTGATGTCCGGTTCATGAACGAATCGTTCTTTTCAATAATCCGGATAAATCAGTTCAGTACACTGAACGATTCATTTGTAACAGTTCAGTCTATGAATCATTAACTGAAGTTGTACTATGATCATGGAGTGAGTCATTTGCACAGCACACCAACTCTGGGATCAAGTTACAGCTCATCGATTCACTGACTCGTTCAGTGAAGCTATGAGTCATCGATTCACTGAGTCAAACAACCGTTCAGAGGAACTATGAGTCATCGGTTCACTGACTCACTGAATCAGTTCACTGAATCAAACACAAATATACTTTTATAACTAAATACAGGATTAATCTTCATTGCCCCCAGGATTTAGATCCCCCTTCGTTTGCACCTCTTTACTTCTAACTGCAACTTAAGTTAACCTTATTAAATTAATTAAATTAAATTCTCAGTTAATTTCAATTAATCATTTGAAATGAACCGATTCAGTTTACTGTTCCGAACTTACAATCACTAAGAAATATTCGCTCTCATTCCCTGCCCCCAGCAATTTATATTGCAAGAGATGTTTGATTTCAGTGAAGAAGGAGCCCCTGGATTAGTGATGGGAAGTTCGGATCATTAAAGTGAATCGGATCATTTCGATTCGTTCACTGAAATGATCCGATTCATGATCCGAATCTTCGGATCACTCAGTGTGACTCACAGGAGTTACTGTTCTCCAGTAACTCCGTGCAGGCACACTAACGATTGGCCCCGCCCCTTTCATTATGAATCCTCCCCCCTGCCTCCAGTGATGTCAATGAAGGCAGAGAGTCGTTCAAAGATTCGGATCTTACAGGGATCCGAATCTTACAGTGATCCGGATCACTGTAAGATCCGGATCATTGTAAGATCCGGATCTTTGAACGACTCTCTGCCTTCATTGGGATTCGAATCAGTCAGATAATATTACCATACTGTTATAAATAATACATTAATAATCACTGCCCCCAGGATTTACATTCCCCTTTACCTGCAACTGCACCTTAAGCTAACTTTATTAAATTAATTAAATTAACCCTCACCATTAAATTAACCCTAAACACCCCATCAACCATGTCTGCCCCTAAAATTAACCCTTAACACCCCATTAAGCATAACTGCCCCCAAATTAACCCTAAACACCCCATTAAGCATAACTGCCCCCAAATTAACACTAAAGACCCCATTAAGCATAACTGCCCCTAAATTAACACTAAAGACCCCATTAAACATAACTGCCCCCAAATTAACCCTAAACACCCCATTAAGCATAACTGCCCCCAAATTAACACTAAAGACCCCATTAAGCATAACTGCCCCTAAATTAACACTAATGACCCCATTAAGCATAACTGCCCCAAATTAACCCTAAACACCCCATTAAGCATAACTGCCCCCAAATTAACCCTAAACACCTCATTAAGCATAACTGCTCCTAAATTAACACTAAAGACCCCATTAAGCATAACTGCCCCTAAATTAACACTAAAGACCCCATTAAACATAACTTCCCCCAAATTAACCCTAAACACCCCATTAAGCATAACTGCCCCCAAATTAACCCTAAACACCCCATTAAGCATAACTGCCCCCAAATTAACCCTAAACACCTCATTAAGCAGAACTGCTCCTAAATTAACACTAAAGACCCCATTAAGCATAACTGCCCCAAATTAACCCTAAACACCTCATTAAGCATAACTGCCCCTAAATTAACCCTAAACACCCCATTAAGCATAACTGTCCCCAAATTAACCCTAAACACCTCATTAAGCATAACTGCTCCTAAATTAACACTAAAGACCCCATTAAGCATAACTGCCCCCAAATTAACACTAAAGACCCCATTAAGCATAACTGTCCCCAAATTAACCCTAAACACCTCATTAAGCATAACTGTCCCTAAATTAACACTAAAGATCCCATCAACCATACCAATTTATTAGGCAATTTATCTGGAGTACATGCAATTAATTTAGGGGCAGTTATGGTTAATGGAGTATTTAGGGTTAATTTCAGGGGCCGTTATGGTTAATGGGATCTTTACGGTTAATTTCAGGGGCCGTTATGGTTAATGGGATCTTTACGGTTAATTTCAGGGGCAGTTATGGTTGATGGGGTATAAGGGTTAATTTTATGCTGATGACTGAGGGTTAATTTAATTAATTTAATAAAGTTAACTGTAGGTGCAGTTATAGGTAAAGGGGGGCAAACTCAGGGGAATCTAAATCCTGGGGGCAGTGTGAACATTATTAATGTATTTATTTATAAAAGTATGGTATCAGTAATATTCTCTGAATGATTCGAATCTCTGTAAGATTCGGATCCTTGTAAGATCCAGATCCCTGTAAAATTCGAATCATTTGAATCTTCGGATCATTCGACTCTTCGGATCATTCGAATCTTTGAACGACTCTTTGACTCTATGAGTCATCGTTCCTCTGTGAATTAATGAGCTGTAACCTGACCCCAGAGTCTGTGTCTGAGTGCTCTGCAGATGACTCACAGCTCTAGGATCAGGTTACAGCTGCATGATTCACAGACTGAACCGCTACAAATGAATCGTTCAGTCTATTGAACCGATTCATCCGGATCACTAAAAAGAATCGGATCAAATGAACGATTCGTTCATGATCCGGATATCACTACCCTGGATGCGGGCCCCTGAGGATATTTGGACACTGGGCAGGTAACATTTTGTTTTGTAATAAAGATGACACTGTTTGTCCCACAATAATGTAATTTGTTAGTTGAGGTACACATCTTTAGCTGTGTGGATAGATGCTGTTGTAGCCCAACAGTTTTTAAATGTTCTTGCTCAGTTAAGACTGCGTTTAAGGCCACTGTAGCAATGACATTTGTGATACAAGCAATGTGAAAGATGATGTTGGTTATATTTTTGATACACCTATTTACATACATTATCATACCTCTCAACATTTGAAATGGCTTTACTGAGGCACTAATGGCATGTATTGACAAAATAGTATATACAAAAAAAATAGACCAAAATACTCTCCTTAAAGTGGATATCTGCAAGGACTCCTCAAATCCCAAGAAATATAGCCAGTAAAAAAAACAGAGTATCTCAGCAAAAATAGCTCTCTTGGCAAAGCCGGACTGGATGACCCCATCAGGGACACTGGAGTCAAGCTATCAGACACTTTCAAATCAGTGGTCATGCCATCAGACACTTTTTCTTTAGATTAGCAAAAGGTGCATTAGACCTGGAAATGTGATAATCATATAATGTTACAATTTTTAGTGGATTTTGCAGAGTTCTCACACAAATATATCTCCCTGCAAAATTAGATACGTTTATTAAACAAATTAAAGGTAAATATCCGCTCATATCTAGCAAATTACCTTTTATAACATTTCTGCATATATTACAAAATTCCGCCATTGGACCAACACATTTACACTGCACATATCTCACACACACACACCCCTAAATAATATCTTACAATATGGTGCATTTTTACTGTTGAAATTTAAAGATATAGCACCCCAAATAGCAACGCAGTACTTGATAAATGTCATATTTCAACATTCTACATGGGGTTAAAAAAAATTCCCCCATTGGACCAATACAGTTACACTGCACATATCTCAAACACAACCCCCTCTATTATTTCTGAGAATATGGTGCATTTTTACTGTGGAAATTTAAAGCTATAGTGCCCCAAATATCAGCCCAGTACACAGCAACCGTCATTTTTCAACATTCTACAGGGGGTTAAAAAAAATTCCCCCATTGGACCAATACAGTTACACTGTATATATCTCAAACACATGCCCCTCTATTATTTCTGAGAATATGGTGCATTTTTACTGTGGAAATTTAAAGCTATAGTGCCCCAAATATCAGCCCAGTACACAACAACCGTCATTTTTCAACATTCTACATGGGGTTAAAAAAAATTCCCCCATTGGACCAATACAGTTACACTGTATATATCACAAACACATAACCCTCTATGATTTCTGAGAATATGGTGCATTTTTACTGTGGAAATTTAAAGCTATCGCGCCCCAAATATCAGCCCAGTAGACAGCAACTGCCATTTTTCAACATTCTACAGGGGGTTCAAAAAAATTTCCCCATTGGACCAATACAGTTACACTGCAGATATCTCAAACACATGCCCCTCTATTATTTCTGAGAATATGGTGCATTTTTACTGTGGAAATTTAAAGCTATAGTGCCCCAAATATCAGCCCAGTAGACAGCAACCGTCATTTTTCAACATTCTACATGGGGTTAAAAAAAATTCCCCCATTGGACCAATACAGTTACACTGCAGATATCTCAAACACATGCCCCTCTATTATTTCTGAGAATATGGTGCATTTTTACTGTGGAAATTTAAAGCTATAGCGCCCCAAATATCAGCCCAGTAGACAGCAACTGCCATATTTCAACATTCTACAGGGGGTTAAAAAAAAATTCCCCATTGGACCAATACAGTTACACTGTATATATCTCAAACACATAACCCTCTATTATTTCTGAGAATATGGTGCATTTTTACAGTGGAAATTTAAGGCTATAGTGCCCCAAATATCAGCCCAATACACAGCAACTGTCATTTTTCAACATTCTACATGGGGTTAAAAAAAATTCCCCCATTGGACCAATACAGTTACACTGTATATATCTCAAACACATAACCCTCTATTATTTCTGAGAATATGGTGCATTTTTACTGTGGAAATGTAAAGCTATAGGGCCCCAAATATCAGCCCAGTAGACAGCAACCGTCATTTTTCAACATTCTACAGGGGGTTAAAAAAAAATTCCACATTGGACCAATACAGTTAAACTGCAGATATCTCAAACACATGCCCCTCTATTATTTCTGAGAATATGGTGCATTTTTACTGTGGAAATTTAAAGCTATAGTGCCCCAAATATCAGCCCGGTAGACAGCAACCGTCATTTTTCAACATTCTACATGGGGTTAAATAAAAATTCCACCATTGGACCAATACAGTTACACTGCAGATATCTCAAACACATGCCCCTCTATTATTTCCGAGAATATGGTGTATTTTTACTGTGGAAATATAAAGCTACAGCTCCCCAAATATTAGCCCCAAACTCTCCCCACCCCTTACCTGAACTGCAGATCTCTCACTCGCAGACTTCTGCAGGGGCCTGGCTTCTTCCCTCTGCAACTTCAAGCAAATGAGGTCTTATTTGTATTTGTATGACAAATCTCACGTGCACAACAAATAAGTGAATTTCACACTTATAAAAATAATAATAAAAAAAAATTAAAAGCGACAAGTTCATTTATGTCTTGTGCACTCCAGTCTTGTGCTACTAATATATGCAGCCCCTCATTTGATGCGCCAAGGGGTGTAGTTTCTGAAAATGTATACTTTATGTACCATAATTTAACTTTTCAGCTGTCTAGAGCTGTCTAAATGCAGGCATCACCCCTAAATGTTTTAAGACAATTTTTTAACAAGATTTTCAAATCTGCCATATCTGACGTTAAAGTGGTCTAGACATCTGGGAAGTTAAATTAGGGTACATAAAGTGCACATTTCAAGAAACTACACCCCTTGGAGCTTCAAATGAGGGGTTACATGTATTTCTAGGGCAAAAGTTGAGTGCACAAATAATGATGGAATATGTCGCTTTGGCTAGAAAATGTTTTTTCTAACCATAGCGACATGTTCATTTGTGTCTTGCGCACTCCAGGTTTGTACTAGAAACACATGCAGACCCTCATCTGATGCGCCAAGCGGTGTCGTTTTTGCAAGCAGAGGCACGTGACGTGCATTCATGTGACTCTGCTGGGTTCCTGTTCTCCTGGCCAGTAGAAGAGATGCTGCTCGCATACTGTGCGACAAAAGCACCGGTAAGCAGCCTGGCCCGATTTGAGGTCTGATTAGAAGACGACCTCGATTATAAGACGAGGAGTATTTTTCAGAGCATTTGCTCTGGAAAAAAAAACTCGTCTTATAATCAAGCAAATAGGGTATTAATTATTTTGTGTCACAACCATTCTAAGCTTCCTAAACAGAGGGATATCATAGAAGTTAACTTTAATATTTTTAACTTTAAAACTGCAATTCATAGGGGCACTGTTGGTTACATTAGTGTAATCCCACACTACAAAATTTTTTGCGTTGGGTTTGTCAGTATAGCTGTATTTTGATGATATTAAGTTAAATATTAGTTTTTCTCAGTGCACTTAACTTTTTGAGTACTAGGGTTAAGTGACCATTTAATGCAGGCACTTAAATTAGGAAAATGTTATTACTTTCGTTATCATATTTTATTACACAATAAATAGTCATTTTATTCTTGTGGTTGACAAATTTTTTTCAGATGACTTTAAAACATGAAGATGGTGATGGAAATGATCATCAATTTCTCAAAGTTCAAAAAGACAGAAGAAGGTCTAGCCTAGGCTCACACACTCCTGAAGGCTATGTTCAGAGGAAAAGTCGAAGGCATTCACTTCAGAATATGAAATTCACTACACCAACTAGCAATTGCTCATTATCTGCGTTAACATCTTCACATGGACAAAACAAAGACTATTTTGGTGAAAGGTAATTATCTTTTTAACACTTGTTGAATTTGCTTAAACAAATCTTTAAAAAAAAAAAAAAGTCTGCAGATGATTTACCTTGCAAGAACTTTATACAGACCTTAAATGTATTTGTACACTATAATATATCATCATATATCATCCCCTTAAGCACCTCTTTTGTAGAGCAAATAAATCCCCGTTAACCAAATTTTTTGCAGAACAACTCTACCATTCCTCGTATTAATTTTGTAGCTCTTTATACTTGTTCCACTCCCATCACATCTTATTAATTGGTGTACAGAAAGAATATTTCTATAAAGACCTAACTAATGATTTGTATAGAGGTATAGTCACACATTCTCTTTTGTACCAGTTAGTGACGTTAACATATTCTACTGTAACAGCTTTGTTGTCAGCTCTGTGATACCCTATTTTCTACAACATTAGAAGTAATTTAGTTAATAACAACTTTCTGCTGCATATCTTTTAATGATCTTAGACATAGTCGCTCTAATGTAGAGGCCAGCTTCCCATGAAGCACTTAATCTAATGCCATAAATGTAATATTCTGTGCAGGGCCAGAGCTTATTCTCTTGCGCCCCTCCCCATTCTATTACATAACAATATTATTAAGGCATGTCAGGACTGAGTAATGTAGAAATTGTACTGATTAGGGGTCAGAGCAATGAAGAGGCACCTGAGGCAGGTACACATGGTGCATCATACCCAGACACAGGAAATAATTGCTCTTCCCCCTATTCTATACACATTCTTTACTGCTTAATGTTCTGCACTTTTTCCTTTCTTCTGTGCCCCTCTTCCCTAATCACTCCATCTCTCACCCATTTCTCTTTTCACTTCCTCTTTCTGTCCCTCTTGTTTTTTCTCCCACTCTTTCTTTAATCTCACTCTTTCTTCATTCCTTTCTCCATTCCTATGTACCCCCCTCAAATTCTTCTCCGCCTCTCTGCTTCTTTCTTCTGTTTCTCCTTTTTTTCTTATCACATTATCTGGCATCCCTCATCCTATCTGGGCATACAATAAAAAGGCACCTCTCCCTGGCAGTTAGGCTCAAACCCCGTCTTATTCTATACCCCCCTTCCCTTCACTACTTTTGTCATCATGCCTCCTGTCTCTGCCTCTCCATAGGCATTTTCACTGGCAATAACTACCCACACTGGTCGGGATTTATTGCAATGGTTCAATCCCACTTCACCATATACACTCTGATTGGACCTTACTTGAAGTCCCGCTCAGTGTAACTGACAATTCACATGGAGGGAGAGCCACACAAAGCAATGCCACGTAATGCCTACTAACTTAAAGAAAGTTAAATTTTTAAGACAAGAAATTCTGGTAGTGAGAAGACGTTTATAGAGGTTCCCAAGGTACACGGAGACAAAAAAGACATTACATTACATTTATTTATGTAGCACCAGCAGATTCCGTAGCCCTGGTCAGTAGAATATTTTAAATCACACACTAATAAACTGGCACAAAATCAGAACAGGGTCTTGCTCTTGCAAGCTTACAATCTAGTCGGTGGATGAGGGGGAAGTGAAACAGTAGGAGAAGACTGCTTGAATGAGAATGAGTTGGTCAAGTAAGGATGATCTGTAGAGGTTCTTGGTCGTTCAGATGGTTTGAAGGTTAAGATGCTGGCTGAGAGTGTTAGGTAAAAAGGTTGTATGCTTCTTGATAAAAGTGGGTTTCAGAGAGCTTTTGAAAGTTGGGTATGGGGAAAGAGATTTCTAGAGAAAGGGTAGAGCACAGTTGAAATCTTGAATTTGGGAGTGGAAAGGGGTAATGGTGATAGAAGAGAGACACAGGTCGTTAAAGGATCAAAAAGGACAGTCAGGGGTGTAGTTACCGTATTTGCTTGATTATAAGACGAGGTTTTTTCCAGAGCAAATGCTCTGAAAAATACCCCTTGTCTTATAATCGGGGTCGTCTTATAATCAGACCTCAACTAGGTCTGACTATGAGACTAAGATCCAGATCCCCCGCAGCGATGCAGGGGACCTGGATCCTCCTGTCTCCCCCCCACACACTTACCGGTACTTCTGAGTCCCCGGTGCTTAGTCCTTCCCCGGCTGTCAGAGATCAGAGTTCCCCGTGATCTCCGACAGCCGGGGAAGGTCTGCGCGATGGGCGCAGACAACCCCCGCTGCTAACTGCACCTCCAGAGGGACATTTTTTTATTTTTTTTAAATTCACATCATAATTACATTTCACAAAATAAAGGCTTTCACTTCTGGTCCTGATTTTTTTCCAGCTTTCCATAATAAAGCATTCATAGCCCTTCTTACATATAAATCCTTGTTGAAATGTATCTATTATGTAAGTCTCTTCTCTTTTAGTTTTTCAGGGGTATCAAATGAAAATTGTGTGTTTTCAAGCCATATAATTAATTTAAACGGAAAGCCCTACATATGTTTAATGTTATTTGTTCTCAATATGGCTGTATCTTGGGCGAACCCCCTTCTCTTATTCCTTGTGTAGGGCGAGAGATCTTGGAATATTTTTATTTTTTCATATGGTTCCTGTAATTTTTGCCCGTCTTTAAAGAATTGAATCGCTTCTTGGCGAATTTTATAGGAAAAACAGCATATCCTGACGTCTTGTGGAAGATGATCCGGAATGCCTCTGGGCTTTGGTTCCCTATGGCATCTTTCCGTGTAATACGGATACCTTTCTGATGGAATTCTCATCTTTTTAAAAAGTTCCTCCGTGTATTTTTCCAAATTCTCTTTTGTGATCGATTCTGGAATGGCTCTCAATCCCAGATTTTTTCTGCGGGCTCTGTCTTCCAGATCTGCCATTTTCTTTTCCATGCCCAATGTTTTTCAAGATTAATCTCTTGTTTGATTTTTTCGAACTGTTGGTCTAAAGATGCGGAGAGTTGCTTTTTAATAATTGCTTGGAACTCTGAATTCCTATCTTTATCTCTTAGCTCTGGTGGGCACTCAGACTCAGGATTATTGGCCATTATTTGTAGTGTTGAATCTTCAAAGGAAATCGTATCTAGTCCATTTCTGGGTGGATGTGGGGAAAAGAAAGAGAGTCTCTTTTCTGCTCTAATTTCTTTGTCCTTCTTTCACTCTCTCTCTCTTTCTTAGTGTCAAGTTTAGCTTTCCTGAGAAGAACGAAGTTTGCTAGTCAGAATCCTAATCCAGTAGGGCTGCAACAACTAATCAATAAAAACGATAATAATCGATAATGAAAATCGTTGATAATGAAATTTCATTATCGATTAGTTGAATCGATTTTAATTTTTTTGTTTAAATCTGTTTATTGACAGTGGTATAAATGCAAAACAAAAGTAGAATAAAACACCGAGTCATATACAGTGCCAAGAGAGTCAGTAGAACACATCAGGAGGAAGAGACATCATGATATTAACAACGTCATCACATGTTGGCAAAGTACAAATGTACGGGAAAAAACACGATGCGCTGCCAATGGGACAGAGCAATAAAACTCGAGGGTATACCACATGGTTTTTGTAATGTAATGGGATGGACGAGGAGAAGAAGGGAGGGAGGGTAACACAGAACCACTGGGGAAGGAAAGGCAGGGAGACAGAAAGAGAGGAGAAAAAAAAAAAGGTAGGAAGAATCCAGGAAGCCAGAAAAGCCTGATTATAGGAGAATCAGCGGTAATGCTGTAGGGCCTGGGAAAGCCTCGAGCCAGGGACTCCAGATGGACTCAAAGTTACACATTTCATCATGTAGTTTAGCTGTGATCTTCTCCATCGTAAGGACCGACCAGATGTTAGAGAGAATTTCGGGGCGAGTGGGAGGGGGGCCTTTCCATTTCTTAGCTATAGCTTGTCTGACAGCAGCGCATATCCTGTAGACCAACTTCCGATCAGGGGTCGCCAAACGAGGAGACTGTATGTCCATGTTCAACAAAGCAACTTGGGGAGTGGCAGGTATGGCGACCGCCAAGGCCGTGGAAAGATCGCGGAAAAGCTCATCCCACAGAGGACGAATCAGCGGGCAAGACCACCAGGCGTGTAAGTAAGTAACTTTATAAGAGCGTTCCTTAATGATCGTGTTGGTAGTGATACGATGGGTGTTGGACGCCGCCCTCTCCCACGACTCATCTGTCCATTGTTCCTGGAGATCAGCATGCCAGCGAGCACGGTAGGACGGGGGAGCACCGTATGCAGTAGCCAGGAGGTGAGTGTAATGCGAAGAAATAGATTGTTTCAGTCTCTTGCGGGTCAGAAACCGGTTTTCAAAGCGAGTTAAGGAAGAGACAGGAGCGATCCGAAGCTGCGAGTCGATGAAGTGCCGTATCTGGAGGTAGCGAAATCTTTCACACGAGGGGATGTTGTTGCGGTCTTGCAATTCTGAAAAAGAGGATACGTGACCTCTGCGGACTATTGCTCCCAGCCATCCAAGGCCCTCTCGCAGCCACCACTCGAATCTCCTGGGCACCATCCCCTCCGGAAAGAGAGGGTTATACAGAATTGGAGTCAGATGGGACACTTGACCCTTAAGAGCAAACTTGTATCTGGATTTCCGCCACAGAGAGTAGGAAGCTTTCATGGTTGCTAAAGCTAACGTGGCAGGCAGACGGGACTGTACTTGAATCCCGGAGATGTCAGGATGTTGACAGATGGCCACCGCAAGCGGCTCTAGACACAGCGCAAACAGGAGGGGCGACAGAGGACAGCCCTGTCTCGTACCATTCTTGATGGCAAAGAGGATGGATTCACAACCCATCAGAGCGACTGTAGCCGTAGGGTTGTTGTAGAGTGCACGAACACCAGACAGAAAGCGGCCAAAACCCAAAACTACGCAGGGCCTCCCACGTATACGTCCAGTCTATTCTGTCGAACGCCTTCTCGGCGTCAAGGGCTAACAGCATGGACGGTTGAGCGGCGAGCAGCGCAATTTCAACAAGATCTACTGTGCGCCTGATATTATCCGGGGCGTCTCTCTGAGGTATAAAGCCGATTTGATCCGGGTGTACAATAGAGGAAACGACTCGGCTCAGGCGCGTAGCCAATACTTTAGCATACAGCTTCACATCGGCATTAATCAAGGAGATGGGCCTGTAGCTACCACATTTGGAGGGGTCTTTACCGTCTTTGTGAATCACTATAATTTTGGCTTTCCCCCCAGAAAGCGATTAAAGAGGGTCAGAAGGCGCGGTTTCAATTGCTCTCCGAATTTCTTGTAATAAGACCCGGGAAGGCTGTCCGGGGCCTTGGCAGGCCTGGTAGCAGCGACAGCGGCATCTAAATCGTCCACAGTGATATCACGATTTAAAAAGTCAACTTGCTGGTCAGTGAGTCGCGGGATGGGCAGGGAGTCCAGAAAACGGCGAAGAGGGTTGCTATCGAGGAGATTCTGTGGAGCTTTAGTGCCATCATAAAGAGAGCTGTAGAAACTGGCAAATTGAGCCGCAATATCCGCAGGAGACACCCAGCACGTGTTGTCAGTGTCAATGATCTTAGGTATGTTTTGTATCTTCCTCTGTGCGCGTAACCTACGAGCGAGCATGGCCCCAGGTTTGTTAGCAAATTCAAAGAACTTCTGTTTGGTAAGATTCAGCGAATGCAGGACTTCGTTGCTTTGAAGTATGTTGAGTTCGCCTCCAAGATGGATGATTTCTCGAAGCTCAGTGGGGTCTAGCGAGATCTTGTGAAGTCGTTCCATGGAGGACAATTTGGCAGTGAGAGAGTCCATAGCTAGTCGACGAAGTTTCTTGCGACGCGCAGCTATCTTAAGGAAGGAGCCGCTGATAAAGGCTTTGTGCGTCACCCAAAGAAGGTGCGGAGATGTATCAGGGGTGTCATTGAAGGCGAAGAAGTCCTCCAGATCTTGAGTGATTTCAGACACCACGGAAGGGTCGGTGAGCAGGAATTCATCAAGGCGCCAGGTAGGGGAACCAGGTTTCCAGTCTGCCGGGCGGAGAGAGCATTCTACCGCGCCATGATCGGACCAGGAGATAGGATGGATGCAGGAAGAGAGGCCGGCTGAGGCGGCATGTTGGCTGAGGAGGATGTAATCGATCCTAGAGTATGAATTGAGGGGGTGCAAGAAAAAGGAATAGTCCAACATCTTCGGATGGTGAAGTCTCCAGATATCAACAAGAGCAGACGTCTTACCAAAGTCCCGGAAATGTTTGGATGCCGGGGAGGGGAGCACTCTAGTTGCGTGGCCCTTCCGGTCGATATAAGCATCCCAACAGGTGTTGAAATCGCCCCCTGCAATGATCAAATGTTTGCGAAACGGCAGCAAGAGGTCAGTGAGCTGAGCGAAGAACTACGACGACTGGGTTGAAGGAGCGTAGACCGACAAAAAAACGACAGGTTTGTTTTGAAGGAGACCCGATAACAACAAGTAGCGGCCCCATTTATCTCGTTTGACATCAAGGCATTGGAAGCCCAAGGAAGTCCTCAGAAAATACTGACTCCGTTCTTGCGCTGGGTTGGATGAGTGGCGTGGTAATGGACCCCAAAGGATCTGGACCAATATGCAGGTAGCGACAGTCGTCTGAGGTGGGTTTCTTGTAGCAGCATGACATCAGCACGCAATTTCTGGTAATATCTCATAGCCTGTCGCCTCTTCTGGGGGGAGTTAAGGCCTCGAACATTGTGAGTAACGATTTTTAAGCTACCGGTCAGCATCACTGGTCACAGAGGAGAGAGCGTATGCAGAGGTAAGTGTCCGGGCTGGAATGTCTGGCAACCTGGCGAGAGAGAGAGAGAGAAAGGGAGAGAAAAAAAAAAAAAAAAAAAAGGGGGGGGGGGGACAATGGAAAGACAAGGGAAACATACCGCTCTAGGGTCATAATGTAGAGTGCATCAAACGGAGCGAACGCTAAATATGGCCTGGCGGTAAATGGAACAAGGACTCGAGGTCCAAGGAAACGGCAGCCCTGCGCAGGAGCATGGCTCCCGAACTCCAAGAGGTGGAGCGGCAAGCCGGCAGGCTGCGGGTAGACCAGAGGTGGTCTAACGGGGGAAGTCAGTAGCACTTCCATCAAGGTGGAACTCCTACCCTTGCATAGGGAACGTCGCCCAAAAATCAACACAACATGAAAAGAACAGAAGCATACTGAACTTTTTTTTTTTTTATGTATATATATCGTACTGTTTAATGTTCCTTTGTTTTTCTATTGATCTGTGTCACTTAACGGCTGTTAAGTGACACAGATCAATAGAAAAACAAAGGAAACATGAAACAGTACGATATATATACATAAAAAAAAAAAAAAGTGTAGCAAGCTCACTAGATGGGTTGAGTGTGCGATGTAAGTCCACCAAATGGGCGGAGTGCATGCAGCAGGCTCACCAGATGGGTGACGTGTGCAAAGTAAGCCCACGAGATGGGTGGAGTGTAGGCAGTAGGCCCAGTTGAGGGGTGGAGTGTGTGTAGGAAGTCCACTAGGTGGGCGAGTGTGCGTAGTAAGCCCACTAGATGGGAGGATTATGCATAGGGTGCGTAGGAAACCCACTAGATAGGTTGAGTGCATGTAGTAGGCCCCCTAGATGGGGTAAATGTGTGTAGTAAGCCCACTAGATGGGTTGAGTGCATGCAGTAGGCCCACAAGATGGGTTAAGTGTACGAAGGAGGCCCACTATATGGGTAGAGTAGATGTAGACGGCCCACTAGATGGGCGAAGTGTGCGAAGTAAGCCCACTAGATGGGTGGAGTGCATGCGCCAGGCCCAACTGATGGGTTGAGTGTGTGTAGGAAGCCCACAAGATGGGTGAGTGTGCGTAATAAGCCCACTAGACGGGTGAGTGTATGTAGTAGGCCCACTAGATGAATGGAGTGTGCGTAGGGAGCCTATAAGATAAGTTGAATGTATGTAGTAGGTCCACTAGAGGGGTTGAATGTGTGCAGTAAGCCCACTAGATGGGGATAGTGCACGCAGTAGGCCCAAAAGACGGGTAGAGTGTGCGTAGGAAGCCCACTAGATGGGTTGAGTGTGCGTAATAAGCCCACTAGATGGGTTGAGTGTGCGCAAGAAGCCCTCTAGATGGGTTGAGTGTGCGTAGCAAGCCCACTAGCTGGACTGAGTGTATGCATTAGGCCCACTAGATGGGTTGAGAGTGTGTAGTAAACCCACGAGATGGGATGAGTGGACGCAGGAGGCCCACGAGGTGGGTGGAGTGTGTATAGGAAGCCCACTAGATGGGTTGAGAGTATGCAGAAAGCCCACTAGATGGGATGGGTGTGTGTAGTTAGCCCATTAGATGGGTGAGTGTGTGTGGCAAGCCCACCAGGTGGGTCGAGTGCGCGCAGTAAGCCCTCCAGACGGTTGGAGTGGGTGTAGGAAGCCCACTAGACGGGATGACTGGGTGCAATAAGCCCAGCGGATGAGCTGAGTGTGTGAAAAACGCCCAGTGGAACCTAAGTGAGGCCCAGAGAGGAAGATGATTGGTAGCGGACTCTAATACAATGGGAACCAGAGGGGGCCCAGGAGCAATGAGCATAACCGCAGCAGGTGCGCGGGCTCGCAGAGCAGGGCCTAATGTAAAATCAACGAACATGTCAGGGGCCATAAATACAAATTAACAAAACACAAATTAATTTAAAAGAAAATAGCAATAATAAATCTAAAAACAAAATATATCAGTATCAGTGTGTAGGTGCAAGTAGCGTCACTAAGGTGACAAGGTAAACATAACCAACATATCGCCGCGGTATAAAAAAGAAGAAAAAACAACGTAGAAAAAAGAGAACTATCAAACCAGTCAATACGCCACAGTTCAAGGTGTCGGTGAACGGGTGGCTTCTCGCGGGGAGCTCTCCGGCATAACACACCAGTCTCCCGATGCTGCAGCCTCAGGGTCTCGCCGGCTTTTCTTGCGGCCCAGAGAGAGCAGAGGCACATCCAGGGTCTGCAGAAGGTCGGCAGCTTCCGAGAGGGACCTCAGCGAACTCTGTCGGTCGCCCCAGGTGACTTGAAGGGCGAACAGGAACTTCCACCGATAGGGAACGGCGTGCGCCCAAGGATTGGTCGGTGAGCGGCTTGAGGAGACGGCGTCGCTGGAGTCTCCGAGGTGAGAGGTCGGCGAAGATCTGGATTTCGACGTCATCGAGGCGAAGAGTCGTCGATCTGGCAGCTTTCATGACCGCTTCCTTAAGAGTGTAGTCCTGGAGCTTGACGATTACATCCCACGGTTACTCGTTGAGACCAGGCCGAGGCCTCAGGGCCCTGTGGATACGGTCATTCCGCACCTCGTCTAGCGATAGGTGAGGAAGGCGTTGCTGAAGCAACTTTCGCAGGGCTTCATCTAAGTCAAGGCAAGTTTCGGGGATGCCACGGAGCCGAAAGTTCGATCGCCTTGATCTATTTTCCATGTCTTCTTGTGCATCTTGGAGAAGCAAGATCTCTTGTTGCAACATCTCAATGTCTCCCGCCATCTTGCGTTTAGCAAGTTTTTTCCAAGGCATCCGTGCGGGTGCCAATGTCGTGTAGGTCGTGCTTGAGGTCTTTTATCTCATTATGGATGTGATCCATCAGGTCTCTCTTGACGGATCGAACGAGATCTTTGATCTCGTCGATATCTTGTTTGGTGCAGGCCACCGCCGCCATCATATCCGAAGGCCTCATGTTGTCCCCCACTTCAGGCGCGGGAAGGTCCGGAGAGGCAGGTTTCTTGGCGAAGATATCGTGCACCGATTTCTGCTTAGATGTCTTGCGGGATCTCCCGGTCATCCTCTAAGTAAGTGCGCGTCACGGAGTAGGTTTTGGGCAGACGAACCGCTAATAAAAGCTAAATAATAAGGGCGTCGTGGAGGAGCAAAAGCTCTACACGTCCATCTTGGGTCGCCACTAGCCACGCCCCTGAGAATCGATTTTTATTTATTATAAAATGAGAGTTTTTTCAGAGCAAACACCCTCGTTTTATAATCCATTTGTGACTCACAGCAGTTACTACTTATAGTCCCTCCCTGCAGTCAATGCCAATTGGCTGCAAGGAGGGACAGTGAGAAAGAAAGGGGCGGGGCCATTCGGCAGTGACTGCAGGGAGAGACATTTCCTATAGCATCCACATGGCTCAAGAACTCATCTAACTGTGAGTATAAAATTAATATTTGGGCTGCTGAAAGTTAGGGGAAGTGGGGGTTAATTTAGGGGCAGTTATAGTTAATGCGGTGTTTAGGGTTAATTCAGGGGCAGTTGTTGATTGGGTCTTCAGGGTTAATTTAGGTGCAGTTGTGGTTGGTGGGGTCTTTAGGGTTAATTTAGGGGCAGTTGTGGTTGGTCGGGTCTTCAGGGTTAATTTAGGGGCAGTTGTGGTTTACAGGGTCTTCTCTTCAGGATTAATTTAATGCTGAGGACTGAGGGTTAATTTCATTAATTTAATAAGGTTAAGGTCTTGATAGCAGACCACTTATATGTGTGTGTAATGTTCACTGAACTCAGTATGTATTACAAAAAAAAGAAACACTTATCTATTGATGCAGTCTTCAATCGCCTGCCAGGTCACTCAATCACTTGATTCTTTTATTCCTCCTAGGAGTTCCCATCTTCTATCATCCATCACTAAATCTGAACCTCCACAGTTCCATCCCCGTCTTGCTCAGGATCTTGTAGCTGGTTTACATCGCTGGTTTACCTGTTTTTCCTTTTCTTTCCCCTCATTTCTGTCTTTGGCCTGGATTGCCCCTGCCGCTCTCTTCTCTAGATCTGTCCCGCTGCTTCCTCCCGCGTGATGCCGCGGCTCTCTCCTGCTCCTTCGCCGGCTGTATATACCACCTCCGTTCTGTTTCAGCCTTACGAGGTATCTATCTCCGTCGCCTCCTTCGGGCTTTGCAATTGATTGCAATTCATCTGATCACTCTTCATAACATTCTGGAGTATATGCAATTTGCCATCATCTAAACTGAGGCAGCAGACTTTGTGAAAATTAATATTTGTGTCATCCTCAAAACTTTTGGCCACGACTGTACAACACAGTTTCCTGCTTTCATTATATGAACACTTGACAGCTGGATCACATACACGTACTGTACCTAACTTTCATGCTCTTGTCTGCTTATTAAAGCAAGGTACTGCTGCATGGGCCCTGCACACGAGATGGTTAGCCTATCTATCTTCAGGCTACTCCCTCTCTATAAAAATGGTGACCATTGGGTGCTGGCTTTCCAATGGATAAGGTGTTGAAGCCTTTACCTCTTGATGTACAAACCATGGGTCCTCTCCACCTCAAATTCCTCTTTACCACTAACCACAATTGAAGCGGGAGGAGTAAGCTGATTCAGAGAAAACTTTTTAGCACGGGAAAAGTCTGTATTGCATCTCCATTGACTTCAGTGAGCATACAAACATAACGTGTATCCAGCAGGCAGCTACACGTATGTTGTTTAGTAGCCACTGACCTTAAAGACGCCAGTGCTGCTTAGTCATCCCCCTGTCTATCCCTAATTACAGGGGTCCTCAGGTTTCCAATAGGGCCATAATAGGGAGAAAGGAATGAGAAGAATATGGAGAAAACACCTTTACTTGACACCAAAGTCATGAAAGGAACAAGACCTGATATTAGTAGAATGTCCAGAGGACATTGTTTTGTCGGGGTGCTACTGTCAGGAAAATTCAGGGTTTGAACTTGTGACCTATGTTTTGGAAAGTTTTTTTTTTTGACAATAAATGAAATAAAGGAAGTACACACTTACATGCAAAAAAAAATCTAAACTTTTGGTGCTACTAAAACAACATGTACAACAAAGCAAAGAATCTGCACAAATCCATCAAATACCTAAAAAGTACTTACCTGACACATAACTATTGGGGAATAAATCACACTGTATGGCCATATATTGTTTAGCCTTCCACCCGATAATCCTAACATAGCTCGGTGGTAATGCAGTATTTTAACCCACTCCTGAGACGCCCCTGAAACGTAAACCTCTATGGACGCCATAAAAAGGCCCTTGTGTGGTTTGAGTGGTGCTTAAAGCAGATGTCTGGTCAGGACCAGAAAATATACACAAGGAAATAATACAAATAAAAAATGTCCACAGGAGGCTTTGTGGATGCTGGAATCTGTCTCCCCATGTCCTGTGTTATCATAGATTAGTTCCTGTTTCTAGGGCTGCAACAACTAATCGATAAAATCAATAATAATCGATAATGAAAATCGATGTCAACGATTAGTCGAATTGATTTTTATCGATTATAAAAAGTTTTTTTCAGAGCAAATGCTCTGAAAAACTCCTCTCCTTTTATAATCCGACCTCAAACAGAGATCGGATTATAACACTAGAATCCAGATCCCCCGCAGCGCTGCAGGGGACCTGAATTCCCCTCTCTGTCAGCCGGTGATTGTCCGTGCGATGCGCACATACAACATCCGCCTCTCCCCTCCACTTCCGCTGGGGCTTCTAGGTCCATCGTAGAAGCCCCAGTGGAAGTGAAGGGGAGTAACTGACGCTGTGCACATTGTGCAGACCCCCGCCGGCTGACAGAGAGGAGAAGCCAGGTCTCCTGCAGAGGATCATCCTCTCTGTCAGCTGGTGGGTGTCTGCACGATGTGCACAGGCAACCTCTGCTATTCCCCTTCACTTCTGCTGGGGCTTCTATGAAGCTCCAGTGAAAGTGTCAGCCAGCAACGGAGGTTCACCCCCCACAAGACACCAGGGAGTCAGGGAGAGAGGCAGAGTGGTGTATGGGAGGGGGGAGGAGGCAGAGTGGTGTATGGGAGGGGGAGGCGGCAGAGCAGTGTATGGGAGGGGGAGGAGGCAGAGTGGTTTATGGGGGAGTTATAGTGGTGTATAGGGGGTATAATGAATTTCAGGGTGGCAGAGTGGTGTATGGAGGTATAATGAATTTCAGGGAGGCAGAGTGGCATATCTGGGGGAGTTAGTGGTGTATAGGGGGAGGTAGAGTGGTGGATGAGGGGTATAAAGAATTTCAGAGTGGCATATCTGGGGGAGGCAGAGTGGTGAATCAGGGAGTATAATGAATTTAAGGGTGGTGTAGGGCATTTATGGGGGGCAGAGTGGCCTATCAGGGTGCACAGTGGCATATAGGGAGGTATAAGGCATAAATGGGGGGTGAGTGGCATATTGGAAGTTATTAGGCATATCAGGGGGCATACAACATGTAAGGAGTATAAGGCATATCGGAGGCACAGTGGTGTATCAGGGGGCACAGTGGAATCTCTGGAATATAGGAGGTTTAAGGCATATCTGGGGGCAGAGTGGCAAGCTGTGGGTCAGATGTGCGTAATAGTTTGGCAAATAAAATATAAACAATTATATAATATAAAATGTTTCTCATAGTTTTTATTAAATATGAAAAATAGTTAACATATGAATTAATATTTACTAATAACTTTAAGTATTAAAACCTAGTTTGAGAAACACTGTGTTTGGGTTCTTGTCACTTTTATTATTATGTCAGTAAAATAAGAAGGTGAATAGAGAAATGCCATTATGATAAAGAGATGAAAGTGTAAATTTTAAGTTTTTTATTCTGCTGTTTTTTTTTTTTAAACACCCGGTTTGTTCATTACAAGTGTCTTGTCCATTGCAGCCTCTAGAGGTCACCTGTCAGATCACAGTATGCTGAAGACCTGACCAGCTACATCTGCTTAGCTGGGTGCAACCCACCCCCTTACATATCCGTTGATTCCATCGTTCCAGGCCTTTGCATTGCAGTGTATTTGACTTCTGTTGTTTCTCTGCTTCCTGGCCCTATGCTGGTCCTAGTAGTTCAGTTTTCACCTGGCTTGTCATGTTTTTGCTCTTGGCTTCTGATTTGACTCTTATGTGTGATCTCCTGGTATTGACCACGTGTGCCCTGCCTGAGTCCCCCCTACCTTTCCAGCCATATTGCCAAGGGAGAGGAAGGGTAGATAATGGGGGGGGGGCAGCATTTTAAACTTTGCCCCAGGCGGCATTATGTCTTGGGCCGGCCCTGGCAGAGTGGCATATCAAGGAGGCATAAAGCATATCTGGAGAGGGCAGAGTGGCATATCTAGGGGGCATAAAGCTTATATGAAGGGAAGAATGGCATATCTAGGGGGCATAAAGCATATCTGGGGGGGCAGAGTGGCAAATCTATAAGTAAGGTGCATTATGAATTAAGAGGGAGACCTTAAAATGGCTATTGGTTTTCCAAATTCCTGTTTGAATGTAACAGACTATGTGCTGACTAACTGCGTAATAGATACCAAAAATGTTAAAATACATGTATTCCTGTTCATTAGAAAAAATATTGTTTTACTATTCCACTGTGTATTTTTTCTTTAAAAATAAATTTTTCTTTAGAAATGCACCAAACTTTAAGGGTGCAACCTATAATCGAGCCAATACGGTATTTGCAAACGCATATATCCTGCCCCCTGCTTACCTCTCTCCGCTCCTGCAGCTTCTCTCCGGCTGCTTGCACACTGTGCGGGCAGCCTTGGTTTCACCACGGGGTCACGTGATGCTCCTGTATCCCCGTGCAGGTTCAAAATAGTTTAGAAAGGACCCTTCTGACCTACATCAGTGCGGTCCAGGTCGGAAGGGCCCTTTCTAAACTATTTTGAGCCATTACGAGGAGACAGGAAGAAGTTATGCCAGTGGGCCAGATCATCAACTGAATTATATGGTAGATGCAGCCCATCAGTCCCTTTTGTCACCCTATCCTCTATGTTTTGAGAAGATCTTTGGCAAAAACCTTTTTTAGACACCAGGACTGAGGCCTCTACTGATATCTAGAAGCAAATGTGTATCTCTTGTGACAACCCATGTGGATAGGGTTTTGCTGAAAAGAGGATGAAAAGAGGACCTAATTCTCTACAATGTGCTCAGGGACTATGCATCCATTCCCTGGAGTTGCAAGATACTCCGTACCACCCTATATTAGTACGGTTTCTTGTTTAATTTTGTGTCATATTGTGTGCATTTTAGTCTAAATTTTATTCGGAAAAGTAGGGTCAGGGCTTAATCCTAGCAGGCAGCGGGAGCAGATGAATGTTTGGGTAGCTCCCATTAATGATGAGGCTAAAGTCTCTTTTAAAGTTCTTTACACCAAAATATGTATCTGTTTACTGTTGTGCAATGTGCATTGGAGTTGAGGAGGAGATAGTGTTGCAAGAATTCAAATGAACTCTGGATTTATTCACCCTGGTCAGTAAGCACTAAACCAAAGTTCCACCCCTCCCAACAGAAGAGTGGCAGTTTGTCACGAACCGGGGGCACAGGTAGATAAGGAGCCCAGGTGCAAGGGATACTACAGACATGAACAAGACACTATACACCACTATACAGAAACTTGCCTAGGACTATTTGATAACTATTGGGGATTCCGTCACATCTTATGGCCATAGTATGCTTAGCCCACCACTACGCCAAAGTACTCCAATGACAGTGGGTCCTAACACTAATCCCTGCATGACAGTGGTACGGAACAAACCAAACACGTAATCCAAACACATAGCACTGAGACATACCTTTAGACTGCAGACTGAGACAAACAGAACACACGGGTGGGGCACACCTCATAAGGGAAGCAGAACTGAAGCAAAGAGCAGAACTAGAAGCAAGGAAAGTCTCTTGGCTGGAAGCCCTCGAGATGGGGCACACTCGGCAGGAAGCCCTCGGGATGGGGCACACTCGGCAGGAAGCCCACTTGCAGGGCACACGGCAGGATGCCCACTTGCAGGGCACACGGCAGGAAGCCCACTTGTAGGGCACTCGGCAGGAAGCCCACTTGCAGGGCACTCGGCAGGAAGCCCACTTGCAGGGCACTCGGCAGGAAGCCCACTTGCAAGGCACTCTGCAGGAAGCCCACTTGCAGGGCACACGGCAGGTTGCCCACTTGCAGGGCACATGGCAGGTTGCCCACTTGCAGGGCACACGGCAGGTTGCCCACTTGCAGGGCACACGGCAGGTTGCCCACTTGCAGGGTACTCGACTTGGGAGTCCACTTAGTGGGGCGCTGGCCGCAACTCAGGAACATGGCAGGTTGCCCACTTGCAGGGCACACGGCAGGTTGCCCACTTGCAGGGTACTCGACTTGGGAGTCCACTTAGTGGTGCGCTGGCCGCAACTCAGGAACAAGGCAGGTACAGGAACAAGGCAGGTACAGGAACAAGGCAGGTACAGGAACAAGGCAGGTAGTCCCGAAACATCAATGACAAGGCCCAGACTGAAGGGCTGGACATGTTTATAAAGCCTGGCCTGATCAGGTGATACACTGCAGCTGGACATGATAATCACTCTGAGTGATTCAGAGTGACAAGAGCAGCCACGAAATGATTATGCATGGTCAAAACTAGCAGGGTGGAATCATGACACAGTCCGATAATCGAGGAAAGGTCCAGACCAGTTAAGCTCCTCGAGTTAAAAGAACTATTTACTGAGCTTTGTAACAATATGTGGGTGAGGTATTTTGGGACGGAGGTTGAGAATGTTCTGATGCAAGCTCCACAATGGACAAAATCCGAGAATTATGCTGGAAATAGCATTTTGGAGGGAGGATCCGTCCGCATATAGAGTACAAAATTCTAGATTGGGTCAAGGAGGCATCATCCAGTGTTTTGTGTACGACCCTAAATACTCTGGGCCAGGGATTATAAGTTTCCAAAAGATTTTATATATATATATATAAGTAGAGTAGCACAAGGACATTCTAGTTTCAACTTTAGGTGAATTTGTTATATTATTTTTGTGTAGAGGATGCAGAATGTGATTTCCAAATGAGTATATATCAACTAATATTGACACCCTTATGAGGAAATATGTGAAAATTTGTCTTTATTGTTTAACCTTTTGATCTTTAAAAAAAATACACACAAATACTCTGCTCTCATGGATATAAAACAACTGCAAATGGTTCATTAATAATAATAAAATGGAGCTAATATCTTAAAGTATTATGATATTATATATATTTTATTATATTGGGGAAATCAATATATATATATAAATGTCAGAAGCCTTAATAGCCCCCACAAGAAGCATTCATGTTATTAGAAATATGTAAAACAAAAGAGGCTTTTCAAAAATACATTTTGAGAAGTTCAGTCCCCCCTCAAATTTTATCCTAAAACATATTTGTTAAATTATGCAGCAATGGCACCCAAAAAACAAAAGTAGTACCCATCATATTTTAAGATGGGAGAAAGATTATACTTTGGACGAATCTGTGTTTGGTGAATGCCAGGAGAATGCTACCTACCGAAATGCATAGTGCCTACTGTTGTCAGGCCGGGATGTGAAGCGTAGCGCAGAAACTAAAACAAACAGTCCAGCAACACCTATGCAACAGTTAGAATCCAAAAAGAGCAGTCGGGGTCACAGTCCAGGAATCGAGGCAGACAGCAAGTATCAATAACGGGGTCACTGTCCAAGGGTCAAGGCAGGCGGCAAATGATCAGTATCGGGGTCACAATCCAGGGGTCGAGGCAGGCGGCAATCAGACAGTATTGGGGTCACAAAGCAAGGGTCAAAACCAGGGAGACTTCAAGGTAGCAAGAGCAGGTAACACACAGGTACACAACTTAACTAGTAAGCCCTGTGTGAGGTGTCTGTAGGGTTTATATAGGGGTAGGTAGCAGGATCCCCTCCCCCTCTCCTATGGTCTCCTCCCCCTTGGCACCTGATAGGAGGTGAAGTCAGAAGACTCCGCCTCCCCTCCTTCCCCTAGCGTCTCTCCGCCAGGGTGCCATGCTCACGGATGCTAAGCCACTCCTCGCTATATAAGTATAGCCTGAAGGAAGATGAGGGGTTTAGCTGGGTTCAGAAGCAGGCGATTCCTAGCAAACAAAAATGTATGCGGAGGAGGAATCACCAGTGCAAGTAGGCCACAAAACCCTGACAGTACCCCTGCCCTAACGAGCCCCCCTCGGCAGATAGGGTCCTGGCTTTAGAGGGGAATTGGGCATGGAAGGCTTGTACTAGTGTAGGGGCATAAACATCCTGGGCAGGCACCCAAGATTGTTCCTGAGGTCCGTAACCCCTGGACTCACAAGAATCCAAAATGGATTGTACTTCAAATTCCTAATGACCATCAAACCGGATTAGACGAGTGCGAGGAACTGAATAAGTGAATCGGTTCCACACTAATGGTTTTAGGAACGAGACATGGAATACATTTGGTATACGCATGTTTGAGGGAAGGCGTAGGTTATCTGACTGATTTTGTGGAAGATACAGAAGAGACCCGCATAACGAAGTGCCAGTTTGTGAGATGGGACCCGGAGGTTCAGATTGCGAGACCCTCCCCACGACCTGATAAGAAGGGTCCGGAAGCCGTTTGCAGTCAGCCTGGAGCTTGTACCAGTGTGCCAACAACTCTAGTGATTTGTTGGCCTGTGCCCACATGAAGCGGAGTTCACATAAATGCTCTGGTGTGTGAAATCATCAGGTAACATAGCAGGCTGTATCCCATAGTTCACCAGAAATGGAGAGAGACAAGAAGAAGTGGGTACGTGGCTATCATGAGCAAGCTCCGCCCAAGGCAACAGTTTGGACTAGTTATGTTGGTGATCTGACACATAACAGCGAAGGTACTGCTCCAGGGCCTGGTTGGAGTTCTTCGCGGCTCAGTTGGATTGTGTGTGGTAGGCGATTAAAAGGAAAGGCATATCTCCAACTGGAGACACAATGCACACCAAAAGCGCGATACTATCCGATACTTTTCTTTCTTACTTTAGGTATCCGTGCATCCAAAAGATCTCCCTGGTAAATATGAGTTCCATATCTTGAGCAAACGGAAATTTCTTAAGTTGGGCGCAGTGGCACATCTTGGAAAAATGATCTGATACAATTAGTATAACAATGTTATTCCAGGAGGAAGGAAGTTCAACAATGAAGTCCAAAGATATGCGTGTCCAGGGCAATTCACCATTGGCATTGTTTTAAGTAGACCCACAGGAAGATGGCCAGGGTTTTTGTTTTGCGCACATATCTGATAGGAGGCAACAAATTCTTTAAACTCTGAGCGGACCATATCATTTGGTTTGTTTCAGTGTGGCCTGCAGCTTTAGAGCACTGATATGTACATAACAGGGAACATCAGAAGTAGACTTGTACATAACATTTGCCAGGTGGTTTGCATGCTGGAGCTTGATTTTGTACGGCCACGAGCCTCTCCCCTAAGGGCGAGGTCAGACTAGTACGGATGTTGGCCAGGATGTGATCAGGTAGAATGATCGGTGTAGGGTGTACCTCTTCCCGAGAGGAAGAAGTGAACTGATAAGACAACACATCAGCAAGTATATTTTCCAAGCCAGAAAAGGTATGAAACTAGAAAATTAAATCTGGATAGTAACAGGGCCTACTGGGCTAGCCAGAGAGATAGGTCACATGTTTATGATCTGTTAGGATTAGGACTGGTACCGTAGTACCCTTAAAAAGGTGCTGCCACTCCTTGAGCTCCAAGATTATGGCCAAAAGTTCCCTATCACCAATCTCATAATTGCATTCAGCCGGAGAGAGTTTTTTAAGAAAATAACCCACACAAGTGTAGAGGCCTCTCGGGTTTAGGGCGTTGAGACAAGAGGGCGCCTACTCCTGTCAAGATACATCGACCTCCTGGATAAACTGTAGTGTCGGGTCCAAGTGGACCAAGATGGGGGAGATGCAAAAGCTCTAGCAGCTAGTGAACATCTTAGATGAAACAAGAAACTGGCACAAGGGGGAAGTGGATTTACGTATGAATCCTCTAGCCAAGGCATTGGAGACATAGTCCTCCATAGCTTTATTACTCAGAAGTGGATAACGGATATACTCGGCCACAAAGAGGAATACCACCCATCTGCAGTTGCATGGGACAATCATAGGACCTATGCGGAGGCAGGGAACCAGCCCGGACTTTATCAAATACATCAGTATAGTCCTTGTAGTCTTGTGGCAGTACCGGGGTAGAGTCAGAACAAAGAATCCTGATGACTTTACGTAGACACTCCTTTTGGCACGCAGTTGACCAAGCTAATACCTCAAACCACCACCGGTCTAGAGTAGGGTTGTGTCTTTGCAACAAGGGATAACGCAAGACTATGGGAAAATGAGGTGAGGAGATCATCAAGAACCAGATCTCCTCCTGATGGAGAGTCTGACAAAGGTTGGTAGTAGAATTAGTGCATGGAAAGGGTTAAAATGCTAGCATTTGAAATAACTTGAGGTGTCTAATTTTCAAAAATATATGGGTTGAAAGGGTAAATTGCATTGGCCTGCTTCAAAGATACCCGAAATAGCACACGGGGCAGAATGACCAGCTTTGGAAAAAAATTGGTTTTAAAATAGCAAAACTTGCAGAAAAAAGCAAAAAAAAAACCATAAAAACATTGGGTATTTCTAAACTCAGGACAAAAAGTAGAATCTATTTAGTAGGTTTTTTCATTAACTTTTTTGGATGAGTAAAAGATTTTTCTGGGAAAAGTAAAAAGGTTATTTTTTTCAATTTTTCATCATGTTTTATTATTTTTTATGGGAAATTATATAATATGATAAAAAAAAAACATTGGGTATTTCTAAACTCAGGACAAATAGTAGGATCTATGTAGTAGGTTTTTTCATTGGTTACCTTTCTTGATAAGTTTTATCCTGTAATCCATGAACCATTTCCGTAGCCCTTCTGAACTCCCTCTATCATATCTGTATCCTTCTGGACTTACGGTCTCCAGTACTGTACACAATACTCCGTGAGGTCTCACCAATGCTCTGTACAACAACATGAGCCCTTCCCTCTTTCTACTGCTAATACCTCTCTCTATGCAACCAAGCATTTTACTATACATTCCTGCTGCTCTATTGCATTGTCTACCTACCTTTAAGTCCTCTGAAATAATTACTCCTAAATACCTTTCCTCACATGTTGAGGTAAAGACAATATTCAATATTGTATACTCTGCCCTTGGGTTTTTATGCCCTAGATAAAGCATCTAGTCAAAATGGTCAGAGGCAACTGGAATTTAATGTGGATAAATGCAAAGTAAAGCACTTTGCATTTATCCACATTAAATGCCAGTTGCCTCTGACCATTTTTTCCAGTTTGTCTATATCATCTGCTATTTGGCTTGTCCCTCTAGGAACACCCTGTTGCATGGACATTTTCACCGCAGTCACAATAAGCTCCTTAAGATAGGTGCTAGCATCTTAAGTAGCATGTAAAGACAAAATGTGCATATGCTGCTGAAATTTAATGCTGGACCCTTAGGACGCCTTCGCCAAGTTTACACGTTCAGGAACCACCACTTGCCAAGTACAGAAGTAACATTGTGAGGAAGTGGATGTCGCTTATCACCACTGGGTCTCTGATTGACATAGATCATCCTTGGAGTGCCAGGCCGGTTCGGATGACTCTTGACAAATATACTTCAATTAGATGCTTATCTAGTAACCCTGCGGCTTGTTTTTTGTAAAACTACACTAAAATAATTATCCATTATAATGTAAGATGTCAACAGAAAAGCACATGGGGCTAACTTGTATTTACTAGGTTTTGAATGGGAACTTAATCACTGGGTTTTTTTATATATAGCTATTGAATATTATAGGTAAAATTTGAAAGTAATTGTGCATCTTTTAAAATGTTAACACTGGTTAGTTGCTTACAAATTATTTTATTTGTATATTATATATGTGTTTTAGACCAGTGCTCATCAAGGCACACCTACATTCCTGGATTTAGGTATTACTCAGGTGTGTCTAAGGTGTTGTATAGTTAAAAAACAAAAACACCTTAAACACCTTAGACACACGTGAGTAATACCTAAATTCTGGACTGTTATGTGAGCCTTAAGGAGACGGTTGAGGAGCACTGTTTTAAGCGACCAGTTATATTTGTATGAACAACTAATGTTTATAATTTTGTTTGCTTAATTAAAGGTCATCTTTAGGTGGTCTACTCACTTCATCTTACCGTCAGCACAAAGAATCCTTGGCAGCAGAAAGAGAGAGACGGCGTTGGGAAAGAGAGCAAAGGTTGCAAAAGATAGAACGGGAAGAAAGAAACAAATTTAAGTAAGAACAGGTTATGATTGTATCCAGCTACACTTTTATTGCACCAAACAGTAATTTGCCTTACTAAGTTTTACTAAATGTCCCAAGGTACACTGGAGTACACTGAACTACTTGTTCTTTGTTTTTGAATACCAGTCCCCTTGGCTTTCCATGTCCCCCATTTTAGTGCCCTAAAACATGATTTATAAATTGCAACTCACTGGTGCTAATCAGAAGTTGAGTTCTGCTGTAACTGTCAAAAAAGGAAGGAACGGAGCAACTGTTTTCTGCAGGACCTCTCCCGCATTTAAAAAACTAATGAGATAGGTGGTGTTATCAATTTAGAGATTAAGTGAGGTTGCAAAACCTGATAGATACTCAGTTTAGTGGGGCATTTGCCAATAACTCTCATGTATAGCATCATCATGTGCTAGTTGTATAGGGGATATGTAGCAGGCTGTCTAAGTCTACTTTGTCATCTACATGCCACCTACATTGCTGTACTGTACTGAGTCATAACAGCCTTGTCTTGCATGTTTAAGAGTACAATCTATGGAGAAGAGAAGCTGGTAATCAGTATGTGGCCAATCTGCAGCTTCATTAAGTAAAGGAAATAAGTAAGGAAATAAACAAATCAAATATGGTTATTTGCTACCGTGTTACCCAGTGATGCCAAAAGCCAGTATGCTACCAGCTGTTGTAATGTTATATCAGCTGAGCAACAACTCCAAATACACTCTAGAATACTAATGCAAAATCATTCTATGTATTATACATACACCAGGGGTGCAAATACTTGTGTACAGTCATGTGAAAAAGAACCCTCTTTGAATTCTATGGTTTTACATATGGCCTTGACATTGTGTTACATACCTGCATGCTCCAGACCAGCCAACTGCTAAAACTTTGGCTTTTATGAGGGCGTTCGATTAGAAGCACCTGTCTGATGCTTAGCATCTTAATTTCTATGGAAGCAGTAAGGGTGTACTTTTTCACACATGGCTTCTCCATTTTGGCCTTATTTTTGTTGAATAAATCATAACACAGTGTGATATGTCATGTGTTCTTGTTCATCTGAGGTTGTATTCACCTAATTTGAGACCTCCTAAGGAACAGATGATTGTTATGTCCTGATATGTAAAACCACCGAATTAAAAGAGGGTATACTATCTTTTTCACACAACTGTATGTGCTGTTTTTTCAGTGGTCATTTCTTGTGCATGATTATGGGATCTTAAGTTCTCCTTCTCTGCAATATTTTATGTACTGTGACCTACATGGGCTGCATGTGCAAATATATTTACAAACTATATACACTGCATAAGTTACTTAAAAGTGGTCAACACTTTTAACAAAGATTTTTATTTTTTTAGTTAATATTACAATGTGGTGTGAAATTCTGGAGGGATTAATGGGGGAGAATTTTTTTTAAAGGGTGGGTTTCTTTTTCTGACTACATCATGTTATCAAGATTTCTGTGAATTGCTGAGCCTGTCCTCATAAAAGTTGAAGTGTAAGCTATTTTAAATTTAGGAGTTTTACTAATATACTTGTGTAATATATGTATTTGTTTTTATAGTCAAGATTATTTTGACAAAAGAGAAGAACAAAGGCAAGCAAGGGAAGAAAGGTACTGTACAGAAATTTTAAGTATATATTTAAGTATTTCTTTATAAAGTATCTGCCTAAAAACAGAAAATTAATTGGTCATCCCTGTAAGAAACCTGCTTAAAATTTGAAGTATGTGTGCTTAGGATATGGACACAAAACTGAATGGAGTATTTTTTTTTACTATATTGTCAACACCTACACAAGGTTACATTTATAGGTTATGAGAGAATTGGTCATATGTTTTAATTTGATTCATATGATGCCATCAAATGTATGCAGTGCTGTAGAATGGGTAAACATCAGGACATAGGTAGAACATTACATAACATTCTAGACTGACAAAGCATAAGTGAGGAGGGCCCAGGTTTGCAATCTATGTAGCAATAAATAGAAAAATCTTCTATAGTATTTAACATTTTATAATAGCTAAGTAAATGATACAGTTTTATTATATGTTTAATAATGTGTGGTGATATATTCCATTTAACCAGATATTAAGAGATTTTCCTGTCCTAGAATGCCAAACAGGTCCAAGTCTAAGTAAGCTGTGAAAATTAGGCTAAATTACCATATTTGCTCGATTATAAGACAAGGTTTTTTCCAGAGCAAATGCTCTGAAAAATACCCCTCGTCTTATAATCGGGGTCGTCTTATAATCAGACCTCAACTAGGTCTGACTATGAGACTAAGATCCAGATCCCCCGCAGCGATGGGGACCTGGATGCTCCTGTCTCCCCCCCCCCAATTTACCAGTACTTCTGAGTCCCCGGTGCTTAGTCCAGGCAGCGTGTAGAGCTCTACGCGATTCGCGTACACAATTTCCGCTGCAGCCGGAAGGAGGTGCGGTTCACAGCGGGGGTTGTCTGCGTCCATCGCGCAGACCTTCCCCGGCTGTCAGAGATCAGAGTTCCCCGGGATCTCTGACAGTCGGGGAAGGTCTGCGCGATGGACGCAGACAACCCCCGCTGCGAACCGCACCTCCTCCCGGCTGTAGCGGAAGTTGTCTACGCGAATCGCGTAGAGCTCTACACCCGGACTACGCACCGGGGACTCAGAAGCTCCAGTAAGTTTGGAGGAGGGAGAGGGAGGGAGTGTTAAATGGGGGGCATAAATCATTTCTGGAGGCAGAGTGCTCTGTGAAATGCCTTTTAACCCCCTTAATGCCACTCTGCCTCCAGAAATGCCTTTTAACCCTCTAAAAGTCACTCTGCCTCCTGAAATGCCTTATACCTCCCTATATGCCACTCTGCCCCATAATATGCATTTTAACCCCCTAAATGCCAGAGTGGCATATAGGTCAAAAGGCATATCATATATACTTCTAAGCTGCCACATGACAAGCTTTATTCCAGATATGCACAGCAAAAATTAAATAAATTCTATATATGCACTCACTGGCCACTTTATTAGGTACACCTGTTCAATTGCTTGTTAACAATCACATGGCACCAACTAAATGCATTTAGGCATGTAGACGCGACCAAGACAACTTGCTGCAGTTCAAACCGAGCATCAGAATGAGGAAGAAAAGATTTATCTGACTTTAAACATGGCATGGTTGTTGGTTGCCAGAAGGACTGGTCTGAGTATTTCAGAAACTGCTGATCTACTGGGATTTTCACGCACAACCATCTCTAGGGTTTACAGAGGATTGTCCGAAAAAGAGAAAATATCCAGTGAGCGACAGTTGTGTGGATGAAAATGCCTTGTTGATGTCAGAGGTCAATGGAGAATAGGCAGATGATAGAAAGGCAACAGTAAATCAAATAACCACTCTTTACAACCAAGGTATGCCGAATACCATCTCTGAATGCACAACACGTCGAACCTTGAAGCAGATGGGCTACAGCAGCAGAAGACCAACCCGGGTGCCCCTCCTGTCAGCTAAGAACAGGAAACTGAGGCTACAATTTGTCAATTTTTGACTCACCAAAATTGGACAATGGAAGACTGGAGGAACGTTGCCTGCTTTGATGAGTCTTGATTCCAGCTGCAACATTCAGATAGCAGGGTCAGACTTTGGCATAAACAACATGAAAGCATAGGTCCATCCTGCCTTGTATCAATGGTTCAGGCTGCTGGTGGTGGTTTAATTGTGTGGGGTACATTTTCTTGGAACACTTTGGGCCCCTTAGTACCAACTGAGCATCATTTGAATGCGTCAGCCTACTGGAGTATTGTTTCTGACCATGTCCATCCCTTTATGACCACAGTGTACCTATGTTCTGATGGCTATTTCTAGCAGGATAATGCACCATGTCACAAAGCACACATCATCTTAAACTGGTTTCTTGAATATGACAATGAGTTCGCTGTACTCCAATGGCCTCCACAGTCACCAGATCTTAATCCAATCACCTTTGGGATGTGGTGGAACGGGAGATTTGCATCATGGATGTGCAGCCGTCAAATCTGCAGCAACTGCGTGATGCCATCATGTCCATATGGACTAAACTCTATGAGGAATGTATCCAGCACCTTGTAGAAAGTATGCCATGAAGAATGAAGGCAGTTCTGAAGGCAAAAGGGGGTCCAACCCGGTACTAGCAAGGTATTCCTAATAAAGTGGCCAATAAGTGTATATACACACAAGGGTGAGAGCAGAATTTAAAAAGCATACACATTTAATTCCCAGGTCGCTGCTAAAATAATGATTAATAAATACACAAAATAAAGCAAGATGTCTGTGCATACTTATCAAATACTGTTCACAAGAAACATATCTAAGGCATAAATATTGGGAAAACATTACACTACATGGCCATATATTGTTTATATATTGCTGCTATGTCAAAGTATCCCTAGTCTGGTAAGTCCCATCTAATTTTTCATGGCTATATTGCTTACCAAGGAGCTGAATCAGTGGGAGTACGCTGAATTTTAACCCAAATTAGACTCTCAGGCAATTTTAAGCCATCTCTGGACACCATTTATGAGTCACCCATGTGGCAACATGTGGTCTATAGTTAGATGTATGTTCATGTTTTCATCCATAGGTTCTGATCCGAACACTGACTTTTAAAATGATACAATATGAAGGAGCTAATGACCAGTGATTGGGTGTAAACATATGAATTGCATTTATTAAAAAAATAACAAAGGGATGATTTAAAAGGGCTGCTGATATAACAAAAAAGGAAATCATTAGAAATGGATGATGAAGGCTAAAAAATATTTTCGGCTGGACTGCCAAATTGATGGACTTATGTACAGATCAGCCATAACATTATGACCACTTGATGTGTTAGAAGCAGGAAAAATGGGCAAGTGTAAGCATCTGAGTGACTTTGACAAGGGCCATATTGTGATGACTAAGCGAATGGGTCAGAGAATTTCCAAAACGGCAGCTCTTGTGAGGTGTTCCCAGTCTGCAGTGGTCAATACCTATCAAAAGAGGTCAAGGAAGGAAAAAGCGGTAACTGGCGACAGGGTCATGAGTGGCCAAGACTCATTGATGCACATGGTGGTTAAGGCTGGCCCGTGTGGTCAAATCTAACAGACAAGCTGCTGTAGCTCAAATTGCTGAAAAAGTTAATGCTGGTTCTGATATAAAAGTTTCAGAACACACAATATAGTTTGTTGCGTATGGGGCTGCGTAGCCGCGGACCAGTCAGGATGCCCATGTTGACCCCTGTCCACTGCCAAAGCATCTACAATGGACACGTGAGCATAAGAACAGGACCACTGAGCAATGGAAGAAGGTGGGCTGGTCTGATTAATCACGTTTTCTTTTACATCACGTGAATGGCCAGGTGCTTGCTTACCTGGAGAACACATGGCATCACTATGCACTATGGAAAGAAGGCAAGCCGGTAGAGGCAGTGTGATTCTTCGGGCAACATTCTGCTGCAAAACCTTGGGTCCTGCCATTTATTTGAATGTTTCTTTGACATGTACCACCTACCTAACCATTGTTGCAGACCATGTACACCCTTTCATGGACCTGGTATTTCCAGATGGCATTGGACTCTTTCAGCAGGATAATGTGCCCTACCACAAAGCAAAAATGGTTCAGGAATAGTTTGAGGAACACAACAAAGAGTTCATGGTGTTGATTTGGCCTCCAAATTTCCCAGATCTCAATCCAATCTGTGGGATGTGCTTGACAAACAAGTCTGACCCATGGAGGTCCCATTTCACAACTTAAATGATCTACTGATAATGTTTTGGTGCCAGATATCACAGCACATCTTCAGAGGCTGTTCTGGCGGCAAAAGAAGAACCTACACAATATTAGGCAGGTGGTCATAATGTTATGGCTGATCAGTGTATATAGTTTTTCAAGGCATGCTTGGAAGTTTTAATTGCTACTTATTATTTTAATCAACTGTAGAAGCCCCGTTTTGAGTAAAATAAATCCATATCTAATAATACATATTACATGAGTAATGTCACCCAGGGAATTGTCGGTCATAATAGGCAGTTAAAGTGAGGTCCAATCAGAGTGTACATTCTCTTCCCACAAAGAAAAGTGTCCTCTACTGCCTTTTGCTCCCCTTATCCTTTCCCCAGCCCCTTCCCAACCATTCTGTGCTTACCCTACAGCTTCCCTCGGCTCTTACTCTCCCCTTCCAGCTCGCTTCTTCTCTTCCTAGCCCCTTCCAGACCCCTCTGCTCTGACCTGCTCTTTCCAGCTCCCCTCTGCTTTATTACACCTCCTATGCTCTGATCAGCTCCTTCAGCACTTCTCTGCTCTTTCCAACATTGTCACACACCTACTGCTCCTCCCAAGACCTTAATGCTTTCTCATTTCTGAAGAGCTCTGACCAGGTGCCCAGCAGGGTCATCTAACACATATTACATGACCTCATGATAGTAGGAGGGCAACAGTATGGCAGTACCCACAAAATGTGAGCTAGCTACAGTGAAGAGATGACTCTGCATGAGGTAACAAGTAGGGAAGACAGAAATAGGGAGAGAGAGCTGCACTGATGATGGGAGAGGGTGTTAGCATGTGACAGATGAAGTCAAGTGAAGTGATGAAAGGAGAGGTTATGCAAGGCTAGGGAAGGTGAGTTAAAGAGCGGCTGTAGAAAGTTGCTAACCACAACAAAGAAAATGCAATGATTTCCGTTTTTCTCTTTAGGCTGTTACTGAAATTGATCACAATATATGCCTTTGTAATTCTATATGCCTTTGTAATTCTCCATGCCCCTAATAAGCCATCCTTGGTCCACTATGTTGTACACGTTGTGGATATATTTCAGGGTGGCATCCAAGAGGATTTCCTGTAGGTAAAGGGAAGATCTATCGCTGTCCTGGAGTTTATCAAAATGCCCTTTGGAAGCTGTTTTTTCCTATTTGCTTCTTACATTCTCTTCTTCTACATTAACGCTACTGAGAGGTATAGACAGATTGTACTCCCAGCTACTGCTCCATAGACATTGCAAGGCTGCCAGACACCGTAGGACAACCCTTGATTGTCATTAGACTCATTGGGTGGATGGTCTTGATACCTTAGTGGGTACTGTCACGAACGCACTCTACTCCAAGCGTGCGTGTGACTTGGTTCTGGTGGTAAAAGGGTTAAAATTCACTATCTGTCTGCCCTAGACCGAAAATAGTGATAAAAATACAAATATCCACCCTTAATACCACCCGCAATCAACTATAATGATATCAAATATCAAAATAACGCTGCCACCACCAAGACAATTTAGAAATGGGGTGCCTTGGTACGCCAAATGAATCAGACTAAAAAAACCCACACAAGATATTTTAACACAATAATTATGTGATTTCAGATTACCGATAAAATGGTCTAATCAGGTAACGTGAGTCTTTACCAGACAAAGGCAGAACTTAATAAAGGAATATTATGAACAAAAAAAATCACAGTGCATACAAAAAAAATGATAAACAGATTTACACCAACAGATAAAAATAAAAAAAGGAGAAAATTACAGAAAACCTAACTACTCACTGAATGGTCAAGTAACAGTTTTTCTGTCCGTAGGGCTCCGGCAAGGAAAGATGGCGACTTACTCAAAATTAGATCTTGGCCCCTAGTAAGCACACTGACCAATCTTCTCTCCTTAATTTTATACCCTTTCCCAGTTCATCTCGAGTTTCCAAGCCGGCCCAGAGGTGGTATAAGCGGAGGGGAAGGGGTACCATAAGTGACCTCCCCTTGTGTGGTGGAAACATATCAGTCCAAATAACTTATTTTCATTTTACCGTCCCTCCTGTGCTTGCCACAGCCATAATTCGTGCATTTATGAATTTCCTGTAAATTGTGAAGTCCATAGATATGTCACACTTGCTACTTATGACTAGACATCATAGACTTCACAATTCCTTCCAAACTGGTTAAGTGGCGCCACCATGTTTGTACTCTTTTTGTAGGGTGCGCTTTCCCCGTTCTAGGTATGCACACAAGGAGGTATGATAATGAATATATGAGTTATTATTGATATGTGTTGGATATGACCTGGATATGAAATGGTTTTCCTGACTGCTAGTGGTCACTTAGCATATCAAAGAATCCATTATACATGAGGGGATACAGGCATATGGCGAATGACTCGGCTAGCAGACTTAAAGGCACCGCCTCCCCGTGAAATTTCACACCTTGCAGAGGGCCTTGGTTGGAGTCCCAGCTTCAAAAGACCAATTTATCTAAAAAGACCTTTTGGCGCCATATGCCTATACAATCAAATTAACCCCTCACATACTGAAATTGGCTGTGCCATCTCTACCGGGTAGCCAGTCCATGTACGTACTACACCGGTTGGTGTGACAGGTACACTCTGTGATGTTGCCATCTGAATAATTCACAAGTGCAGTATGTTTTAGCGTTCGCAACTTTCTCACCTTTTGGATATCAAATAGGAATCAATTGTGGTTTGACATTTGTGTATTTATTAGAAATGCTACCCTAAGGCTACTCAAGGCAGGGCCACCGGCCACCACCTTCAAACCTTTATTGCCTGTGTTGAAAGTCCTCTTTGTATAGAGTTCCTGGACATGATGTCATAGTCTGGTGCTCCGCCTCAGTAGGAAACACAGCTTGAGGCTATCTGTGTCAGCTAAACATAGACCTCCACATTGTAAATGGGTCAGATATACAGGAGAAATAGTAATTATGCATTGTAGTAATAGGATTAATGGAAACATTTTCACTTTTTTCCCTTGCCTATAGAAAATATTTAATACAATAATGTTACCTTTTTAGATACAAAAATATGGAAAAAATAGCAGCTGAAGAATTTGCTCAAGAAATAAAAAAAAGGACCAAACATTTTTCGGACGACGCTTCCCATTCTAAAATAAATTCCCGTGACTGTTACAGTGAGTTGGAAAAGCATGCTCTTCTTGGTAGGTACATACCATTTCCTTTCAATAAGTTGTTTTCTTTGCGGACATCCTGATGTTATTGGAAACCCCCCACGTCTGGGACATTTTTATTATTTATATGTGGTACAAATGCAGATTATTCAATTGTAGTTTTTGGCAAGAAATCTGTGTCACAAGCTGTATATTGTAAAATACGTAGCTCCTCCACATAGGGGTAGATATAACCTGTATAATATCAAATCATGGTAGTAACAGGTAAATGGTGTAAGAACAAATAATAATAATGATAACATAAAAAGTGGCTCTATGAATTGTAAATCTATAATTTATAATGCTGTGAAAAAAATGTGCAAACCTGAGCACACCCAATAACCATTCCCAATTAAAATTATGCACTCACTGGCATAGTGTATAGTTGCAGTGATTAAATCCACCAAGCATATACTATTTGTGGATCAGAAAGGGATGTAAACAGTAAATCACTAACCCCTTTAAAGGGGCAGTAATCTTATCTGGGACCCTCATCTTTACCATAGCCTTAAGCCAATCTGATATTTTAGCATTCTAGCTATCAATATTACTTCTCAAAGTATTCGATTGGTTATTCACTTCACACACTTGACTGAACTGTAGTTTCACACATATCAAATAAATAAGGAAAAAGTCAATTTGTCATTCAGCCCTGCTGGGGCCATAGTTTTCGATTGTACAATCCAAGATGTCTCTCGTTGTAATAAGGTTTTACCTCTGTCACCCCTTCTTCGGGACTCGGGGACATGGTCAATCGCTATGAAGTGAAGAGAAGACAACACATTTTTCCAGGGAACGCTTGTTAAATACTGCAGTCCAATCTTGACATACTTGGGCTTATCCAAGCCTATTTCTGTGTTCTTTAGCCGTAATAATTGTGTCCCCACATCTTTACTACTGGTGTCAATCGGTAGTTCCAAACGCGTAGTATCCCATAATAATTCTTGTGCTTCATCTTCTGTGAAACACAGTGTATCAGCTTGTGTGGCAAGCGCACCAGCCCGTTGCATAAAATCTTCCATCTGTCTCAATTAGTTACACAGGGTCCACAGGAATGTTCATGTAGCAAATAGTTACAAAGTTGATATTTCTCAATGCAAATATACAATATGTGTGCAGTTCAGTCCTGAATTTGAATTACTATATCAATACGGGGGTGCTAATTGTATGAGGAGCTGCTATCCAAATCAATACAAAGTCCAAAGTACACAATTGCACACCAACCTTAATTACTCTGCCCGGTGCCTGGTAACTGAAGCAGTTTCAGTTACCAGGCACCGGGCAGAGTAATTAAGGTTGGTGTGCAATTGTGTACTTTGGACTTTGTATATGTGTGTATATATATATATATATATATATATATATATATATATATATAAAAATAATGTGTCAGGGGTGTCGTGAACCTAGTACTCACCTCACTCCACGCTCCCAAGCTGAAACACTGCTTCGTACAGGATCCTCCCGTCCCCTGCTCGCTGTGCAGTGACCTGCAGTGTTTCTCCAGCAGCCCCTGCAGCTGCAGTCTGAGGTCAGCAGGAGGGAGGGGGCGCTCACTGACTCATGGAGATGTGTCCCTCTCTCACTGCAGTCAGAAACCAGCTGAACGAAGGACGTGTTCTAGCGTTGCCATGGCAATGCATCCCACTTGCTGGCATAATTTTGGCACCAAATTTGAACACATTTTAAGCGTACAACACTAGGGCTGCAACAACTAATCGATAAAATCGATGATAATCGATAATGAAATTCGTTGGCAACGAATTTCATTATCGATTAGTTGAATCGATTTTTATCGATTATAAAATGAGGGTTTTTTCAGAGCAAATGCTCTGAAAAATACCCCTCGTGTTATAATCCGTTTAGTGTGACTCACAGGAGTCACAGCAGCAGTTGCTACTTACAGTTCCTCCCTGCAGTCACTGCCTATTGGCCCGTCCACTTCCTTTTTCCAGTCCCTCCCTGCAATCGCTGCTGGAGAAAGAAAGGGGCGGGGCCAATCGGCAGTGACTGCAGGGAGGAAGAAAGGGGCGGAGCCAAATGACCGATTAGCTCCGCCCATTTCCTTAGCATCACCATGGCTGTGACACTCATCTAACTGTGAGTATAAAATTAATATTTGGGCTGCTGAAAGTTAGGGGAGGTGGGGGTTAATTTAGGGGCAGTTATAGTTAATGGGGTGTTTAGGGTTAACTTAGGGGCAGTTATAGTTAATGGGGTGTTTAGGGTTAACTTAGGGGCAGTTATAGTTAATGGGGTGTTTAGGGTTAATTTAGGGGCAGTTATAGTTAATGGGTTAATTTAGGGGCAGTTGTGGTTGATGGAGTCTTCAGGGTTAATTTAGGGGCAGTTGTGGTTAATGGGGTATTTAGGGTTAACTTACGGGCAGTTATAGTTAATGGGGTGTTTAGGGTTAATTTATTGGCAGTTATAGATAATGGGGTGTTTAGGGTTAATTTAGGGGCAGTTATAGTTAATGGGGTGTTTAGGGTTAATTTAGGGGCAGTGGTGATTGATGGGGTGTTTAGGGTTAAGTTAGGGGCAGTTGTGGTTGATGGGGTGTTTAGGGTTAATTTAGGGGCAGTTGTGGTTGATGGGGTGTTTAGGGTTAATTTAGGGGCAGTTATAGTTAATGGGTTAATTTAGGGGCAGTTGTGGTTGATGGGGTCTTCAGGGTTAATTTAAGGGCAATTGTGGTTAATGGGGTCTTCTCTTCATGATTAATTTAATGCTGAGGACTGAGGGTTAATTTAATTAATTTAATAAGGTTAACTAAAAGTTAGAGGTAAAGGGGGGCAGTGAAGATTAATCCTGTATTTATTTATAAAAGTATTGTGTCTGTGAACGAGTCTGCAAATCCTATGAGGGCACTATGGCATATCAGGGGGGTATACGGCATACCTGAGGAGGACGGAGTGACATATCTGGGGGTATAAGGGTATATAAGGCATATGTGGGGAGGGCAGTGTGGCATGTCGGGGAGGGCCAGTGTGGCAAACCTGGGCTCAAAAATGCATAACTGGGGGGCAGGTTGGGGAAATAAAAACAAGAAAAAAAAAATAATTCTGCCGTTTGTTTTTAACATCCTATGTTACTTTATGAAATAATTTAAAATAAATGAAAAATATTTTTTTTTATCCGATTAATCGAAAAAATAATCGGCCAACTAATCGATTATGAAAATAATCGTTAGTTGCAGCCCTATACAACACCCATCAACCCCTGCTGAAGTATCATTTGAAGTTGTCTCCTGTACCAAAGCGTTCTCTGTTGTTTTACCCTTCGTTTACTAGACCCTGTTCTGTGACTTTGTCTATTGATACTCGCTGCCTGCCTTGACCCTTTGCTTTGTGACCTGACCTCGCTTCTGGATTTTCCCTATTGTACCTCACCTGGATTTTTGGTGTGATTTGATTCCTGCTTACCAGCTCACGCTCTGACATTACAAGGGGTGAGGTCCATCAAATCATATAGTTTTGAAAACTAGACACCCCAGGGTATTTCAAATGCTAGTATTTTGTCAAAACTTTGTCAATTTTTTTGCATTTTTTTCACACACATTTTACTTCAGGTATAAATTAACAGGTTCTAGTATTTGTCAGCAAATGTACTCAGGAGATGTTCAGCAACATCTCCTGAGTACAGGGATACCCCACATGAATGGGTTTGCCTGGCTGTTTGGGGGCAAAAGGGCCACATTTGGGGCATGCGTATTTTTCAATATTTTTTTCATGAGCTTGGCCATTTCAGTGTGCCCAATAAAACCATATATTTTTGAAAACGAGACACCCCAGGGTATTTCAAATGCTGTTTTTTTAACTCTTTGCATGCACACATTTTACCACCAGCATTTTTTCAAAGTTTGCAGTAGTATTTTTTGTGTGTATTTTTCCCCACACACCTACTTTAGGTATGAATTTGGTATATGATGCCTGGATGGGGCCTGACATATATGTACACTACCTGGCCACTTTATTAGGAACACCTCAATAGCTCATTAACACAAATACAGTGGATATAAAAAGTCTACACACCCCCGTTAAAAAGAATGAAACAAAGATAAATCATGTCAAAACTTTTTCCACCTTTTCCCGATTAGGAATGTGTCCATATCGGCTTCTGAATGCAGTTTTTTCATTCGTCTGCCTTCATTATACTGACTAGATCGTATGTACCACGCAGTTTATTTTGATGAAGACGGTAGTTGATTTGGTTGAGCAATTCTGGAATAAGGGGTAACGGATAACAATTCTTAATGGTTATTTTGTTGAGGTTGCTGTCATCCACAGAAGCCCGAAGACTCCTGTCTTGTATACCCACTGTAATCCTGCATCCACCATGCTTGACTGTAGGCAGGACATACTTGTTTTTGTACTCCTCACCTGTTTGCTGCCACACACGCTTGACACCATCTGAACCAAATAAGTTTATCTTGGTCTCATCAGGACATGGTTCCAGTAATCCTGTTTGTGGGCTTTTTTGTGCATCATCTTTAGAAGAGGCTTCCTTCTGGGACCACAGCCATGCAGACCAATTTGATGCAGTGTGTGGCGTATGAGGGCCTATCTGTATACCTCTAACTTCTGTGTTATTCCTAATCAAAGCTGCAAGGGGCTCGATTGACAGAGCACAAAGAAAAAAGGGCTAGCGGGCAACCGTGTCTGGTGTCATTTCTGAATTCAAAATATTCTGAGTTGAGGTTTGGACCTGTAATGTTAGCCTTAAGAAGAGTGTATTATGCCAAGTTCTTAAACTGCCCTGTTAAACAAAATGCTTCTAATATGCTCGATAGTTAACCCTATCGAATGCCTTAACCCTATCGAATGCCATAAAAAAATTATGATTTTTTACTTTTATTACAGTGAATCTGTTCCATAATATCGAAAGCTTACTAGTGTTGTCTTCACCAGATCTACCAAAGCCAACTTGGTCCTGGTTTACCAGATCTGAAATTACTGATGCTAATCTCTGTGCCAGAATCTTAGTGTCGTGGTTGGTTCAGAAGAGCGTATTGCAGGAATCACAGAAAGAAAAGCCACAAACTATCTTGGGGTTCAAAAGCAGGCAGTGGTTTAATGGAGCAAATAACACCAAAGTAGGACAGGTAATGTAAAAGCAAAGTCCACGTGGTAGCCGAGGTCAGGGTAAAAGAGTAACACAAAGTCCAGGTACTTAGCCAAGGTTGGGTCAATAGAGTCTCACGAAGTCTAGGAACAAGCCAAGGTCAGAAGCCAGGAGATCAAATTATAAATAGGGATACAAAATGGCCTTTAAGGGAACAACCGGTAGGAGTACACAAGGTAAACCACACAGCATGCAACAAGCAAGCACTATTGGCATGGTGTTTGGGGGTTTTATAGGAGATATAGGAACTACTCCTCTCCCTACTCCCCTATGTGCATCCCCCTACTGTATGGCAGTATGGGCAGTGGGGATGATCCTTCCCACTTCCCTCACTCCCCCGCCCTGCGTTTACGAATTGCACCGCATCACTGTCCACAAGACACGCCCCCTACTAGGAGCTGGACGCGCACATGGTTTTCGGGGAGTGCGTCTAACTCCAGGGGATGCGGCCTGCAACAGATAGTCGCGGTCTGGGACAATGCTGTGCGGTGGGTAACCGGAGGATTCCCCTGAAAGGTAGGAGTTGGGACAGGAGCCTGACACTTATAGAAGAGTTTACTATCCAAGTTCATGTGGTCAGCCTGTAGTTAGTGACCAAAAACAAAAATGGATTTTTATCTGGTTTTGGTATAGGGGAAATATGTGTGTCCAACTTTTGTGCTGGAAAGCCCCCTTCAGATAAGCCAAAATAAAAACTTCACAGAGGAGGAGAGATCGTCGAGCCTAGAATATGATAAAAGGCAGCAGTAAAGCCACCAGGGCCTGGAGATTTCCCTTTTTTAATTTACTTAATCATTTTATCACAATCTGGTAATTGGTTCATTTAAAGTATGACATTTATCTTCTGATAATTTAGAAAGATTCCATTTTTTAAGGATTTGTTTTGTTATATTTGAATATTCCGGAGTTGTAGTGTTTCCTGAATGCTTCACTAAAAAAGACGGGAGATTATTTCAATTGACTATTAAAATGTATTTGCTTTATTTTGTTGTTCTGATTTTTTAAATCCAAATTAGCCAAGGCCATATATAATTCTTCTAAAGCATGACCTTATTTTTTTCTTCAAGTGAGATCCCAGTTTAATGAAGTGGCTCCTCAAAAAAACATTATCATTGATCTCTAAATAGTTTTAAGCTTGTTTGATCAGTTCTAGGTTATTTTCATTTAACCTCTATTTTGATCATAATTTATAGTGAGGGGGATGATCTGACCTATTTATGATTGGGGCAGTGAGCCAGAGACGACCCTCTAAATAAAAAAAATTCATTATGAATATGAGGAATGAGCTTTAGAAAAAAATTTGAATCTTTATCATTGGGATGATGCACATCTAAACATCAAATAGTTTATGTTTAAACAAACAGGAGGTGCGTCTGTCTTATTATTATATCTTTTCATTAACACATTAATTCATTCTCTCACTCATTCACACAATTCATGTGAATGCTTTCTGCGCCCAGGGCAGCCTCACCACTCACCACCCTGTAGATACGCCACTGTTATTGTAGGGATAAGATAGTCAAATATATATTTCAAACCTTAATGACAAATATCAAAATTGACTAAAAAAGTAGGAAAAAGGTAAGACAAACATGTCTTGTGTGTTCTATCTATGCTTTATTTATTTATTTATTTTAGATTTATTAATCAATCTCTAAATATAGATAATAAAAACTAAAGTGACCCAAAAGAGTTAAGAAAGGCAGATACAGTATTCAATCCCTCTTTTTGGGGGGCCCCAGAGATGGAAGTATGTTCTATTATTGATCCTATGAAGAGGGGAGAGAGAGAAAAGGAGCGATCTAGATATTCAGTTATTTCCCTTACTCTTTTTTTTTTTCTTCTTGTTCTTTTGACTCTCAGATATTGTCAGGTCCCCGCCGCGGTACTCACTTTCTTCCTGCACCGCATCCTGCTTGCAACATGCGCCGCACGATGAGGTGTCTGGCGTAGTGGACCCGCTTGCTCCCAAGTGATGGCGGTGCCCCGATCTTCTTCCTTGCACCGCGGTCCTCAGGACGGCTGGAACACGAGGGGAGGGCCGTCCCAACAGTGACGGAGGACTCCTTCCGTCTCTTGCGCGTACTCTAGTGGTGCGCACCAGATGTCTTTTTAAAGGGACAGTAAGCGGAAAACCCAGATGATTGAAATTAGGCTCATCATGACATCAGAGGGGGTACCCCTCCCTCCTTTCTATATATATATATATATATATAGTCAGTGCTCAGATGTACTGTGCTTTCTGTGTATACACTTCAGTGATTATCTGCTTTTGTCTTCTTGGAATTCGACCCTTTTCTTGCCTAATTGTTTATGAACCTACGCTGCCTGAACCGACCTCTACTAGTCTCGACTTTGCCTACGCCTCATCCCTGCCGGTACCTCGCTTCTGACTCTCCCACGTCTCCAGCCTTGCATCCTGAGCTCCATCTACAAAACCCCGACAGATATGTTCGATTTTTTTTTTCTGCAATGCCCAAAATGTTGGGCTATTTAGTATTTTTCTAAATGGTTGCCTAAGAGTCCCCATTTTGTTAGTTTTTCTTTAGGATGAGATGGATCTGTACATATGTAGGGTTTCCTGTCATAGTATATTATTAACCTAGTTGGATATCCCCATCTTATTATATCACATATTGTATTTGAGGGTTGTATAATACTTTCTTCTAATGTTGATTCTGATGGAGATTTGGATGATGAGATTTAGGTATTGGTTATAGCTTTTGGAAAGTAGAAAGTAGCTATAGCTTTAGGTTTGTTGAGGTTGGGCATCTTGTCACATTTTGGAGTGATCATCAGTGACCATGGAGTGAAAATCAGTATTTTCTTCCTTGTAGACTAGTAAGTGGTATCTGTTTTAATGCCTTACTTTTTCCAATAAACATATCCTTTTTAGATCAGGCTTTGATATTATTATAGAGCAGTGTACCAGTATACGTTTGATCATGAGTAATTTGTTATGGGGTACAGCAATGTGAGCTCTGAATGAATTTATGGAGTGTGGAAGTTAATTAGCATCAATTACAGGTTTTGGTGCCTAAATGGTGTTACGTCACTCCAGACTGTGGCCATCTTGAGTGTGGCGTGGCAAGTTCCAAGACCTTAACCTACCTCTATAAGCAGTAGGAGTATATAAAGGCACTTTTTTTGGGGGGGGGGGTGCAGAGCCAGAAGGTCTCTCTCTACCATGCAGTTGTTGCGGAGTGTTGGATGGGGTCTTCCTCTCCTCCATGGTGGCTGTAATGGCCGCTATGTGCTGGATGGGTGTCTCCCTCTCCTCCTCGGCAGCTGCTGCGTTTTGGATGGGGGTTTTCCTCTCCTCAGTGGTGGCTGTGGCAGCTGCTGCCTGCTGGATAGAAGTCTCCCTGCTGCCTTCGGCATCTGTTGCTGTGGTTAGTAAGAGTTGGAGGAGGGTCTACATGGTCTATGCATTGGTGGCAGTGACTGATGGTAGTTGCATGGAGGTCTCCCTCTCCTCCGTGGAATCGGGAATGTAACAGGACCCCGTCTTAAAGACGACCTTCTGCCTGGCGTATCCGGATGCCATGCATGAAACGCATGGATTCAACAAGCTGCCTGCGGGAATCAAATATATTTTGCACAACCTCCTCATCTGCTTGCACTGGAATCGAAGCTTGGGACTGGTGTGGAGGCGGTGAAACTGTTACAAACCACAGGTTTGAGCAAAGAAACGTGGAAAACCCTCGGAATACCGAAGGTCCAAGGCAAAGATGTAAAGGTCATATGTAACGTGGTTAACTCGACGGATAATAGGAAACCTTCCATTGAAACGGACAGCACCTTAAGGCACAAGTACCTCGAGATGATCCTCCAGGGCTAACATAGAAGATGTGATAGTGGTACCAGGGAAGGATTGAAGACTGTATAAGCAAAAGAAGGGAGTCTTCCTCGTTGATTCCTGCATGGCATTATTGAGAGCATATTCTGCAAAAGGTAGTAGGTCAACCCAGTCACTGATGGTCATTAATGAATAGCCATAGATATTGCTTGAGATGTTTGTAAGCTCTGTCTGCACCTCCATTAGACTGGGGGTGATATGCTGAAGAAAAGTCCAAAGAAGTGCCTTGGTGAACTCTCTCCAGAACCAGGCCACAAACTGTGTTCCTTTGTCTGAGACAATTTTAATGGGTAATCCATGTAGGTGATCCACAGCTCAGATAAAGACTATGAAAGAAAGGGTAGGGTAGTTTCTTAAGTAGTATAAATGCACCTTTGTGAAGCGGTCATTGACCATAGAGATTTCTGTATGACCCTTGGAGCTAGGTAAGTCAACAATAAAGTCCATGCCTAGGTGAGTCCAACTATGCAGGTGTCACGAACCGAGGACACAGGTTGATAAGGAGCCCAGGTGCAGGGGATACGAGGGGCTCTGTCTGTACCCCACGATGCATTATGGTCTGGGGTTGTTACAGACAGGCGCAGGAATAAACCACAGACAACAGAAGATCAGGATTTAGAGTTGTATTGAATGTGATGGTACATCAAGATAAACAAAGAAAGTCACTCGACTTGGCAGGAAGCCCACTTGCGGGGCACACGGCAGATAAGCCCTCTTGCGGGGCACACGGCAGATAAGGCCACTTGCGGGGCACACGGCAGATAAGCCCACTTGCGGGGCACACGGCAGATAAGCCCACTTGCGGGGCACACGGCAGATAAGCCCACTTGCGGGGCACACGGCAGATAAGCCCACTTGCGGGGCACACGGCAGATAAGCCCACTTGCGGGGCACACGGCAGATAAGCCCACTTGCGGGGCACACGACTTGAAGCCCTCTTCCAGGGCACACGGCAGGTTGCCCACTTGCAGGGCACACGGCAGGTTGCCCACTTGCAGGGCACTCAACCAGGGTAGTCCGCTAGTGGGCAGTCATCCTGGGAGTCGCGATGCAGGGCACTCCTCTTGGGAGTCCACTTAGTGGGGCGCAGGCCGCAACTCAGGAACACGGCAGGTAATGGAACAAGGCAGGTACTAGAACAAGGCAGGTACTGGAACAAGGCAGGTACTGGAACAAGGCACATGGCAGATAAGCCCACTTGCGGGGCACACGGCTTGTAGCCCTCTTCCAGGGCACACGGCAGGTTGCCCACTTGCAGGGCACTCAAGCAGGGTAGTCCGCTAGTGGGCAGTCATCCTGGGAGTCGCGATGCAGGGCACTCCTATTGGGAGTCCACTTAGTGGGGCGCTGGCCGCAACTCAGGAACACGGCAGGTACTGGAACAAGGCAGGTACTGGAACAAGGCAGGTACTGACAGGTTCTGAAACAAGGCAGGTACTGGAACAAGGCAGGTACTGGAACAAGGCAGGTACTGGAACAAGGCAGGTACTGGAACAAGGCAGGTACTGGAACAAGGCAGGTACTGGAACAAGGCAGGTACTGGAACAAGGCAGGTACTGGAACAAGGCAGGTTCTGAAACAAGGCAGGTACTGGAACAAGGCAGGTACTGGAACAAGGCAGGTACTGGAACAAGGCAGGTAGTCCTCAAACATTAGGTACAGGAACAAGGCAGGTACAGGAACAAGGCAGGTACAGGAACAAGGCAGGTACAGGAACAAGGCAGGTACAGGAACAAGGCAGGAACAAGGCAGGTACAGGAACAAGGCAGGTACAGGAACAAGGCAGGTACAGGAACAAGGCAGGTACAGGAACAAGGCAGGTACAGGAACAAGGCAGGAACCAAACAGGTAGTCCTCCAACTTCAATGTCAAGGCCCAGACTGCAGGGCTGGGCAGGTTTATCAAGGCTGACTTGATCAGGTAAGCCACTGCAGCTGGACCCGATAATTAGTCTGAGATGTCCTGATTGGCTAGGGCGGCCACTAGTGGCAGGAAACGTGAAATGAATAATGCAAAGTTTGAACAAGTCCAGCTAGCGCATGGTGAAACGTGACAGCAGGTCTTGAAATAGGCAGTAGTATCCTTGCTCTAGTCTGGCCACCAGAAGGTCCACGAGATAAAATGCTTAGTGCGCATTATACCTGGATGGCCTGCTGTTCTGAAATTATGAGAAACATGTAGAATCTCTCTCTCCTCAGATCTGTAGGAAAGTACAGTTTCCCTGAAGGCAGGGTCATGGGAGCCTGTGACTGCAATCTCATGAGACAGTCTATGAGGGAAGCTCAGCATTGAAGACGTACTGCTCCTAAGATTGGTAGCAGGAATGATGGGCTCAGGTTCACGATTCTCCTCTTCCAGTATGGTGTACTTATGAGACAAGTATTATATCATTCTTTAACCCTGAATGATACGTCAGACTGAAAGGAACCCAGGACAAGAAAAGAGCCCATCTTGCCTGGCAAGGATATATTCAATATATTGTATGTTCTGCTCCTTCAAGCAGGTGACACTATTCTTCTAAGACGAGTATGACTGCTTAGAGTTCCTTGTTGCCTACATCATTGTTCCTCTCAGCTGGAGTGAAGCGTGTGGAGAAGTAGCCACAAAGATGCAGAGTATCACTGTAAGATGCCCTTTCTGAATGGTGCAGCCCCAACCCCACTCTCAGATGCGGCCTCTGTGGTGATAGAAAGGACGGGAAGAGTCATAATGGTAGCGGGAAGGTCAGGTATAAATGCAATACATCTATAGCAGATCCCTCAAGCCTGCTTAGGTGCATGCGCTTCCTTTGAAAGGCTATGACAAGATGTCCATCTGCCCACAGTACATGCATAATCCCTCCTGTCTCCTTCTATTCCTTTCATTCTCAGATATGATAGATAGATATCAGATCCTATCAGCTACTCTGGAATCTCCAACGTGGCAAACTGGGGGGCCAAGCGAATTGAAGGATGTCTCCCTGTCTCTGGGCTTTTTAGACTATGCCATTTTTAGGGTTCTGGAGCCTTGAAAAACAGTTAACAAGGATGACAAGGGAGTAGTTTTTTCTCCTAGGAAGGTCAAAGACCGAATGCAAGGCTCCCATAAACTCAAAACAGGAACGGACTGCAGGAGCATTTCCCTCTCAGGGCAGAGAGGCCCAATCCATGGACTTGTCGGTCAGAAGGGAGATGATGTACCCCACCTTTGCTCATTCTGTTGGAAATGCATGAGGAGTCAATTTAAAGTGTATTTCACACTGGTTCAGGAAGCCTCAGCAGGCCGCAGGATCACCACCATTACATGGAGGTGAAGGTGACTGTGTAGTAGCATGGACTACAGGAGCTGGAACAGGAACCACTGGAGGTTGAAGGGCTTGTTGCGCAGGGTCAGTACGCTGTAACAGTGTCTGAAGAGCCTGGGGGAACTGGTCCATGCGATGATCCATCTGGTCCAGACTGTCTTCGCAAGTACCCTGTTGTCCTACTGATGCAGATCTCATAATGGCCCTCTGATAATGTCACGCATAGCGTAAGGTGGAGACCAGATACAAGGTAGGGCAACGAGAATATAACAAAATCAAAAGTCTAGCTGAGCTCAGGGTATCAGATATCAGCATGATCAAATCCAAACCAAGGTCAGGAAACCAAAGATCTGAAACTGTTATCTTCAATCATTCCTACATCATTCAGCTTAGTGTTTTTTTCCCAGGAAGATATCATTCAACACCTTAAAGACCTAGGTTTATGTTCTCCAAAAGCAAAAAGAGAAATTTCCATGTTTTTTTCTGTGACATTATGAAACTGTCATTTATCCTGGTTTTGGAAAACCAGGAAAAACATCATATGCCTGGTATTTTCACTTATTTTGGTAGTTAGAGTTTAACCCCTTAACGTCCATTGACGGGTCAGGCATGTCACGCCAAAACGGTCACTTAACGACCAATGACGTGCCTGGCACGACATTTCATTAAACAAGCTTAGAAACTGATCTACGATCACTTTCTTTGTTTAAACGGTGTTGCTGTAATGCCTCGATGTCGAGGCATTCAGCAACAACAAGATCGGCATCAGGGGCCATGTCTGGCCCCTCCCCGGGGCGTCAACATCCGCCATACACTGACCAATGATCACCTCCTAAACTTCAATGGTGTCGCGACACCCGACACTCACCCCAGGACAACTGGGGTGAGTGTTTTTGCAGCTCGCAAGATGGTGGCGTGTCCTTTAAAAATAAGAAAGTTGGAAAAGTTCGCCAGAGAACTCTGTCTCCACTTGCAGGTTGAATACAGGTACTGCATTCAACCATGCAAGTCAATGGAGCCCAGCTTTTTAACCCCTTAATGACAAAGCCTGTACATGTAGGGGCTCTAAATGCATTGTTTTCAATAGGTTTAGGGGCCGCCCATTGTCCTTAAGGGGTTAATTTAAAAATAACATTTAAAAATTATTATGCATCAGAAGAACCATCCAGTTCCAGCAAAATGTAAAAAAAACTCCAAAAAGAATAAAATAAAAAAAATATTAGGAGATGGGGGTAAAAGGGCCAGATGTAAAAGTTACAAGTTAAAAAGCACACTTCCCAAATGTGGGTGTGGGTATCACTGTACTCAGGAGATGTTGCTGAACACATATTGGGATGTTGTGTGACAGTGACGTATACCTGGAGCTATAAATTTAGACCCGAAGTACAATTTGTGTGAAAAAAATGCAAAAGAAAATTACTACCACAAACTTTGGCAAAGGCTGGTGGTAGAATCGCATGCATGGGAATGGTTAAAATACTAGCATTTAAAATACCTTGGGGTGTCTATTTTTAAAAAATATATGGTTTCATGTGGTAAATTGAATCAGCCAGCTTCAAAGATATTAGGACATGGGGCAGTAGGACCAGATGTAAAAGTTCCAAGTAAAAAAATGCGCACTTCCTAAATGTGGCATTTTACCTCCCAAACAACCCGACAAACCCATGCATGGGAGGTATCACTGTACTCGGGAGATATTGCTGAACACATATTGGGGTCTTGTTTGAAAGTGACATACACCACGAGCTGTAAATCCATACCTCAAGCACAATTTTAGTGATAAAAAAACACAAAATAAATTACTACCACAAAGTTTGACAAAGGGTGGTAGTAGAATTAGTGCATGGAAAGGGTTAAAATACCAGCATTTGAAATACCGTATTTGCTCGATTATAAGACAAGGTTTTTTTCAGAGCAAATGCTCTGAAAAATACCCCTTGTCTTATAATCAAGTTCGTCTTCTAATCAGACCTCAAAAAAATGTCTGCTGGGGCCAGGCTGCTTACCAGTGCTTTGGTTGCGAGCAGCGTCTCTTCTACTAGCAGCAGGAGAACAGGAAGCTAGCAGAGTGTCGCATAATTCTGCCTCCCCCTCCTTCCTCTGGGGGCGGGGCCAGAGAAGTTGCTCGCATAACCGGGCCCCTGCAAAAGTCTTCGAGTGAGAGATCTGCAGTTCAGGTAAAGGGGTGGGGGAGGGTTTTTGAGCAAGTGTGTGTGATTAATGGAATGAATGAGTGATTTAATGGAATTTAAATGTTTGTGAATGAGTGTGTGTGTGTGTGTGATAGCATGGATGTGTAAGGGGGGTGGTGGTAGTAGCATGGCATAGGGAGGCTGTACTCACACTCCTATCATCCCCAGGTTCCAGCATGTACTGGCTGCCCTGGCTTGATAGGAGTGTGATTGCTGTTAGCAGTTATTTATATATATATATATATATATATATATATATATATATATATATATACCTCCAGAAATGCCTTTTAACCCCCTATATATTCCACTCTGCCCCTTGATATGCCTTTTAACCCCCTATATGCCACGCTGACATATAGGGGGTTAAAAGGTATATCACAGGGCAGAGTGGCATATAGGAGGGTATAAGACATTTCTGGAGGCAGAGTGGCATATAGAGGGTTAAAAGGCACATCATGGGGCAGAGTAGCAAATAGGGGGTATAAGGCATTTTTGGGGGCAGAGTGGCAACCCTGGGGGCAGATGTGCATAACTGGGGCGGCAGGTTGGCAAATAAAAGGAAATAAAAAAATATATATTTTTCTCAATCATAGCTTTTATGAAATATGAAAAAATTGTTTACATGAATTAATATTGACTAGTAAAACTTTTTTTTCCTATAGGGTAGTCTTATATTCAGGCTTTTTGTTTTTTTCCTAAATTAATATTTAAATTTTGGAGGGTCGTCTTATAATCGAGCAAATACGGTACCTTGAGGTGTCTAATTTAAAAAAATATTAAAAAAATATATGGGTTGAAAGGGCAAATTGCATTGGCCAGCACATGCGGCAGAATGACCAGCTTTGGGGAAAAAAATGGTTTTAAAATAGCAAAACGCTACTTGTGCAATAACTTGCAGAAAAAAGAAAAAAAAACATAAAAACAATGGGTATTTCTAAACTCAGGACAAATAGTAGAATCTATTTAGCAGGTTTTTTCATTAGTTTTTTTTGGATGAGTAAAAGACATTTCATGTAAAAGTCAGAAAATGTGGGGGTTTTTTTTCATCATATTTTATAAAGAAATTTATAGGAGATTAGATAATATGATCAAAAATGGTATGTGAAGAGAAAGCCCTTCTTGTCCTGAAAAAAACAATATATAACTTGTGTTAAAACAGCCACGGTCCCAAAGTGTACAAAAGGTTTAACCCCTTCCGGACCGGGACATACCTGGTACTTCCTGATCAGATATCACCACCAGACCGGGACAACCAGGTACGTCATCTCAAAAAAATGCTGCTGCTGTCTGCACGGGTGTCTGAGCAGACAGCACAGCCACCCAGAGCCCGTCCCCAAGCCTTAGATCACTCCCACGGAGTGATTTTGTCGGCTCAAAATCTGCTTTTCGTAAAATGCCACGAACAGACAGCTTCAGGCAAGTGTGAGGACCTGCCACAACACTCTCCTGCTGCCTGATTGCTCCATGAGAGTACAGCGTTAACCAGGCAGACCAGCAACAGCAAAAACGAGCCCCCCACAAGCCCTTTGATCAGTCCTGTAGGACTGATCAAAGAGACTCCTCCCTGCAATCTCCGGTCTATGGGAGATTGTGTCCCAGCTGCCAGAGGCAGTTTAGGGACAGGAAGACAGGGTTCTTCGGTCTCCATATGAGTGTGGAGAGAAGCCCCACAAGCTTGTGGGGACTAAATATCAGTCAATGCTGTGCTTCAGTGGAGCATCAGCATTGAAAGAGTTAAAAAAAAAAATGTAATAAAATTATTTAAAAATAAATAACAGCACTGACCTGAAAGTCCAGGGTGCTTCCAGGTCAAATGCTGGGCTAGGCTGATGATGATCAGATCACTCCTGGCCAATAGGAGTGATCTGATCATTATGGCAGCCCCTGGATGACCCTGCCCTACAAAGAGAGAGGGGTCATCTAGGGTAATTATGAAAAAACACAAATTATTAATAAAAAAAAATACATAATACCTGATCACTTGTCGTGACATTTTAAGTCGCTGATTATTGATCGATCTCCCTGATCAATGTCAGCGGCCTAAACTTGTCATTTACAAGTAATCTGATAAAAAAATATTTTTCCAGTTTTGACTCGACTGAACAGCATATTCAAGGTGTGGTCTTACCATTGATTTATAAAGAGGCAAAATTATATTTTTATCCCGTGAATTGATACCCCTTTTTATACATGACAATGCCTTACTGGCCTTAGCAACTGCTGACTGACATTGCACATTGTTGAAAAAGTGAGAATTTTTTTTTTTTTACAAAAAATCACCATATTTTAATTTTTTTATAGTAAATTAGATGATATGATAAAAATAATGGTATCTAAAGAAAGCCCTGTTTGTCCTGAAAAAAACAATATATAATATGTTTGGGAACACGAAATGATAATGAAGAAAATCACAGCTAAACAGCAACACTGAAAAATGTTAAGAGCCATTGTCCCACAACAAGTTTTGTTCTTTTGAAAAATGTGGGAAAAAAAGGGAAATATTTTCACAATTTCACCTATAAAAACTATATATAACCAATGCAAATGGCAAAAAACTCCAAAAGTATATTTAGGTATTTGTCCTGTTTTTGGAAACAGTTCATATGCCTGCTATTTCGGCACTTACAGGGTTAAACATGAATGATGCGCATCGCGCTTAACAAGAATTTTTAAAGAGATGTGTGTTGGGAGTTGTACCCCAATAGCGGCCAGAAAAAGAAAAACTGCTAAACAAAAGTATATATTTTTGGAAAGTTGACATGCCATTTTAACACTTGATTTTTTTTTTTTTTCATTTAATCTAAACAGTTTTTCAGTACATTTCTTTCCCTGGGTACATGAAATTACTGAAACAACCCCCGAGTGCAAGAATACCCCATACACCACTGCGGCATTGAAGGCGTTACCACTGCGCCATCGCTCTTAATGGAGCGATCAAGCAACAGGGGGAGGATTGGGGCTGGTTTTCACACTCATGTGGAGGCCGAAGTAACCTTACTCCCTGTCTTTGAAGCTGTCTCTGGCAGCTGTGACACAATTGCCTGTAAACCAGCAATTGTGGGGAGGAGCTTGATCAAAGGGCTTGTGGGGGCTGTTTTTTGTTGTTGTTGGTGTGCTTGTGCTTCCATTGCGGCATTGAAGGGTTTAATGCTGGACTGTCGCTCTTATGGAGCAACCGGACGGCAGGGGAATATTGTGGCCAAGCAAAACACAGCCATCCTCCCTGAGGCTGCCTTGGAATGCGATCGCTGGTTTACATTGTCAAAAATTTGTGTCTACATACTTGCTTATTTTGAAAAGTGAAGTTAGTGTACTTCATTATTTAGAAAAGTAATGTTTGTGTACATCAAAAAATACTTAAGGAATGTGTGTACAATAATATTTATGAAATGAAATTTGTGTAATAGAAAAAATATGTATGAATTTATCTTGAACACTACCTAAACCCAATCGAAGGTATAAAGAAGAAAGTTTCAGGATACACCCACGTGAAGACAGGAAATATATAAAATTATAAAAACTAATAATTTTTGTTTCCCAGTTAGGCATTTTATGACTTTTTCCACTCATAAACGTGTGCAGTTCTTTCATAGAATATTGCAATTTTAGAAGGGGGGGGGGCATTTATATCTTATTTATTTCCTTCCTGCGTATAGTTGTAACATAATAGAAAGAGCATCTAAATTGTCTAGTGTTCCTTGAATGATCCGGAAAACATTTCAGAAGATGAAATCTTTGTAAGATCATCGATTAGTTGGGAGAATTGTTCTCTGGTTTTAAACCAGGGCTTGACAAATTTGTTGTGAATCTAGGCGCCAGGTAAAAAAGTTAGGAGCCAGGATTTTTTTAAACTAACAGTTGGTTAGGAGTGATCTGATCATCATCAGCCCACTTACTAAACTCACATCGTTTGACCTGGAAGCACCCTGGACTTTCAGGTCAGTGCTGTTTTTTTTTTATTATTAATTAATTTTTTTTTTAACTCTTTCGATGCTGATGTTCCATTGGAGCACAGCATTGACTGATATTTAGTCCCCACAAGCTTGTGGGGAAAAATGTTAACCCCTGCAATGCCACGAATGTGTCATACACAAGTGTGGCATTGAAGGGGTTAACGCTGCACTGTCATGGAGCGATCAGGCAGCAGGGGGGTGTTGGGTCAGGTCCCCACACTTGTGTGGGGAACCAATCAACACACAACCCCCTTCCCTGAAGCTGCCTGTGGCAGCTGATAACACGATTGCTGGTTTTGCAGCAACCGTGGTTTCAGCCTACAAGATCACTCCGTGGGAGGGATCTCAGGCTCGGGGGCGGGCTCTGTGTGGCTGTGCTGTCTGCCCAGACTCCTGGGCAGACAGCAGCAGCAGCGCCCCCGTGTGGTTACTCAGCCTCTTACATCCACATTTTTTTATGGATGTAAGAGGCTGACAAAACCTAGGCGCCAGGACAAAATTCTCTGTCGCCGTGGCGACCTGGCGCCTGGGATTTGTCGAGCCCTGTTTTAAACCATGAAAACATATTATAATTGTATTTATTTATTTTTATTTATAATATTTTATTGCCTTTTTTGTTAGCTATAATTTGTTTATACCAGAAAATATTGGAACAGCAAGGTCTAAGCTTGTATACAGGTATCCAGAGCAACAGATTTACAGGATTACTCAGTATATCTCCTATTAGTGCAATTAAATATAATGCATATACAAAATAATAAGAGAAGCCAGTTCTAAATGGAAAATTAAAACATCTTATTTTTTTATATATCTTCATTGTTAAGTACAGATTGCTGTGAGATTCTGTATTTGGACAATGTAGGAAGAATTTAAGACCATTTTCATGGTTAGGTGTATGACGGAACAATTATACCCGTGAGGTGCTAATTATAATTTAATATGTAGGTTGAACCACGATCATTAACTGAAACATTAACTGTGTAGGAGCAATATAACTGGATGAGACACAGCCAATCACTAACAGTTTAATGTCAAACACCATGATAACAACATAGCAACAAGACACAAGGTAGTTATCAACAAGGTCTCTCCCGGGTACAAATTTCAAGGCTGATAGGGGTTTCCAGATGTTCTGTCCAAGCTCTTTTGAAGAAGGACAAAGAAACGAGCAATGTTGAGTACTGTAGACGCAGTGGTCAGCTAAGGAAGCTTAGTGTATCAGATGAAAGGCACATTATGCTCACTTCACTTCGCAATCAGATGTTCAGCAGTGTCATTAGCTCAGCATTGGCAGAAAACGGTGGGACCCTAGTACACTCATCTACTGTCCGGAGCTGTCTGGTCAGAAATGGTCTTTATGGAACACTTGTGGCCAAAAAGCCATACCTCTAACATGGAATATAAATGTGTGCATGTCTTTATTGAACAAACCTGTTTGTTTTGGGTTTCTCTCTCTCTCTCCTCTCTCTCCCCACCTTTGATTTCTGCAAACGAGTCTTTAACCAAAAAACACAATCTTTGTTCTCTTTCTTCAACATGTTATGTTAATAAAATACAGAGAGTAAACAGTGTCATTCTCTGCACAGTTATTCTAGACCCTTTTATCCTGTTCCCATTGGGAAGGGGGGTTAAACTTCCATAATCCTTCCATACAACAATAAGTAGCAGACTCTGACATACACACCAGCCAGCATCCTCCTCTATGCAGTATCCGTCCTTTGTCTACACAAAAAAACAATATATTAGCTCCCTGTGAGGGGCTATATTGGCAGAGCTTAGGAATGAAGTCCACACTTCATATCAAGCGCCAATCATGGTACAATTAATTTTCAGCTATGCCCAGCATGCCTGACATTTCCCAAGATGATACAACTATGTATGGAGATGAATTGTGATACTTGTGCTACTGTAAATACTCATATAAACATATTTTTGGGTGGTTTCAGCAAGCACTCAAAGTTCTGACGAAGGAAAAGAGTATTTTATGGAAAATAACCAGCTTGCGACTGACCTGGAAGAAAAACAAGAATTTCATGTTGCAGAAAAAATAGTGTATATTGAATATCCAAAGGAAGACATTTTTCTAAGTGAGAAAGAAAAGCAGAACGAAGAATCTAATGAGAAAGACAACTGTTCGTCATCTAGTATTTCATCTGAACAAGGAATTTCAAAAAGAGAAGAAAATAATTATCAGGCCATTGAAAATAAAACAGGTAATTCATATATGTACAGAGTCTATTAAAGTTCATACATAAAAAATATCACAGGCAAACTTTCTTCTTAAAAAAATATTTAAAAAAACAAGTGAGGCAATGATGATCCCGTCTTTACCCACCCTGTGCATGGTATGGTGTGTGTGGGGGTAATTAGCCCTTGTGAGGCTAATACCTTCCTCACATAACAAACGAACATTGGTAACTTCTCTGCAGGGATACAAATTATGATCCAAAATATGAAAAACTAATACCTGTATTTTATCAAAATATGCCAAAATTTGATTAACAATAATGAATATGGGTTATATCCTATATTTTATCTTTGACCCAAAGTTCTTGCAGAGCACATTAAACTTTGTAAGTGAAAACAAGATTTAAAAAATGCACAGACTATAATTTATTGTGAAGACCAAAATCTATGAAATATCTATATGATCTGTGCAGTACAAAATATAAAACAGAAACATTTACTTCAATATATAGCATGACATAGAATACAGTGTATTACTGATAGGTATCAAATATTAGTTACTGTATTATGTATAACAGAACTGACTGGTTGTGTTGGATCAAAACAGTGGGTATTGTAATTTAAAGAGATATTCCCAGTAAAACAAACATTATTTCACAGTAATATGCATAGCAAATGAGCATGCAATGTATGGATATAATAGGTTGCTGTAACATTTTATTGTGCTAAGTAATCAAACGAATTCATTAAAAAATGCACTTTTTTAAGGTACTTTTGCCCATTGTACTTACAATGAAGAGGAAGGTGTGCACTCAACTAGGCGGTGTGATCCCAGTGATGAATGTGCAGAAGAAGACGGTGAGGATGAGGAAAAAATATTTGAAGATAATTGCATTGTGAACAAAAGAAGATCCATCTTTCAAGATGAGTTAAAGGCAATAATGGAAAATAACAATGAAACAATAAATAGCCAAAGTCATAAAGAAACAGTCAAAGAATATTTAAATACTGGGGCATTTATTTGCACAAATGACTCTGCAGGAAATACACGTGAAACTATTGGAGATACACTGGGGCAGACAAGAAAAGAATTTGACTATATATGGGACCAGTCAATAGTTAGCCCAAAAGAACTTAAAATTAAAGATATGGATTTTACAGACCTTGAGGATGTTGATGACATTGATGTTTTAAACATGGAGCTATATTCAAGTCAGTCACCTAAAGGTTGTCCACTAGCAGCACCCCCACCATTAAACTGCTTTGGTTTACTACCCCCACCTCCCCCACCTATTTCAGGGTGTTTCAGTATAGTACCATCAAGTGTGCTTCCTCCTGCATTGCCATCATGTTATAATCAAGGTTTCATATCTCCAAAGCTTTCAAGAAATGAATCGTTTTTTGTAAAGAAAAAAAAAACAATTCGCCTTTTTTGGAATGAGGTTCGACTTTTTGAAGCACAAACCTCACAACACAGTCGGTACAAAAATTCTATATGGTCTACTCTACAACCCATAAAACTGGATACGACAAAACTTGAGCACCTTTTTGAATCTAGATCCAAAGAAATCTCTACCTCCAAGGTACAGTACTATATAAAACACAGTATATACATTTGACATACTTTGTATATACTATGGTTTTCACCAATTTTGTAAACTAAATAAAAAAAAATTTGAATGCATTCTAAATTTGATTAAGAATATTGTACATCCTCTTGTCTGATCTATCTTTTGGAAGTTAAAAGTTTTAAAAGATGGAGGCGGTACTAAGACTAGGTAAGTTAAGCACACAAGGTATGTTTCATAGATTCTTGGGAAGAAAAAGAGGTTAGGACTGGCTTTTTATACAACACTGTTTGAATGCAGTTGGTCCTAAATCAATTAAGTAAATAAAAAAAATCAAATCATTGTATTTTTAAACATTGAAACACAAAATTACAAAGTAACATTAGTTATAAAATGGAGGACATTAAAGACTATAAGACTGTAAACCATAATTTAACTACATGTTTTACTGAAACTGAGCTTGAACGAGCCTCTTATCTTTTTGTTACAATGGACTCTTCAGTTATGTTTTTCCCTCCACAGTTGAGAATGGATTTAATATATTTAATGGATCAATATATGTATCCGTAACAGTTTTCCTAAACACAGTGACTAACTACTTATACCTTTAATCCTTAATGGGACTCGTCAGCATGAGGTTGCGATACTGGCTTAATACTTGAGGCTTGGGGAAGCACGAGAAATACCAGTAACAAACAAAAGTTATGGTGGGTAAAGGTGATGGAAAACCCTTCCACTTAAAATTAAGGGGGTAGTAGAAGCATTATTAAACACTTATCTACAGACACCGGAGAAGCCAGAAGGCTTGTTTTTTCCCTCTCATGGTGCTGTCACAACCAAAAGGGATTCTGGGTAGGTACATGCAAATAAGGTCAACCTTTTGCCTCTATATCCACTTCATACATGGATCCCTTGTGTGTGTGTGTGTGTGTATATATATATATATATATATATATATATATATATATATATATATATATATATATACCGTATTGGCTCGAATATAGGCCGCACTTTTTCCCCCCACTTTAAGTCTTTAAAGTGGGGGTGTGGCCTATATTCGGGGTCTAGCGCCCGACGCCCGGGATACAGATCCCCCACAGCGGTGCAGGGGACCTGCATCCTACTCTCCGATACGCTCAGACAGCCTCCCCTGCCAGCACTTTCAATGGGGGGAATGCCAGCACGGGAGGTTGTCTAAGCGCATTGTGCACGTCTGCACGATGTGCTTTAACAATCTCCCTTGCCGGGAATTCCCACGGGGGGAGTCCCGGCAAGGGAGATTGTTAAAGCACATCGTGCTAGCAGCTAGCGAGAGGTTGTTAACGCTTGCATCGCCGCAGCCGTTGAACGTCTGCGCGATGTATTCTAACAATCTTCCTTGCCGGCACTTCCCACTGCGGAAGTGCCAGCACCGGAAGTTAAATATGCATACTAGGTAGCTGTCCCCCGCCAGCCCTGCAAGAACCCGGGGAGTCTGCACCGGTAAGTCTAGGGGGGGACCTCTTGGGGGCAGAGTGGCAGCATATCTAAGGGGGGGGGATAGAGTGGCAGCATATCTCGGGGGGGGCACATCTCGGGGGCAGAGTGCATATCTCAGGGGGGGATAGAATGGCAGCATTTCTCGTGGGGGCAGAGTGGCAACATATCTGTTCCACTAAGTGTTTTTTTTTTTTACTAAAAAAAATTTTTTCTTTAAAAAAGCACCTAACTTTTAGGGTGCGGCCTATATTCGGGTGCGGCCTATATCCGAGCCAATACGGTATATACCGTATTTGCTCGATTATAAGACAAGGTTTTTTCAGAGCAAATGCTCTGAAAAATACCCCTCGTCTTCTAATCGGGGTCGTCTTCTAATCAGACCTCAAATAGAGGTCTGATTATGAGACTAAGATCCAGATCCCCCACGCCGCTGCAGGGGACCTGGATCCTCCTATCTCCCCCCCCCACACACACACTTACCGGTGCTTCCTGCTGTATTGCCGCGGGTTGACGTCTACGCGATCCGGAAGGAGGTGTGGCTAGCAGCGGGGGTTGTCTGCGTCCGTCGCGGATACCTTCCCCGACTGTCAGAGATCAGAGTTCCCCGCACCGGTGCGGGGAACTCTGATCTCTGACAGCCCGGGAAGGTATGCGCGATGGACGCAGACAAACCCCCGCTGCCAACTCCACCTCCTTCCGGCTGCAGCATGGCATATAGGACATCCTGATGAAAGTCTAATAAACAGACTGAAACGTTGATTAGAAAACTGTAGTTTCTCGAGTGATTATTTAAAGAAGTCCCTGGAGTGCCAGTAACTATTTTTGGATGTTTTATGATTTGCTGTGGCAGCTACTTGGCACCGGGCTAAAAAAGTGGTGATTGGTGTGCAATTATTAATTTTGGACTATATATATATATATATATATATATATATATATATATATATATATATATATACACACACACACTGTGTCCACAATTATTAGGTAAGTTTTATTTTTGAGGAGTTATTTTACTACAGTGCTCTCCGTCAAACCAAAATGTTAAGAAACCTTAAACCTGAATACTTAAGAAAGTAAAAGTGAGGTTTTGGTTTTCTTAGGAGAATATCTATGTGTGCACAATTATTTGGCAACTATTAGTGTGAAGCATTATCATGCAACTAAATGAAAAACAATAATTTTATAGCAAGACAGGAGGCTTCATAATTTGCATAACATCTTTACTCTACCACCCATAGCAGCAAAGAGACAAACATGAAAATCTAAATATATAACCAATCAACATAATACAGGGACTATAAAGCCTGAAAACAGATACTCCTCCTCCTCTTCTTTGCTGCTACCACCAACAGGTCAGATCAGCTATCCATTCAATTTTCCTATATTGATTGTTTCTATTATAGATTTTTGTTATTATCTTTATTTTGCTGATATTATTATTGCAATTATATCACCTCTATTTGTTCCCTATTCTTCCCTATCTCTGCTCCCTGGGCCCTCCCTTTAAGCCCTAAAACCCTCTTCTTGTGCGTCTCTCGCTTTATTTTCCCTTTTATTTTTTCTCTAACAGGTTTTTCCTTACCTGTCTGTAGCAATGAGCAGCTTCCCTTGCTCTCTGCCCTCCTCTTCTCTGCCCTCCTCCCTCATGGTGCTGGATCCCCATTAGGTTCCTTCTCTCTCTTAAGCAATTGCCTTTTACTTTTCCATCCCCCGTCGACCTCCCAGGGCTCTTCAGGGTGACACTCCCTATTCAGATATTGATCCAGAGGGCTCAGTGAGCAAACACCCGCGTAAGGGCATTATGTTGGCACCTCTAAAGGGAAGCAACATGCGATACGCACTCCCGTTGGCTCCACCCCAGAGCTCAGTGGGGATATCCATGGTTCCTCATCTGAGGAAGACAAGGCTCCAGACGCCTACAACACACTCCTAGACGAGTGGCGAGGCGATTCTCCTGACTCTGACCTAGATTCGGGCAATCCGGACTGTGATGGATCGACCTGTGCCCCAGACTGGACACATCCGCCCGTCAGCTCCTTCCCTCTCCCAGTAAGCGGACACGCTGTGGCTGTCCGAAGAAAGCAGTCATAGACCAGCACTTCCCTCAATCATGAGACAGGACTTCATGCTTTGAGGTTAAAACAGAATTCTCTTTATTACAAACACACAGAATTTATATACAATCTCCATTCAATGTGCACCGAACCCAACCCCCAATCCCATCAACCACATCCCATCACACATCCCATCAGTATACAGGGAAAGTATCAGGTGAGGGGATTAAGGAATACAATGGGTTTCCCCCACCTGTGTTATCCCCCCTGTAATGCGGGTGCCGTCTGGGCAAACAGAGCTGTGCTGGCTGATTAAGAGCCCCAGCCAAGTTACAGGATTGTCTCTTTGAAGGCCGGAGCTGCAGACACATTCAGTCTCTGGGCCGGTTACACAATAAAACAATATAAGATATTACCGGGTCACGGTATCAGGAAATGGACACAAAAGTGTTCTATGACCCGGCTAAACTTCATATCAAAATATTTGACAGTTCACCTGGCCCTGTCACAGAGTGACTATAACATAACTTCTGTTATCTCAGATGCACTCCCTTGAGAACACATACTGCAGAGAGAGAGGTGGAAGGGTCTTTGAGCTAATCCACCCCACACACAGGCACATTCAAATGCTGTGGGCATCCATGCTCGGGCGAGGGGACTCCACCCGACCAGTTTTCAAACTCCCTGGTCAAATAGATCCAGAAACCAGTGGAGAGGGAGGTCCGGAATAAACTTCGGGCAGAATGCCCAGGTCCTAGGCTGCCACACAAGGTCTTAAGACCCACAAGTTTGACCCCACGAGGGTGACATATATGTCAAAAAACCGAGTGACGCCAGGCTGCTCTCATGAGCCAAGACCCTTGCCTTATGGATCTTGGGAGAAAGGAGATGGGTCCAGCTGCCGAAGGTCGCCATAGAACCCATGTCATGGGTCCTTCTCACTTTGTCAGCAACATCTTCCTGGTTCGCAAGAAGTCAGGGAAATCTTGACCCGTTATGAATCTCAGAAACCTCAACATCTTTGTCATCTGCCGTCACTTTAGATGGAAGGCATCCATCTTCTCAGAGATCTGCTACAAGAGGGCGACTGGCTTACGTCTGGATCTCAAGGACGCCTATCTCGCAGTCCCTGTCCACCAGGATCACCGCCGGTTTCTTCAATTCTTTACCTGCCTTCCCTTTGGAGCTCCGCCCTTTGACGCTTTACCAAGCTGATGAAATCTGCCATGGCTTTCTATCAGACCCAGGCGATCAAGAAGGAGTTCTATGGGTGCTATGCTCCAAGACAATTCCACTTCGGATTCTAGCTCGCATCGTGGGCCTTTTCTCTTCGTCCATCCAAGCAATCGTGCCTTCTCTGCTCTACTACCAAGCTCTTCATCGACCCACCTTTGCAGGTTTCCATCCTATGATCAACAGATCACTCTCTCGATGGAGGTGAGGCTAAAGCTCATGGGGTGGCTTTAATACATGGAGGCATGGAATGGTCGAGCTATCTTCATCTCCCTTCCCAACTTAGTCCTGGAATCTGAAGCTAGCTTTTACTGTTGTGGGGTGTCCAGACTTTCCGGAGTGACCGATGGTAGATAGTCAGCGGAGGAGAGACAATTGCACATGAATTGTTTGGAACTAATTGCAGGCTCCTTTGCCATTCGGAGTTTGGCCGCGGATTGCTCCAACTTTGGTTCCACCCGTCGGAAATAGCCGGTTCGTTTGGTTCCTGTTATAACCTCCTGTTCGTATTTGTTCTTCACGTTGGCTCTGCATCAAAGAAGAGGAGGAGGAGTGGCTGTCTTCAGGCTTTATAGTCCCTGTGTTACGTTGATTGGTTATATATTTTGATTTTGATGTTTGTCTCTTTGCTGCTATTGGTGGTATGTTATGCAAATTATTCGCCTCCTGTCTATATTAAAATTTAGATTATATATGCACCAAGGCTATTATAATCTCTAAATTTTCCATTGTATGTGTTTATTTTCTTCTGTTAAAGTGAGAATACTAAACAAACAACTCAAAATTTACAAATAAACAGTGACGTACAGCCACCCTTCAATAACAGTCATAAGCCTTCCATTCATGGAGTCTGTCAGTTTCTTGATCTGTTGATGATCAACTTTTTGTACAGCAGCAATCTCAGCCTCCCAGACACTGTTCAGAGAGGTGGTGTGAGGTTTTCACCCTGCCTGTCTGGACCCTGTCTATCTTGTACATTGTAACGCCAAAAGGTAAAGAGATAAACACCAGATAGTGAAACGTGAAAGTAAAATATTAAAAAGGTACTTCCTCACTGTACTGCTGCAGCCCGCAATAACACTCCTCTTAGTGTTCAACAGAAAGCAACCCAAAATTAGGCGCGCATGTACATATGTGGGAAAAAAATAAACAATAATAGTGCAATAATGTAAGATTCAAAGTGCTGTATGTGCGTGTATTATATGCACTCACAAAATTACAGATGGTCAAGGCTCTTCAGAATAAAATTCTTTCTTTATTTCTTCTTATTACTAAAAAAATTGATAAAAAGAGAACGGCCAATAGTGCAATATATTCCTGTGGTTGTTATAGGAAAAAAAATGCACTTACAAGATGGTAGATATTTTCAGGCACTTCAACTGAAAGTCCGAAGTTTAAAATCAATGAAGTCCAAAACAGTAAATAGTCCTCGTAGGAAGTCCTCAACGCGTTTCGCCTATCGGCTTCCTCAGGAGAACAGTTTCTTTCCGAAAATTTCATGATGTTCGTGGGTGTAGAACGTCTATTTATGTATTTTGTGTCCGTGTTCCGTGTTCCGTCTTTACTTCCGGGTTTGACGTCAGCGCGCTGTTCCCGTCGTTGCCCGGCAACCGTGACGTTTCGATGGTCCATCCCTCCTGTGTCTACGGCGTCTCCATGCGTCTCCTAGCAACAGGAGATATGCAGCGTCCCTATTGCTAGGAGACGCATGGAGACGCCGTAGACACAGGAGGGATGGACCATCGAAACGTCACGGTTGCCGGGCAACGACGGGAACAGCGCGCTGACGTCAAACCCGGAAGTAAAGACGGAACACGGAACACGGACACAAAATACATAAATAGACGTTCTACACCCACGAACATCATGAAATTTTCGGAAAGAAACTGTTCTCCTGAGGAAGCCGATAGGCGAAACGCGTTGAGGACTACCTACGAGGACTATTTACTGTTTTGGACTTCATTGATTTTAAACTTCGGACTTTCAGTTGAAGTGCCTGAAAATATCTACCATCTTGTAAGTGCATTTTTTTTCCTATAACAACCACAGGAACATATTGCACTATTGGCCGTTCTCTTTTTATCAATTTTTTTAGTAATAAGAAGAAATAAAGAAAGAATTTTATTCTGAAGAGCCTTGACCATCTGTAATTTTGTGAGTGCATATAATACACGCACATACAGCACTTTGAATCTTACATTATTGCACTATTATTGTTTATTTTTTTCCCACATATGTACATGCGCGCCTAATTTTGGGTTGCTATCTTGTACATTGCCATGCCTACCTGCAGCCACTAGTGGCCACCCTTCCATCTCAGGAGCACCAGCTTAATTATTTGAGACAGCAAGAGCCAGCCTTAGGTGTTTAGGCGCCCTTTGCGGACTACTTCTCTGGTGCCCCCCTCGACAAAAAAGGAAAAAAAATCTTGTAACAAACAACTAGTTTTAATTAGAGATTATATTATGTACAATAATATATAACTGGAAACACTGGTCACAATAATGTACCTTAAATATATTAAATATAAGAAAAAAAAACAATCTTTGTAACAAAAACAAATTTCCTTTAAGTATTTAAAAAAATTGGACCCTATGCAAATATTTCCTTTGCACTCCCTCCTCGCACCCTAGCATGTAACCACTCCCTCTGCTCCCACACCAAAAAATTTGCCACACTGACTGCAGATTATGGGAAGACTATGAGAGTCAGTGCAGTCTTCCCTCCTTCTGACTCTGCCATGACTTTGAAAGGTCCTCTCCCCATAATCATCCCCAGAGTCTCTTTGTCCCCTCATTCACTAAACCACACCTCTCTCTCTTACCTGTAGTTCAGGTATAGATCAAATAAACAACAAATGTAAACAACACTTGCGTGTATAGCATTGCAGGTATAGTCCAACAGAATAACACACCCAGCTTTGCTGGTATAGATCAACTGGGGATCACATGTAAACTCAGCAATGAAGGTATAGATCAACTAAATAAGATATACAAAGCCAGGTATACATAATAATAATGTTTGGAAACATAGCATATCATATATAGATCGACAGAATAACAGACAAATCCGGCTTTGCAGGTGTAGATCAACTGAAAATCACATATAAACTCAGCATTAAAGGCATAGATAAAAAAAAAGAAATTACAGGCAGAGATCACAGGTTGCACACCCCAAAGCCAGCACCCAATTACACACACAATTTACAGTCCAGCCTGAGCCATATTTGTCCCCAAACAGCCAAGCGTAAGACAACTTTGTCCCCAAACAGCCCGGCGTAAGACATCTTTGTTCTCAAACAGCCCGCCCTGTGCCACCTTTGTCCCATAAACACCCTGCTTGTGCCATCTTTACCTTTCCCCAAATCACTTATACATCTATGATACACACAAAACACATACAGTCACTCACTCATTCACTCTGTCATTTATACAATTCCTTCACACAATTATTCATTCTCTCACCCAGTCACACAAATCATTTACACATATTCATTAATACATTCTCACAATTCATTCTCACCATTCATCCACACATTCATTAATTCTCTAATTCATTCACACAATTTATCCACACATTAATTTATACTGACTAATTCAAGGCCTCGAGCTCCCACCACCGCAGTCAGGGCAGCGGTAGGGAGCAGAGGAGACAAAGGGGGCGGAGCGATTGCTAAAAACGTTTTCATGTGCGACCACTCGGCGCCCCTTTCTCTCCTACTCTCCCTGCCGCCCTGGCTTTGGTGATGGGACAGCTGCATGGAGCCCCTGCTGCCATGGCACCCTGTGTGGCCACACAGCTCGCACACCCCTAAGGCCGGCCCTGGAGATAGCTGAGCCAGGTTATCTGGAAGTTAACCATGTCTTTAAATACCTGCTCAGCACCTCAGTTGATGCCTTTGCGTTGTGCTTTATCTGGTCCTGTTCTCCTGCTAGCAGTAGAATATCAGAAAGAGGGGCGCATAAACATGTGAAAAAAAATAACAACACAATAGTGTAGTACAATCAAATATAGTGATGTGATAAATAATATATTGCACTCACAAAAGTGATAAGTAAAGAAGGCCCATCAGATGGAAGATAATCTTCTTGAAATCTGGAAAGCAAATAAGGAAACCAATGGTGCAGTATCACAAAGCTTATGTTTAATATAAAGAAGCTCGTAAACTCACAAGAATGTTGGCATAACCGATAGTGTTATGCTAAAAGGCACAATGTAAAATGTCCAACAAAAGATAATAATAATCTCAGTCTCAACGCGTTTCGCCAAACTTCGTTGGCTTCTTCAGGAGAAAATAATAGAATAAAATCCAAATGGATAATAATAATAATAACGTCCGTAGCGATACATCCTCTACTTCCGGCTTTTAAAGGTGTCTCATTAAAAAAAATAAGGCTTTTTTGGCCAAGGGGCCATCCCCAAAAAGAAGGCCTTTACAAAAAGTATTACCCACGCAGGGATTACGAATTGGAATTTCCAAAGATACCCTTCTCTCCATTAAAGAAAAAAAAAACCCTAAGATATCAAGAGGACAGAGAGGAAAAGGAAAATCACTAGAACTTGTACAAAAGTACAAAATTTAAAAATGAAATAATTTATCAATACACCCCCTTAATTCAACAGAATTATCTTTATTGAATAAAGGTTTGAAGTTCGCTCCAAATAAGGGACCTAATAATTTCAATTTATTTCTAGATGTACAAAAATACATCAGGAAATTGACTGTCAAAAAATTCTTTTTAAAAAAGGATAATGAGGTGATAAGCTATATGGATAAAGGAGATACATTTGTCCATACTAACTTCAAACCAAAATCTACTTTTTTTCCGCAAAAGAGTAAGGGTGAACATTTAGAAGTCTTTTCGGATATGCTCCTTTGGGAGTTTAGTAAATTCGATAATGATAAGAAAAGACAACATAATTTAACAAGAAAAGAACAAGAAAGTTTAAAAACTCTAAAAGAAAATAAAGATATTGTGATAAAAGCCGCTGACAAGGGGGAAGCTACCGTCATTTTAGACAGAATGTATTACATGAAAGAATCGTATCGTTTACTAAATGACGAAGATACATATGAAAAATTAGTAGGAGATCCAACAAAATTATTTCAAAATGAGTTATATAATTTATTATTGGAAGGTAAAAATCATAATATTTTAAATAAAAATGAGTTTAATTTTTTAAATATTAAGTTTCCAAAAATTGCAATTTTTTATTTTTTACCCAAGATTCATAAAGACCCCAAAAATCCTCCCGGTCGCCCCATAATAAGTGGTATAAACTCTCTCACTAACAATTTATCACAATATATTGATAATTTTTTATCAGTTCCATCTTACGTAAAAGATACTATACACATATTAAGAATTGTGGAAAATATTACGTGGTCCAAAGATTACATCTGGGCCACTGTAGACGTATACAGTAATCCCCCATGAGCAGGGGATTAAAGCAATTGAAAAGGTACTTAATACTGACGAAAAAATGGATAATTTACAAAATCAATTCATTTTAAGATGTATTAGGTTTATACTCACAATTATTTTTCATTTGACAAACAATTTTATTTACAAAAAAGTGGAACTGCCATGGGGACCAGATTTGCACCAAGTTATGCGAATCTATATGTCGCAGATTGGGAAGCCAGTTACATCGAGTCCCATCATCCTTTTGGTGCAAATCTGGTCCTCTGGAAACGTTACATTGATGACGTTTTAATTATTTGGAAGGGACCGGTAGAAGGTTTAGAACAATTTATAACATATATTAATCAAAATGAGTATAATTTATCCTTTACCTCAAATATTAATAAAGAACAGATTAATTTTTCTAGATCTTAGTTTAATTGGTAAAGATAATGAGAAAATAGGTTCAAAAACCTTCTTTAAACCCACAGATGGAAATGGATATATTGACTTTTCTAGTCGTCATCATCCACAATGGTTAAGGAATATACCTAAAGGATACGCAGAAATTGCACCCAAGAAGCAGATTTTCTCTCTCAAAGTCAAGATTTGATAGAGAAATTTGAAGAGAGAAATTACCCTAAGAAACTTTTAAAAGAAAGTTTCTCACAAGTTAAAAATACAGAAAGGGGCGCCCTGTTACAAAATAAACACAAACCGCAAAGAAATGAAGATTTTCATTTCGCTTTTAGCACTCAATACAATGATAGAGCATGGCAAATTAGACGGGCTATTAAGAAATGCTGGCCAATTTTACAGGGGGATAATATTCTACAAAAGTACTTGCCAGAAGAACCAAAAATTATATATAAAAAATTAAATAATTTAAAGAATATTATGGCCCCCAGTGCTCTCCCAGAGATAAAAAAGGAGACACATTTTTTATCACAAAAGCCTCCCGTTTTTTTTTGTTGCGGAGTATGTAAATTTTGCAAAATATGTCATACACAAAATAAAAAAATTTAAATGCACTATTACAAAAAAATAATATGAAATTCGCCAGTTTATACACTGCAAGTCTAAGAACATTATCTATCTTTTAGAGTGCACGTGCGGCATACAATATATAGGCCGCACGTCAAGAGAACTAAAAATTAGGGGCCTTGAACACTTGGGAGGCATTCGAAACAAAAATCTAAAACACAGTGTCCCTAGACACTGTGTAAATTGCACAAAATTCTCCCTCTCAGATTTTAAGATGATAGGTATAGACAAAGTATCTCCCCATTGGAGAGGTGGAGATATAAAAGAAATTTTAGCGAAGAGAGAGACAGAGTGGATATACAAGTTTCAAACATATAAAAAAGAAGGTCTAAATGTTGAATTGGATATATTAACTTTCATTTAATTTTAATTTTTACCATTCTATTTTTATATTTTTTCTATATATATTTATTATATTTTTTATATGGATACATATAGTATTTATTGCATATACATTTTATTTTATCTATTTATCTATTTTTTTTTTAATATTTTTATATACATTTTTTATCAATCAAATATGCAATTATAAATTTTACATATTTTACATTTTAATTATATTTCATATATTCACATACATATATTTATCTACATTATTTATATTTATATATTCTATTTATAACTTTTTTAAATATATACACATTTATCATTATTTATATATGCATACATATATTTATATTTTAATTACAGTATTTATACACTCATATACATAGTTTTTATATATTTTCTATTGTTTATATATATATATATATACACTATTTATACATATTATATTATCTATATATTTATATACATATATATTTCTAATTCATTATTTAATTATTTTAATTATACACTCATATTTACATATCTTTTTTATGTATATCCATTATTTTTTATATATATTCATTATTTTTTATACTTATTTATATTTATTTATATTTCCAATTCACTACATTATGTTAGACCTTCTTTCTTTTTCTCCTTCCTTCTAGGGATTACTCTTTATGGTATTCTTTTTATGGTATTTTTCTTATAGATACCTCTTTTTTCCTTCCTTATAGTCATTATTTATTTATATACACATTTTTTTAATAAAAGTCTAGACACATATATATTTGGGTTGTATATATATTTTTATTGATTATATTTGCCCTTGTCCGGGGGGCTGTTCTTTTTACATGTCCGAGTCCTATTTGTGGGGAGAGAAGAACATATAATTCATTTGATTATCCCCCTACCTTCATTTGAATGAACTTTATTAAACACATCATTGGATGCAGAGACTAGTACGGACGACGGGATGATGCGTACGTATTCGCGTCAATACACGCGATGACGCGATCTCCATGTACGCGACCGGGTGGATACAGCCGCAATTCCCGATGTCGCGAATGTGATCGCGCTAACACTGCGCCGCGCGATGACATGATGACTCGACTACAACGCAAGCAGCCGCGAGGACGTTAATGAGACACCTTTAAAAGCCGGAAGTAGAGGATGTATCGCTACGGACGTTATTATTATTATTATTTTTATCCATTTGGATTTTATTCTATTATTTTCTCCTGAAGAAGCCAACGAAGTTTGGCGAAACGCGTTGAGACTGAGACTATTATTATCTTTTGTTGGACATTTTACATTGTGCCTTTTAGCATAACACTATCGGTTATGCCAACATTCTTGTGAGTTTACGAGCTTCTTTATATTAAACATAAGCTTTGTGATACTGCACCATTGGTTTCCTTATTTGCTTTCCAGATTTCAAGAAGATTATCTTCCATCTGATGGGCCTTCTTTACTTATCACTTTTGTGAGTGCAATATATTATTTATCACATCACTATATTTGATTGTACTACGCTATTGTGTTGTTATTTTTTTCCCACATGTTTATGCGCCCCTCTTTCTGATATTCTGTTGCTGTACACTTGTGAGGTGTGTTGTTCCAGGGAGCTGCAGAACGTGTAGGAGTATATTTATTATTATTATTATTTTTTCACCCACATTATTTCACAACCAATTTATTTCACATGAAGGTGCTTTTTTGTTTCTACTCCTGCTAGCAGTATTCTGATTTGGAATAACCCGTTGTCCCCCGGCTTGCTTCTGACTTCGTTCCTTGGTTCCTGATTTGGCTTTTCTATTACCTGTGCTAACCCGCCTTGACAACACTGGAGGATAATGGGTTCCTGGTAGCTACATGTTTGATTCTTCTCAAATCTCTGGCAGTTAATTTGCGTCTTTTTTTTCTCAACACGTTTAATGCGAGTCTGTTGACTATTTGCAACAAAACGTGATGGCTGTGTGATCAAGCCCCAATATTTTAGCAATTGCTGCATCCCTCTGAAATACTTTTTCATTTTTTTTACCTTTCAGAGTCAGCAAAATCAGTTTTTCTGCCCATTTTGCTTTAGAAAATGTAGCTGCCTAATAATTATGTGTACCTTTATGATCATCTCCTTAGGCCACACCCTCCCTCATTACACAAATACACATCACCTGATATGCTTAAATTCAATAAGCATTCAAATTTATACAGCTTGGAGTTGGAAAATATGCATAAAAATTATGATATGGTCAAAATATTCACCTAATAATTGTGCACACAGTGTATACGGGGACGTTTAAAACATTTCCACACTTTTTTTAACCTCTATTTATTTTAAAACAAATTACATCACTTTTCTACTTAGTCACCTTCCTTTGCGATGCAATTTTCCCAACGTCGTACCAACTTTTTCCCAAAAGACAGTCAACATCAACTTTACAAACTTATGCTGCTCTGTCAGCTGCTTAGGCACCTACCTGGCACACACTTTACTAAACTTAAGGCTGTCATGAATCAGGGAATAGGCAGATCCAAGACTCACATTCAGCTTTCCTGCAACCGCTTCAACTGTTATTCTTCTGTTTGCGTGAATCAGTTCCAGAGTTCTTTATTCATTCCTCGTCGTCGTGGCTGTAGATGGACGTTCGGAGCGGTTACCTAAAGACCCCGCGTTCTGGGGGCCTCGTGGTGAATCACATTGCTGCCAGCAATGTAATTCCCCATGAAGCCCATAAAGAACAGTAGCGTATCCATAGGGAAAGGAGAGGCCGCCTCCCTGGGCCGGTCTTCAGGGCTGCAGGTATAAGATCTCCCAACCAGCCCTACTCAGCAGGCTCTCGATGAGCAGGTCTGGTTGGGGAGATCACAATCCCCCCCTCTAACCGGCCCAACATTAGGGTCTTTTACTTCAGACCTCGGCTTCCGTGCTCCCTAGGCAGCTGATGCCGAGCACCAGGATATGATGTCGTACCCCCGTGCTCTGAATCAATAGCCGGCGAATAGTGATTAGGAAGCACTGAAGCAGAGGTCTGAAATGACAAACCTCGTGCTCCACAACTGGATGGAAGATGATGGAAGATGAGAAAGGCCAGAGATGGGAAGAAAGGGTTGCAAGTGCAGTGTATGTGTATATATGTATATGTGTTTTTGTAAGCTGGTGTGTGTAAAGGCAGGGGTGTGTGAGGACAGTGAATGTTTATACATGTGTGTGTATGGACAGGCGTGTGTAAAGACAGTGAATATGTTTGTGTGTATGTATGGAGAGGCATGTGTAAGGGCATTGTATGTGTATATGTGTGTGTGTGTACGGACTGATGTGTGTAAGGGCAGTGTATGTATATATGTGTTTATGAGCAGGTGTTTGTAAAGGTAGCGTGTCAAGGAAGGCTCCATGCCCTGGGCTCCTGGAGGGGCCTGCGGACCAGCCTCCTCCCTACAGACTATGGGCCCTGGCCTTTGAAATGGTTCTGTTTTTGGGGAGGTGGGTACAGGGGATCCATTGGGACTACTTCTTCCCACGGTATACCGTTCTGCGTAGAATAGATGTCCCCTGCCGGACCCACAAGACACCTGGGACTCCGGGAGTCTGCACTGGTAAGGAGGACTGTTAAAACTTACTGCGCAGACGTTCACCGGCGAGCGTAAACAACCTCCGCTGCCGGCACGTCTGCACGATGTGCTTTAACAATCTCTCTTGCCGGGACTCCCCCCTTATCGAGAGTAGGATGCAGGTCCCCTGCACCGCTGCGGGGGATCTGTATCCTAACCCTGCTGCCTGCCCGGCGCCCTGAACTGCATGTCCCGGGCGTCGGGCGCTAGACCCCAAATATAGGCTGCACCCCCCACTTTAAACACTTAAAGTGGGGGAAAAAAGTGCGGCCTATATTCGGGCAAATACGGTACCTAATTTATATAGAGTTTTCATACCTTCCCAGCACTTATAGAGAACATACTATAAGGTGTACATTAATCGTAGAATTTTGATGCTTATGGCTTAACGGGTTTGGGGGTTGTGAACGGGGGCAGGAGGGGTATACTGGGTAGATGTTGTGTTAGGGCAATGGGATGTAAGGTTTTTTTTTTTCTTTTTATTATTATCTTTTTTATTTATTTATTTTTTCTATATTTTATTATATATTATTTTACCAAAATGGTTAGAGGGCCTCTTAGGGACCTCTTGAACATGTTATTAATGCCAGTGATGTCACAATGACATCACTTAGCTCACTTTATTGTTTTCTTTTTAAATTATTATTTATTGTATTGTTTTATTTATTTATTTTTTTAAATCACTAACCTTTTTTTTTTCCTCTCCGTTTCCTTTTTCAGCATGGGAAGAGGGTGAGAAACATGGTAATTTTTCCCTAACTTAAACTCGGGACAATAAGGTGACGCTTGTGGTGACATCCTCGCTCTGATCCTCCAATTGCGGGAGAGCGCGTCACCGCAAGCACTGCCATATAGCCCCAAGATCAAGATAGAGCAAAATTATGACATTTCCAGTGACATCCTCTCCCCTGATTAGCAGATTAGAGTGAGGACGTCACTGGACGTGTGGCCATATTGCCCTGAGTTCAAATTAGAGCAAAATGACGGTGATGTCCTCTCCCTTGATTGATCGCAGAAATGTGGATGAGGATAGAGATAGCATATTTAAGATAGAAGAGAAAGGAGAAATGTTTTGGGCCCATTTGCACATATCTTAGTCCAGTACACTTCTATACATAAAACAACAGAGCTAGAAAAAGCTAAAAGTACTTAATGTTTAGCTACCTGAAAACATCATTTAATGTAGAAAGTAGAACTGTTAAAAATGCACAATATATTTAAAACATATGTTTTTTGTTTTTTTTTAAACTTCTTTATTACACGGAGAAGACAAAGCATATAACATAAGAACAAAGTTGCATATAGACATGCTGACATGTTGACAAAATCGACATATACAGATAAAAGCGATGTACAGTTCCACTATCGCATACAGTACAAATAAGAATCTGGGAGACCAAAAGTAAGGTTGGGTGGATGACAATCATGGAATCAATCAAAAGGTATAAAAATTCCCCTTCACAAAGATGTTATTACCTCTTCAGATGCAAAACCCCGGGCCACAACATGTACCTATCCCGCCCATCAATAAGATCAAAAGCTTGGTATGGGGCGAGTACCTTTCAAGACCTGAAGGCAATACCATTCTGTGGTATTAAATGTTTGGTATAACGACAACCTGGTATCACCATCCAGCGTCGTGATAAATGGGGACCAATGGTTGAACAGAAACTTGACTTTGCTCTCCTTATGAAGAACAGCTTCGAGCCAATCCATTTGAAACAAAAAGCGTAATCGCGACAGGACCAGAGGTAACAGCGGCGGCTGAGGAGCAATCCACTGTGACAATATTGCCTGCTTGGCCACTGCCGAGATAGTGAGCAAGAGAGATTTAGCTCTAGCCACAGAGGGAGGAACATGGTCAGGGAATATACCAAAAATTGACCATTCAACAGAAATTACAAAACGAATGCCCAGAGTGTCTGTGATGTATAATTGTAGGGCATCTCAGAACGGGACAATAGAGCTACAGGACCATAAGCCGTGAAGAAGATCTGCCTCAGGTGAGTAGCATTTTAAACATCGGGAATGATCTGATAAGCCCATTAAGAACCGGAGTTTGGGGGTGACATACGCTTTATGCAAGATTTTTAAGGAACATTTCACCATAATCCCTAGACACCAAGATTTTAGAATTGCGGGTGTACGCCTGGAGAACTTGTTTTGGACTCAGATTTGGAAAATCAGTTTTCCAGGAGGTAATACCTGCTTTTTGGGACTCCCAGTTGATAATTGGTCTGAGCAGATTATATATTGTAGACATTGTGAGCATTGGGGCGGAGGATAATATTGTTATCTGGTCTAAGGGGTTGTTGGAATTAGCCCCAGAGAGGTGGGGAAGTAGTGTGTTAACATAGTTACGGAGCTGGAGGTAGTGAATAGGGTGAATCTGAATAGTAGGGAATTTAGATTGGAACCGCGAGAAAGACAATATTTTACCCTCTCGTGGGTCAAGCAAGTCACCAACGGCATGACCCCCCGCCCGGGCGAGTCGTCTAAAGACAACATCCTCCCTCCCGTGCTGAAACTGTGGGTTACGAAACAGGGGTAAGAACCGGGAATAATGAACCTCCAAGCCCAGGCAACGTCTAACACGCTCCCAGGCCTTCAATGTGTGATATAACAACGGATTGGAGACAACATCGGATGGCAAATTATTTTTAGGCTGATGCAGGAGAGAGGCCAAAGAAATGGTTGGAGATAGTTGTTGCTCCAGAGTCACATTAGTGAATCTAGACCTGCCACGCAGGCAATCCGCCTCAAAATGGTAGTTAGATGCCAGATTATAGTCTAATAGGTTCGGTAAATTCACCCCCCCACCGTTGTGAGCAGGCTGTTGGAGCTTTACCAACGAAATTCTAGCTTTTTTGTTGCACCACAGAAACTTACGCAGCAGTGCATTATGATATTGGATATCCTTCTTCAAGGTAATGGGCAACATGTGGATCGGGTACAATAGTTTTGGAAAAAAGGCCATTTTGTATAAGTGGCATCTACCTAAAAAGGAGAGGTTAAATTTGGACCAAGTTTTAAAAGAGTCCTCCATTTGACGCAACAACGGGGAAAAGTTTAGTTTGTAAAGATGTGTCAAATTTGTGGGGATTGTAAAGCCTAGATACCTCAAAGAGGGAAGTCGAGTCCAATTGAAGGGGAACGCCCCCCCCCATCCACGTTTAGCATGCGGGAAAATGAGAAGCACTTCAGTCTTAAGCTTATTTATTAAGAATCCTGAGGCCTTATGAAACTGATCGAATAGGTTAAGTAAATGAGGCATCGCCGCTTTAGGGTTAGAGAGATATAACAAAAGATCATCAGCAAAGGCGGCAACTTTCAGTTCGACATCACCCACCCTGATTCCCTCAAACTCGGCGGAACGCTCAATAACACGAATTAGAGGTTCGATCGCCAGATTATAAAGTAGAGGAGACAGGGGACATCCTTGGTGAGTACCCCTACCTAGGGAGAACCAACAGGAGTTCATATTATTCACCGTAACCTGAGCCATCGGTGAATGGTACAATGCTCGAAACATTTGTACGAAAGGCAAACCAAAATGATGGAATTTAAAAAAACTAACAAGGTATGGCCAGGAAATTCTATCGAATGCCTTATCAGCATCACAACTAATTACTTTAGAGGCCTTACTATTAGTAAGTTTGGCAGTAAGAATAGCTGAGATAAGGCTTCTAATATTTTGAGTGGAGTGGCGCCCTTTAACAAATCCAGTTTGAGAGGGGGAGGTGAGTTTCATTAAAATAGGTTGCAGTCTAGAGGCCATAATTTTGGCATATATTTTTAGATCTTGGTTCAAGAGGGAAATGGGGCGATAGGAGGAGAGGTTGGGTCCCTATGTGGTTTGGGAAGGACTATGATGCGGGAGGCTGTAAATTCCCTCTGGGGAATCTTCCCCTGCAGAAATCCATTATAAACGTCAGTAAGGTGTTTCGGAAGGTACGTATAGAGAAGTTTATAATATTCGGCCATCTGGGCCTGGGGATTTGCCATTAGGAAGGGATTTTATAGCAGCGGCAATCTCAGACGGGGTGAACGGTTTGACCAAACGCTCACGGTATGCAGGTGTCAGTTTTGGAATATCAGCCTGCCGAAACATTTGAAGCACCACGTCAGGGTCATTAGGTTCTGAAGAATAAAAGTCCTCAAAGTATTTAGCAAAGAGTTGCGTAATTTTATCACAACCGATTGAGAAGTATCCTGGAGCTGGGTTACAGTATGATATTTAGATTTAGAGTGACGGATAAGATTGCCCAGAAGTTTGCCGGACCTATTGCCCCAGCGGAAAAAAGTATTGCGAGTATAATTATAAGAAAGCTGTGCCTTTTCAGTAACCCAGGCATCGTAGAGGGATTAAATCTCTTTATACTTTTTCAGGGTATCTGGACTGTGATGGGTTTTATGGGAAACATACGCCCTGGAAAGATCATCAGTGAGTTGGACAAGTTTGGCTTCGGCCTCTCTCCTGCGTCGCACAACATAAGCAATGACATACCCCCTCAGAACCGGCTTAGAAGGACCCCAAAATAAATCAGGGTCGTCGAGATGTTCATGGTTATCATCGACATAATCATTCCATTTTGCAATCAGTAATTGTTTAAACGCTTCCGAAGTATATAAAGAATTAGGAAACCTCCAATTACGGGACACCTGATATGGGGAAGCCAGACCGATATCCATCCAGATAGGGACATGGTCAGAGATTACTATTTGACCTATGTGGGCACCCTTCAACCTGTGTAAAAACGACACCGGTATGAACAGGTAGTCCAGCCTGGAGAAGGAGTTATGGGGATGAGAGTAAAACGTGTATTGTTTATCCGTCGGTTAAGAAACCTCCAAGCATCCCGCAAACGAAGGTGATCCAACACGGGTAGGGAGGAGAGCCCGACACGGCGAGAGGAAGGGCCGGACACATCTAGAGAAACGTTGGCCACTAAATTGAAGTCACCCCCCAAAATGACGTTGGGGGCCGAAATCTCCAGCAGCAGTGAGTAAACTTTGGCCAGAAAAGCGGGCTGATCAGAATTGGGGTCCCTCCGGGTCATTAATCTTAATGGGTTTCCTGGAGATAAATAATGTCTGGATGCATTCGTTTGAGATGGGTAAGTACCTTTTTACGCTTAACGGTGTATTTAAACCTTCAACATTCCATGATACAATACATAATGAAGAAGGCGCATCACATCCACTATCAGATTGTACTATAACCACAATAACAACGGGGCCAGGAGGTCACCCGATGCCCCGCTGAGGAAAAGATAAGACAGAGAATGAACCTGGACATTGCGGCTCAGGGGGGTCCCAGCCAGCCCCCCTAAATGCCCAACGGACTATGTAGAGAATGAAACCGTACATCACCAGTTGTAAAGTGCAATGCTTCTCCCATTTTTTGTTTTTTTGTATAAACCGAAATTCGGCACATTCAATTTTGTGCCTAGAAACACAACAGAGAAACCAAAACAAATAAGAATAATCGAGAACCAACAAAACATTGTACAATGACCAAGAAAGGTGAACCGGAAGATACATAACCAAATACCAATGGCTTTTAGAGATCTTGAGTCCTAGGGGAGACAGGTGGAGAGGAGCGACGCAGGGAAGCAGGACGAGAGCGAAAAGGAGGAGGGGGGAGGCCTCAGGCACCGCCGAACTATCTTCCGGAGAGGGAGGAGATCTGGATCCAGCACGAAGAAATTCTCTGGCCGCCATAGGGGTGTCAAAAAAGTAGGCCTGCCCCTCATGGGTAATCCTGAGCTTAGCCGGATAGAGAAGGGCGAATTTCACTCGTTTGTTGTAAAGTTCCATACAGATTTCGGAGAACTGGCGTTGTTTGACCGTTACTGCTGCAGAAACATCTTGAAAAAGTAATAGTTTGTTTGTGATAAAAAATAGCCGTGACCTTTCTATAAGCGTTCAGGATCTTGACCTTGTCAGTATAGTTGAGGACGCGAAAAATCACCGCCTTAGGACGAGACGTAGCAGAAACTGGTAGTTGACCAATACGATGTACTCTTTCGATGATCAATTCACCCTGAGGAAGCACCAGGCCCAAAGACTTGGGAAGCCGTTTCAAGGTCGTGTAGCGCTGTGCCCTTAACCTCCTCAGGCAGGCCAACCAGACGCAAGTTATTGCGTCTACTACGGTTTTCAAGATCATCAATACGGTCTTGTAATGATGTGATTAGATGATCCTGTGAGTGGAGGGATGCAGACATGGAGATGTTCCCATCTTCTATGTCAGATACCCTGGAATCCAGAGTAGTGATTCTCTGTCCCTGAGAGACCAACTCAGCAAGAACGGCATTGATGGAATAAGACAGTTTTTCAAGCTTTGCATCCAAGAGTGGAGATATGACACCAACAAGGTCTTGAGCCGTCAGTGGATCTTTTGAGGAGGCGTTGGACACGGAGTGCCCTTCCGCTACAGTAGAGCCTGACCCAGGAGGTGGCACCGGTTTCAAGGTCGCTGTGGATTTATCTCTTGCCTTGCTTTGTCTGGTGGATGATTTAGGTGGTGGATCCATCTATTTTTCCATGTGTAGACAAGGGGCTGTGAGGAACTCACCCCAAAGAGTAGGAATGAATAGGATAGCACAAGGGTGTAAGACACAAAACTACAATCTGTGCACAGATCTTGTGATAGGATCAGACACCCAAGCATATATACACGTACAGAAATACCACATAAATAGTGAGCATATCACAACAACATCGGAGAATAAGAGGAAACAAACCTAAACCCCAAAAGTGAATAGAGAAGCCCGTACCCTGCCTCCCCACCTAACTAGTGCCCAACCTAACCCACGGACTAACTAAGTGGCAGAAATGTCAAAGAAGCGGGCCAGGCATAGTCACGTTGATTTATGGCCCTGTGCACTTGAAGCTTAATGTAGCTCTCCTCTATACGTGACTCACACCACTTTCAAACTGGGCCAAGCCACCCAACCAAACCTGAACCAAATAAATAAATTTTTTAAAAATAAAAATAAAAAAGAATCCCAACCCCACCACCCAGCCTAACTACAACCCACCCATAGCCCCCATCTAACTAAAGACAAAGTGCAGCAACAGACAGTTGGCATAGAGTCCCGTTTCCAGAAAAGTAGTGGAAGGTGCAGATCGACTGAATGGCGCAGTATGTTGAGGCGATCCGTATGAGGCAGAGCCCAAAACGAAAACCCCTCCACCCAACCTAACTAAGACCCACCCGTACCCTATTCTAACTAATACCAGGTTGCAATATAAACGAAAAGTAGGGGACAGACGGATGAAACAAAAACGCAGAGTACTTGCTGGACACGTGGTTAGGCCCACCTCACCATTCTCCCAGTGACACTAAAGGCTGAAATGCAAGTGTGGATCCCGGTAACTGCTGGCGTCAGCGATGGATCATGGGCAGCGAGGGACACACTGGATGAGGTGAGAGAGGCCGCTAAGGTTGTGGCAAACCAGGTTGATAGTACCTACTTGGTGTCCCACGTAGGTCAGTCAGGGGTAGCACCTGCGTTCGATCCGTTTGCCGAGCTTGGTTCCAGCAGCCACTGCCCGTTGCGTTGTCTGCATCATTAATAACAAAGGAGGATGATCGCCAACCAAGACCGCTGCTCCAGCTCCGCGTTCCCACAGCAATGCCACCAACTGTGCGAGGGCCCAACAAGACTCCTGCAGCAGTACGGCAGAACGGAGGAGGTAGGTATTCGCGGATTACAGCTGGTCTGAGCAGATGATGGATAGGTCTTGGCGGAGAAAATACTGTTGCAGATATAAAATAAATCGGCAGAGCGGAAGAGTCTCCACTCCAGGCCCGTGGCTTCAATCGAGGCCTTGACTTCCAGGCCACACCATGTAGGGTGGAGGATGCGGCTCCAAAAGTAAAAAAAAAACAAAATAAAGTCTGAATCATCTGCCCAGTAGGTAGACGATGAAAAGAATGTAAGTGGCGTTCAGAAAAAACGGTGTAGAACGGTAGATGGCTATAGATTATTAGGCAAGATGAGGAGCGCGATTCAAAAGCAGCCATCTCAAGGGCTGCTTTTTAGAGAGAGAAGTCTCTAAAACATATGTTTAATCTGATACTGGTAATAAAATAATTTGATGGAAGTTCTAGCTTGAGGTTGTAGAATATAGTTAGCCAAAACATCCCCTAGGTGTTTCTGAAAATATAGATTCCAATGATGCATCTGATATCTCTTCTTCAAATCCAGAGTATTTTCAAAGTTTAATTTTTAAGATTAAGGTTGTAGCAAAACATTTTCTTTGTGTTTCTAAAAACATACATTCTAATCCTGCATCTAATATGCTTTCTTCAAACCCACCCATCTCCTCGTCAGTGTTCTTTTGCAAGATGCAATAACTTTTCTTTTAAGTCATCTTTGCCACTACTCAGGGCTTGACTAAACATATGGGTGACCGAGTGGTCTTCAGATAGATGGAGCTACAAGCAGCATGGCTTTTGGGGTGACTGATGCTGAAGTTGCTCTTCCATGAAAAAGTAACATGAGGTTATTACAGGGAATCTTTTTTTTAATACTTAAATGTTCTTTCTATCACAGTTGTTTTCTTGCATTGACATATTATTGTACATGGATATTACAGAAAATCCATAGCATGATATAACTGGATAAAATATACAGCTTACAAATCAGCATTGGTACATTTTTATAAACAGCACAGTCTTTGTCTCCTGAATGCGGGCCATTAAGGATTACCTATGGGTGAAAGCAGCTTTTCCCTCTTCCATTTAAAAGTGAATGAACAGTAACACTAAAACAAATAAACAAAAACTTTTGTAGATAACCCATGAAGTTTGTTTGTTGTTCATTGATATTGATTCCTCCCACAATATCTCCCACACTTATTATCCTGCATAGTCTTAGCCTCTATGATAGAGGGATAATGATCTAAGTGCTTTTAAGGGTCTCCCCTAACTGTTCTGGTTACGGGATTCCGCAAAACAAGCTCTGAACTTTAAATCTGTAAGGAATAGATTTGTGTATAAGAGGGGATAGTGTTAGCTGTTATAGGGGAACGCTCTTGTAGCGTCCTATGGTGTTCTAGAATGTCAAATATTTAATACTTTTTAAGCATTTTTCTAATGAGCAGTAGTTAGGTGGGAGAGACATAGTGATTATTTCTAAAAAGCATTTATCTTTCAATGCAAAGGTGATCTTATTACTATTGTGACCAATGGACCAAAACACTTAGAGACCACAATTGATAATTTTGCAAGGGACGATAATTTCAGATTGACTTTAGATGTTTGTATTAGGACATGAATATACACATGTCATCTTGCAGTATAATTATTTTATGACTAGAATCCTATATACAATCGTGGCCAAACGTTTTGAGAGAGTATTTGTCTTCACAAAGTTTGCTTCTTCAGTGTTCTTAGATATTTTTGTCAGAAGTTACTATGGTATACTGAAGTATAATTACAAGCATTTCATAAGTGTAAAAGGCTTTTACTGTCAACTAAATCTGCATTACATTATTCGTATGAGAAAATGACTTTACCCTAGTCCTCAGCAGTCCAATCTCTGTACCTTTTGCAGAATATCAGTCTGTCCCTGATGTTTTCCTGGAGAGAAGTGGCTTCTTTGCTGCCCTTCTTGACACCAGGTCATCCCTCAAAAGTCTTCGCCAAAGTGTGCGTTCAGATGCACTCACATGTGCCAGCTGCCATTCCTGAGCAAGCTCTGCACTAGTGATGCCCCAATCCCGCAGCTGGGTACCGAGTCCAGTGTTGCGTCAGGACCTCTCCTCCATGGCTGTAGCTAGAGAGTGCGCGGGAACACGCTCCAGTGACGTCATGGGCAGAAATTTTAAAACCGAGCACTGAGCATTGCTCAGTTATTGTGTCTAGTATTGCTACGTTCGCTGTATTAGTTATCCTGATTGCTTCCTGTGTACCAGACCTGGCTTATACTGGCCGCTCCTGCACCTGACCTTGGCATCTAAATGGCTTCCTGATCCTTCTGTGTACAGACCTCAGCTAGTTACTGGACTTTGCTTTCCTCTCCATCCTCCTGTGTACCGACCCTTGGCTTGCTAACCGATGCTGATTATTGGGTCTTGTCTACTTAACACATCGCTCCGGTTCCTGGTCCTGCGTTCTGGACTCCATTGTTGTTTACTTCATCCGACTAGCCTGACAGTTTCCTTGTAGGTAACCATGGTTAACAGAAGAAAACCAATTATTTCAAGCACTACCCTCCTTTTAAAGCTTCCAGTCAGTCATTCTAATTCAGTCAGCATAACTGATCTCCAGCCTTGTCCATGTCAACAGTCTCACCTGTGTTAACAAGAGAATCACTGACCGGATGTCCGTTGGTCCTTTTGGGGCCGGGCTGAAATGCAATGGAAATGTGTTTTTTTTAGATTAAGTTCATTTTCATGGCAAAGAGGGACTTTGCAATTGATTGCAATTCATCGGATCACTCTCAATAACATACTGCAAATTGCCATCATCTAAACTGAGGCAGCAGACAAATTTTATATTTGTGTCATTCTCAAAACCTTTGGCCACATCTGTATTTGAGTCTGTGTTATTTTAGTGGGATCAGAAGAACTGAACATGTCCTTACTTGCCATTACTGCATAAGGAAAGTTTCATGAACGTTGTAAATTACTTATTTATTTTTCATGTTTTCAAGAAAATTGCTGCTGATGGAAAAAGACAGGAGATCACTGTATTGGATTCCAAAAGAAGTAATGCAATAAATATCGGACTTACTGTTTTACCTCCACCAAGGACTATTAAGATGGCAATTTTGAATTTTGATGAATATGCATTAAATAAAGAGGGAATTGATGTAAGTAAAATTGATAACATAATTTATATATTCTAATATTTGTGTTAGAAAGTACATGTGCATGTACGAATACACCCCTTAGTGAAAAAACTATCGGTAAGCATCCACTGAAAATCCCCCATTTAGAGCCACATCTTTTAGATGAGGATGCATAGGGCAGCGGTGAATTCTTGCCTAGGCCAACTATGTGGTTACATTAGATTAACAATTCAGTATGTAAGGTTTAGAAACTCTGTGTATAGCACTGAAAGCAGCCATTTTAACTTTCTATTCACAGGGCTTAGATTATTTATCCCTGTTTCTTAAAATACATTTTCCTCTTTGATGGCCATCCTATGTGAGGATGTAGGAAGGAGATGGGAATCATATTTTTACATTTGTTTTTGGTGTCATTTATATGAAGGAAAGTATTTTCTTTGTTTCTGTATATCATATACCAATTAAATACCACTTGATAACTTAGCACCCATTGAGCAACCCATTGAAACTTTAAATAGTTATGTGAAAGTAGAAAATTAAAAAAGTAGACAACTATATCTGGTACACCAATTAACATTTTAAGTAATCTGCTACAAAATGTTTGTATTTTTTTGAACAATGATGACAAGGAAGTTACTAGGGACTGTAAATGAAACCCACTCAGTTCAATGAGTGATCTTATACCAGAGATAATAGTCCTCCTTGGTGGTGTGTCCTTTGATCTATGCCATCTATTAGTAAAATCAGTTTATTGGAGAAAACATGTACTGGATTAGACTCAAGCTTGGAATAGACATCACTATTCTCAAATTGTCTTATGGGTTACCTCCAATAGTATGGATGTCTGCATTACAAAAACCAAAAAACAAAGTTGTTATTAGTCTTCAAAGAAGAAAGCGTATATTTTCAGACAAGGTAAGGTTAGAGGTGGTGTCAGTAACAGTAGATAATTATGTAAGTGAATGTTCAATAGTTTTTTGAATTGAGTATATGACATCTGTAATTGCTAAAATAATATATAGACTGTAATATCTAATATATACCGTATTTGCTCGATTATAAGACGACCCTGATTATAAGACGACCCCCCCAAATCTGAATATTAATTTAGGAAAAAAAGAAAAAGACTGAATATAAGACGACCCTATAGGAAAAAAGTTTTACCAGTAAATGTTAATTCATCTAACCTATTTTTTTTAAATAAAAGCTATGATTGAGAAAAATATTTTGGTTTTATTTCCTGCTATTTTCCAACCTGCCCCCCAGTTATGCACATCTGCCCCAGAAATGCCTAATACCCCCTATATGCCACTGTGCCCCATGATCTGCCTTTTAACCTTCTAAATGCCACTGTGCCCCATGAAATGCCTTTTAACCCTATATGCCACTGTGCCCCATGATATGCCTTTTGACCCCCTATGTGCCACTCTGCCTCCAGAAATGCCTTATACCCCTATATGCCACTCTGGCATTTAGAGGGTTAAAAGGCATATTATGGGGAAGAGTGGCATATAGGGAGGTTTAAGGCATTCAGGAGGCAAAGTGGCGTATAGAGGGTTAAAAAGGCATTTCTGGAGGCAGAGTGGCATTAAGGGGGTTAAAAGGCATTTCACAGAGCACTCTGCCTCCAGAAATCCCTTATGCCCCCCATTTAACACCCCTCCCTCCTCCAAACTTGCCGGTGCTTCTGACTTCCCTGTCATGTAGCCGGGGCAGCGTGTAGATCCCACGCACTTACGCTGCAGCCGGAAGGAGGCATGGCTGGCAGCGGGGGTTGTCTGCGTCCATCGCGCAGACCTTCCCCGACTGTCAGAGATCAGAGTTCCCCCGCTGCTAGCCACACCTCCTTCCTGCTGCAGCGGAAGTTGCTGCCTCAGCTACACACCGGGGACTCAGAAGTGGGCCGGGGGGGGGGAGACAGGAGGATCCAGGTCCCCTGCAGCTGCAGGGGATGTGGATCTTAGTCGTCTCATAGTCAGACCTATTTGAGGTCTGATTATAAGACGACCCCGATTATAAGACGAGGGGTATTTTTCAGATCACTTTTTTTTACAAAAAAGTCTTATAATCGAGCAAATACGGTATATATATATATATATATATATATATATATATATATATATATATATATATACACACTATATAGACTGCAACAATTGGAGGCTTAGTTTCTGAAGTAAAATGTTTCAAGCTTTCAAGTGCATACAGAATTTTAAACTAAATTTTGGTAACATATTTTGCAAAGTGAACGGGTTAACCTGATTAATTATACAAAATAATTATGTAAAATATCGAGATGGCGAAAATGGTAAACCTTAAAAGTGCCTTAAATTCTTCATTTGAAAGAACAGAAGAAATGTTAACAATGCTTGTTTTTTGGCTTTGCACCTGTTTCAAACATTTTATTTCTGGTGATTGTAATTAAAATGTCACAGTCAAATCCTTATTAGATACCGTTGAATAAGTTTTATGCTCTGAATAGTCAGCATCTGTGTCACTAAAAATAATCCTTTGAGGTGTAGTTGTATGATATTTTTAGGGGACAGAGTTCTTGCGTCCTGAATGACGTATACTGCTTTGCCAATTCTAAACAACATTCAAATCATAGTCCTCTTATCTCTCAAAAATGTAGATTTTCTTTTGCACTCAGAAAGTACAGCATAAACGTGTGAAAGATGTGATTACAATTTATCATATACAAAAACTTTAATCTGGAACCTATACTTGCCAAAATGTATTAAAGGTGCTGTTCTTTCTAGGGGGCCTCTTAAAGTATCCTAATGAGTTCTACATCATGTTGAGTGAAGTAAAAGAAACCCGTCATTTAATTTTCCTCCTTAATGAACCCTGACACTTTAAAAGTTTAATTAAATACTACAGCTGCCTAGAAACAGATGTATTGCATCACAGCAGTCTGACCACCTGCAGCCACTCTCACCCCCCGTTTCATGCTTACGCGTGTGAAACAGCAAAGCTTTACAGATCTTAATACATTTTAACGGCCACATTAGTCAGTGGTGAGGAGTGAGGTGTTTTGTGTGATAGGTGTGTTGGGAGTGATGTATGTGAGGTGAGTAAGGTCCCATTAAAGCTAAGGCCCCTTTTCTGATGTCAGAGATGGGCAAGCTGAGCGTACATAGTAGGACATAATATAAAAATCTAAGATAGGAAAAATGTTTATGTGGAACAGCACCTTTAGGGTAAACCTCAGTTGACAAGAGCCTTACACATATATGGCACAAATGTACAGCCTTTAAAAACCCTGTTTTTATATACACAATTTGGTTATCAAAATAAAATAGTATATTTATTGAACCACAGTAAAACTAATATTTTTGCTTTAACTCTCTCTATAGAAAATATTGACAATGATGCCAACAGAGGAGGAGAAACAGAAAATAGAAGAAGCCCAGTTAGCAAATCCTGATATTCCATTGGGCAATGCAGAACAATTTCTTCTGACTTTATCATCCATAAGTGAGGTGTCAGCGAGGCTTCAACTGTGGGCTTTCAAAATGGACTTTGAGCTAGTAGAAAAGGTAGGAGCGTAAACATTACTAATAATTATATATTTCTGCCTATTGAATACACAATTCATAAAATAAACTATATACTTAACTCATGGTGTAATTATAAGATATCATTTTTAGGTTTATCATTTATAAAAGATCCTAAATGATATGAAAATATAAACCTATAGAAACACACACCTATGCTACAAATCATATCTATATTTATCTGTCCCTGTCTCTCTCTCTTATATATATATATATATATATATATATATATATATACCGTATTGGCTCGAATATAGGCCGCACTTTTTTCCCCCACTTTAAGTTTTTAAAGTGGGGGTGCGGCCTATATTCGGGGTCTAGCGCCCGACGCCCGGGACATGCAGTCCCGGGCGCCGGGCAGGCAGCGGGGTTTGGATACAGATCCCCCGCAGTGGTGCAGGGGACCTGCATCCTAATCCCCGATACGCTATGACAGCCTCCCCTGCCAGCACTTCCCACGGGGGGGGGGGCCGGCACGGGAGGATGTCTAAGTGCATCGTGCAGACCGTCCGCACGATGCGTTTTACCTCTGCCCCCCCCCCGACTTACCGGAGCAGACTCCCGGGTGTCTTGTGGGGCCGGCGGGGGACATCTACGCAATACGGGTATACAACTTCCGGTGCCGGCACCGGAAGTTGTATATGCGTATTGCGTAGATGTCCCCCGCCGGCCCCGCAAGACACCCGGGAGTCTGCTCCGGTAAGTGAGGAGGACAGTGGTAGCATATCTCGGGCAGGGAGGAGGACAGTGGTAGCATATCTCGGGGAGGGAGGACAGTGGCAGCATATCTCGGGCAGGGAGGACAGTGGTAGCATATCTCGGGCAGGGAGGACAGTGGTAGCATATCTCGGGCAGGGAGGAGGACAGTGGCAGCATATCTCGAGGAGGGAGGACAGTGGCAGCATATCTCGGGGAGGGAGGACAGAGTGGCAGCATGTTTTTTTGGTGCTTTTTTAAAGAAAAAAACTTTTTCTTTAAAAAAGCACCAAACTTTAGGGTGCGGCCTATATATACGGGGGCGGCCTATATCCGAGCCAATACGGTATATATTATATACACTTTGTTGTTATAAAGTTTTGGGTAACTTAGCTGTGGAAAACCAGGACATCTAATGATCAATAGCCTTTTAAACTTAAAACTGGACTAGCTAACATGACATGCCATTGGAACACAAGAGTGATGGTTGCTGAAAAAGAGCCTCTGTATGTATATCAAGATATACCAATAAAAATCAATTGTTTACAGCTACAATAGTCATTTACAACAATTTCTACACTGTATTTCTGAACCATTCAACATTACTTTAATGGACTCAATTAGCTTTTTTGTGAAAAACAAGGAAATTTGTAAGTGACCCCAAAATTTAGAACGTTTGTGTATGTACACTCACTGGCCACTTTATTAGGTACACCTTGCTACTACCGGGTCAGACCCCCTTTTGCCTTCAGAACTGCCTGTTCAGGAAACCTGTTCAGGAAACCAGTTTGCGATGATGTGTGACATGGTGCAGTATCCTGTTATAATTAGCCATCAGAAGACAGGTACACTGTGGTCATAAAGGGATGGACATGGTCAGCAACAATACTCAGGTAGGCTGTTGCTTTGAAAAAATGCTCAATGGGTACTTAGGGGCCCAAAGAATGCCAAGAAAATGTCCTCCACACCATTACACTACCACCAGCCTGAACCGTTGATACAAGGCAGGATGGATCCATGCTTTCATGTTTATGCTAAAGTCTGACCCTGCCATCTGAATGTCACAGCTGGAATTGAGACTCATGAGACCAGGCAATGTTTTTTCCAGTCTTCCATTGTCCAATTTTGGTGAGCCTTTGCAAATTGTAGCCTCAGTGTCACGTTTGCTAACACCAAAAGCACTCACCGCAGGAGATCTACAGAATAAGGAATCCCCAGGAACTCAGGATGATCCCAACTGTGAGGAAGCTGCTGTGATAGCTGAAAATGGTGGATACTGAGCTGAAGCAGCGGGGTGCAGAAGCAGAAGATATGGGAGCAGCCCAGGATCAGATATACGATTCCGGAAGTCAGACGAGCCAGGGGTCGGATACACAATACGGATAGTCAGCCAAGCCAGAGGTCGGATACACAATGCGGATAGTCAGCCAAGCCAGGGGTCGGATACACGATGCGGATAGTCAGCCAAGCCAGGGTCAGGTACACGATGCAGGTAGTAAGACAAGCCAGGGGTCGGTAACGATGGTCACAGGCAGAGGTACAAAATCAGCAGGCAAGTGGGTAGTCAGGAAATCCAATGGTCAACCAAATAGCAACAAAGCAAACTCAAACTCAAAACGGAGATAAGACCACAACAGGGTGCCTGTGGACAGATCTGCAGGGTTTTTTAATCTGGCGCCACAGAAAGCCACGCCCCCAACAGAGCGTCAGGGGCGTGCCCTTAGACGTCCCTCTGACTCACGGCTCCAGCCGTGAGAATTGACTGCGCCCCCAGTGGAGACCGGCGAACCGGTAAGTAACCCTCTTTGGGGATTCCTTAGGCAGCGAGCAGTTTTCCTTCTGATCGCTGCCGAATCCCCAGATCTGCCCTCCTGCTTCCTGCACCGGCGATCGGGTTGCAAATCGCCAGTGCAGGGAGATCGGGAACCCTGGACCCCACCGCACTTACGTGCTGACGTCCGCCCGCCAGAGACGGAGCCCGAGCTCTCCAGCTCGGGTCTTCGTGACCCGCGGGCGGATCGCCGCTCACAAGGACCCGGGACCGCTACCGGACCCGGGACCGCAACCGGTCCCGGGACCGCGACATTACCCCCTCCTCGAAGGCCGGCCGATGGCCGCAACGTCCCAGGCTTGGTGGGATATTTGAGGTGAAATGACCGGAGTAACGCAGGGGCATATACATCTGTAGATTTAACCCAGGACCTCTCTTCTGGACCATACCCCTTCCAGTGAACCAAATAAAACACAGAATTTCTGACTTTCTTGGAATCCAGTATGGATTGGACCTCGTACTCAACATGAGAATCAACTATAACCGAGCTAGGGCGAGGAATAAATCTGGTAAAACGGTTGCAGGTGAGGGGCTTAAGTAGAGACACATGAAAACGCGAGGCATTCTAAGGGAGGAAGGAAGATTAAGTTCATAAACTACTGGGTTAATTTTGCGCAGAATTCGAAAAGGACCAATGTAACGTGGGTCAAGTTTCATGGAGGGAACTTTAAGCTTAATATTTCTCGTGGATAACCACACACGATCGTTAGGCATATAAGACGGACCCAACCGACGACGACGATCAGAATGCTGTTTATATTTGAGGGCCGCTGTGGATAAGGCGCGACGGACTTTGTCCCATACGGAAGGTAATGGTTTGACATAAGAATCTACCACTGGGACCTGGGAATCCTTGAATGAATCGGGCAAAGAGGAGGGATGGTAACCATAATTACAAAAAAACGGAGTAAGTAATGATGATTCATGAACGGTATTATTTCTAGTGAATTCGGCCCAGGGCAAAAGTTGGGTCCAATTGTCTTGATATTCATTGATAAATAAACGTAAAAATTGTTCTAGAGTCTGGTTCGTTCTTTCAGAAATGCCATTGGTCTGGGGGTGATATGCTGAGGAATAGGCTAGGGATATCCCTAACGAGGAGCAAAAGGTTTTCCAGAACAATGCCGTAAATTGCACCCCCCTATCAGAAACTATTTGCATAGGAATACCATGTAGACGAACCACGTTATCAACAAAAATAGGGACCAAATCGGGAGCCGAAGGTAATTTAGGGAGAGGAACAAAGTGCGTCATTTTAGAAAAACGATCAACTACAACCCATATAACAGTATTCCCTTCGGAGGGAGGGAGGTCAACGATAAAATCCATGGCTAAATGGGTCCAAGGACGAGCGGGAACCGGTAAAGGTAGAAGCAACCCGGAAGGTTTAGAATGAGACGCTTTAGCTGTGACACATGGGTGACAAGAAGCAACATAATCGACACAATCCGACTTTATCTCAGGCCACCAAAACTGTCTACCAATAATTTCCAGCGTACGCCGAGCACTAGGGTGACCTGCCAGGAGAGCCGAATGCGCCCAGGATAAAACCTTAAGTCGTTCTGAAGCCGGAACAAACAGAGAACCTATAGGCCATTTACTATGGACGGGTACCTTGGTTTGCGCTTTAAGAATACGTGCATACATCGGCGAATACACATGAGTGGAAACTGACGCAATAACCTGAGATGGGGAGATAATAGGTTCGGGTTCCGACGTATTGTCAGTATCGGATGCGAACTGTCTAGACAAGGCATCGGCCTTAATATTCTTAGACCCGGGACGGTAGGAAATGAGAAAATTGAATCTAGAGAGGAACAAGGACCATCTAGCTTGTCTGGGATTAAGTCGTTTGGCGTGACTGAGGTATTCCAGATTTTTATGATCCGTCAAAATAGTGACGGTATTCCTTGCCCCTTCCAAAAGATGCCTCCATTCCTGGAGTGCTAAAACGATACCCAGAAGCTCACGGTTGCCCACATCATTATTACTCTCCGCAGGAGAAAATTTCTTCGAAAAATAAGCACACGGGTGAAGTTTCGCATTAAAGTCTTTCCTTTGAGAAAGCACAGCTCCCACCCCAATCTCAGATGCATCCACTTCCACGACAAAAGGCTTAGTGACATCAGGATGTCGTAACACTGGAGCAGATGCGAAAGCTTTTTTAAGGAGGGAAAAAGCACTAATGGATTCAGCAGACCAGTTTTTACAGTCGGCTCCCTTTTTCGTCATGGCGGTCAGGGGGTGTACAATTTTAGAGAAATCTATAATAATTAGAAAACCCTAAAAATCTTTGCAGGGGACGTAAAGCTTGAGGTTGAGGCCAATCGGAGATGGCAGACAACTTGTTTGGATCCATCTCAAATCCTGCTGCAGAAATTATGAATCCCAGAAACGGAACACTGGCAGCTTCAAACAAACATTTTTCGAGTTTAGCATACAGTCTGTTATGACGAAGGCGCTGAAGAACAACCCGAACATGGGTACGGTGTGATTGAAGATCCGGCGAGTGAATCAGAATGTCGTCCAGGTAGACAATGACGAATTGGAGAGAAATATCACGAAATATATCATTGATGAATTCTTGAAACACAGCCGGAGCGTTACAGAGTCCGAAGGGCATGACCGTATACTCGTAGTGTCCCATTCTAGTATTGAAGGCAGTTTTCCACTCGTCACCTTCTCGTATACGTATTAAGTTATATGCCCCACGAAGGTCTAGTTTCGTAAAAACAGTAGAGCCACGTAAGCGGTCAAAAAGTTCTGGAATAAGGGGAAGCGGATATTTGTTTTTAATAGTTATACGATTCAGACCTCTATAGTCAATGCATGGCCGTAATCCTCCATCTTTTTTAGTAATGAAAAAAAAACCTGCTCCGGCAGGGGAGGTAGATTTACGTATGAATCCCCTATTCAAATTGTCCTTAATATAGTCCTCTAATGCCTGTGACTCAGGTAAAGACAAGGCGTAGGTACGACCCCGTGGGGGCATAGTGCCCGGCAGTAATTCAATAGGACAATCATACAGTCTGTGAGGAGGCAACACTTCAGCCTGTTTTTTATCAAACACATCCTGGTAATCCTGATAAGCCCAAGGCACCGCTGTAGCTGATATAGACCGAATGGAGGTTGTCTTGGAAACAGCTCTGGAAAAACATTGGGTAGAACATTTCTGGTCCCATCCCAGGATATCCCCGGAACACCAGTTAATTGAGGGATTGTGAAGCCGGAGCCAAGGAAGGCCTAAAATAACTGGACATGCAGGAGACGAAATAACATGAAACGATATGGTTTCTTGATGAAATAACCCCACGGAGAGCAGTATGGTAGAAGTTTGTTGTGTAATGAACGAAGGTTGCAATGGTCGACCATCAATGGCAGAGATGGCGATAGGTGGAAATACCTCGACAAGTGGAATCTTATGAAAGAGAGCAAAATTATGATCAATAAAGGAACCAGCAGCCCCAGAGTCCAACATAGCTGATGAAGAAATCTTCATCCCACCCCATTCCAGGGACACAGGAACATGAAAACAATCTTTAAATTTAGGGGCTGAAACGTGCTCACCCAGACCAGGCCCCTTTACTTGGACTGGGCACTGTAGTTTCCCGGCTTGTTGGGGCAGGTTCGAACAAAATGACCTTTCTTGCCACAATATAGACACAACCCTTCTGCCCGACGACGATTCTTTTCCGTATAAGACAATTTAGTAGCCCCCAATTGCATCGGCTCTTCTGGAGGTAAAACAGGTGACGAATGTCTGGGGGGTGGGCTGGAGGGTCAGCTGATGACAGGATCTGTATTCCAATCTTTTAACTCTTTGCGATTGTCTCTCACGAATGCGACTATCCAACTTCAGAGCCAAAGAAACAAAATCTTCTAGGTCATCAGGTAACTCTCTAGTAGACAGTTCATCCTTAAGACGTTCAGATAGCCCGTCATAAAATGCTGCGATTAAAGCCTCATCCGACCAATTCACCTCTGCTGCCAAAGTCTTGAATTCAATTGCGTATTCAGCTACAGAGTGGGAGCCTTGAGAAGAGTGAAGTAACGACAATGAAGCTGTGGCTGCTTTTCCAGGAACATCAAAGGTTCTACGAAATGCAGAGATGAACGATGCACTGTTATAAACTTTAGGAGAGTCTTTTTCCCATAACGGCGAAGCCCAGGCCAAGGCTTTACCCGACAACAATGAAATGATATAACCCACTGATATAAAACACTCAGTTTCCTATTCTTAGCTGACACGAGTGTAACTAGACTTGCGCATTCGTCTTCGGGCGAACATGAAAACGAGCACGAAGAGGCCGTTTTTTTGTTCGTTCCGAAGACACGCCGAAGAGAATACAGTGCCGGCAAAACGTAGGAGAAGACGAAGACTCCCAACCACGAAGAATCGAAGATTCTTCGTGATCGTCTTCGTTTTTGACGCGCAGCCGCCAAAATTTCAAACAGGAGTGAGCTGATCTCGTCTGTCCAATCAGCTCACTCTTGTGACGTCACGCTAAGGGTCTCGTCCAATGCCTGTGCTGCTGTTTTTTGAATTCTGAAGGCGCCTTTATAAGACCAGAGCTTGCCTGAGAGATCCCTTCATTTTTCGCTGTGACTGCTTTGGCAACACTGCTGTGCTGCATCCGAGCGTTACAGAGAGATTGTTCTGTTCTGTGTGAGACTGGTAAGCCTTAGCCTGCCATTTCTCACAGTGTACTTCATCCTCACTTCAGTGCTACTTAATATAATTAATAATAATAATTTGATTAATTTAATTTTTTTTTAATTTAATTTGTCATCAACTGCAGTGTAAGTGCTGTTGAGTTGACAGTGCACCCAGTGTCTCAGTGGCACTGGGGTGCCCTTGCCCTGGGCTGGCACTAGTGCCTACTGCCTGTCCTGCTTAAATAAATTAAATAGAATTTATAAATAATAATTTAATAGAGTCTATAATTTAATAGTTCATTATAATATTATATATATATATATATATATTTGTCAGTCATATATATATATACTATAGTATACTAGTGTAGAGTGTACTGTAGACATTCATCTACTAGTGTCTAATTTAAAATCAGTAATATTAATTAATATAATTAATAATTGAATTCATTATAACATTATATATATATTTGTCAGTTATAGTTAGTAATAGTATACTAGTGTAGAGTGTACTGTAGACATTCAAGACATCTACTAGTGTCTAATCTAAAATCAGTAATATCAATAATTCTATAATTCTTTCTTATCTTAATAGTTAATTAAATTAGCTATAAATAAAAGTAATAATATTAATTAATTACTACTAGCGTATAGTTCAGCTAATCTTATTAGTACTGGTGCTGCAGCTCTATAGTTTGTGCTTTGTTTTAGCAACAGCAAGAGACCAAGTCAATTTTTCTTAATTAATAATCTTTCATTTTATTTCATTTGTTTTGCTCACCTCAGTCCATCAGTGAAGTGAACTTGTTGGGCTAGTGAGTGCAGCCGCATAAGTGCTGTGTTTTTTTTTGATCAGCAAGCAGTGACGTTAACTGTTTTGCAAAGATTTTCTCATTTATTTTACATTTTATTTCAATTTTATTAAAAGTACCCTTAGTGTTTTGCTCACCTCAGTCCATCAGTGAAGTGAACTTGTTGGGCTAGTGAGTGCAGCCGCATAAGTGCTGTGTGTTTTTGTTCAGCAAGCAGTGAAGCTAACTGTTTTGCTGTGACATTTTATTTTATTTCTAATTCTTCTCAAGAAAAATTGACTGTGACGAGCTGTACTAAGCAAAGCTTCAAGCTACTAGCTGTAGTACTAAAATAATTCTAATCTTCTTTAATCTTAATCTATAATATATTATAAATAATATATAACAATATAAATTCTAATTCATAATCTATAATATAAGTAATTCTAATTCTAAATTCTAATTCATAATCTATATTCTTCTATCTATAATACATAATATATAAGTAAATTATTTCTAATCTATTAATATTATATAACTTAATATTAATTAATAAATCATACTGAATCTGATTTAACCTCACTTTAGCTTAGTGGGTTTGAGAGCGTCTGCCTAGAGGTAGACTTATAGTAAGGAAATATAGCTTTAGGCTAGCATAGTAGTAGGCTAAGCTCTTAGGCCCGTGTAAATTCAAATTAAAAATAAAATACTGCTAGTTATTAAATAGTTAATCTTGAGTTAATAATTTAAATAACTTTAGCACTTTGCCAGATTGCACACAACAGCACAGTGCAGTAGTGCATAGTTTTACTTTTTAAGCAGTAGCACTGAAGAGAACTTCCTATTTTTTTGTCTTTAATTCATTTTTCCTTTTTATTTTTTTTTTATTTTTTTATAGTTTTTTAAACACTACACTACACTACACACACAACACAAAATTTGAAATGGATCCTCCTTTTGGGACTAAGGAGGGACAAGCTCCATCTACCACCACCACCACCACCACCACCAGCACCACCACCAGTTCTAAGATGCAGCCTTTGCGTCAGTCTAGTCGGCCAAGTAGGCCAAGCTCTCGCTTATCATTTGGGGAAGCATTGCTTGAAGGATCATCAAGTAAAGGAAAGGCACCAAAAGCAGGCAGTAGTAGCGCGGCTAGGCCCACAAGCTCTATGTTTTTTTTTTACGGAAAGCCTAAAGCACCAGAAGCACGTTCAAAGTTAAAGGGTAGCACAAGTAGTACCAGCCGAGTGACTAAAAAGAAGTGCCTTTTGCCCCAAGCAGCATCTTCCCCATCCACAAGCAGCATGCAAGGTACCAAGCAGAGCCAAATTAGCAGCAAGACTCAGAGGGGTCCCAAACAAAAGCGATCTCATTCCTTTGTAGGGAAAACCACCACCCCCACCGCCTCTACCACCATTAGTGCTGCGCCTACTGTTCCCACTGGTACCGCCACGCCATGTCCTCCTAGTACCTCTAGCAAGCCACCAAGTCCTTACAAAATTTTTGTAAAGACAGTTAGAGAGAGGGCTACACATAGTGGGACTCCACCTAGCGAGGTAGCAGAGGAACCTGAGACTGAGAGGCCAAGTGCAGAGTCTATTCTTCCTGCTCGCACTACTACTAGTCACGAGTCTCACGACGATATCAGTCTTAGCTCCAGCCTAGCAGGAATTCCATTCGATCTGGCTAATGAAGAGCTAGACTATGAGCCAGAGGAAGTAGAGGAGATGAGTGGTCAGGAATCAGATTCCTCAGGGAGCAGTGTCCAAATGACTAGTGCACAATTTTCCCCTGAGCCTCCACCTTCTCCGCTACGATCATCACCATCACCACCACCACCAGCAGCAGCAGCAAAACCTAGCAAATCTAAAGCATTTAGCAGTCCCACTATGGCCAGTACTGTTACCACCAGTCCCACCACCACTAGTTCTGCCTCTGTTCATCCACCCCGAGCAGTAGGAGCAGCACCCAAGGCACACTCCAAGGCTATGCGCGCCCCAATTTGGGAGCACTTTGAAAATGTTGAAGAAGGGCGCTATGGAAAGTGCAAACATTGTGGGAACTAATAAGCAGAGGGAAAGTGTCTGGCCATTTTACCAGTGCTAGCATGAAGCATCACCTCAGCACTCAACACAACGCTGTGCTATTGGGGAAAGATGCAGAAGTAAAACTTAGTGCAGGCAGCATAGCTGGTGGCCGTGGAAAAACCCCAACAGCTTCTTCTTCTGAGACAATAGCAGCAGCAGCAGCTAGTGCTGGCAGCCAGAGACCAAGGCAGGTTGGAGCACTGCATGTCCAGCCCACCCTGGAAGAATTTGTGGCATTCCAATCCAAAAGGTCAATGCCCAAACAGCAGGCCAATAAAGTAACGCGACTGATTGGTCAGTTCATTGCTGTTGGAGGGGCATCCTTCTCTATGATCGAAGGGGAGCCTTTCAAACAATTGATGGCGGCTGTGGCTCCACAATATACAGTTCCGTCACGTTCCACTTTCAGCAGGAACATTGTCCCCTCATTGTATCGTGTTGCAGCAGTGAAAGAGGAGCTTTCCAAGGCTGCTGGTCAGTGTGTTCATTTCACTACAGATTTGTGGAGTGCACCTAGCGGCCAGCATGCCTTTCTTTCTTTGACAGCACACTGGTGGCAGCCCGGTGTGTCTAAGGAAGCTGCTGCAGCAGGCTACCGATCTTTCCTTCTCCATGCAGAAGTGATGGATGAAAAGCACACTTCCCGAAATATTCTGCATTCAATGAGGAAAATGTTTACCCTTTGGGTGGGAGCAGAGGCGGGCACCAATGTTGAAGTTGGTTTTGTGGTAACTGACGGAGGTGCCAATATGGTGAAAGCGCTGCGAGATGGTCATATTGTTGGTGTGCGCTGTGCAGCCCACATCATCCATCTTGTAGTGAAGGCAGCAATGTCAGAAGGAACTAATGTGGCAGCAGTAGTTCTGTCCCGCTGCAGAAAGATCGCTGGGCACTTTCACCATAGTGTTAAGGCTAGCCAACTTTTGAGGGAAGAGCAAGAGAGGTCAGGTCTTCCCGTACACTGCCTACGCCAGGATGTCAGTACACGGTGGAACTCCACGTTAGACATGCTGGAGAGGATTTTGGAGCAGCAGAGGGCAATCCATAATCTTGCCTCAGAGCACAATATTGGGATTACCTCTCCATTGAATAGGGAGGATTGGACAGTGATCGCCCAGCTAGTGGCAGTCCTTAAACCATTCAGGGATGCCACAGAAAATTTAAGCTCAAACACTGCCAGTCTGGCCCAGGTAATCCCAGTGTTCTCCCATCTAGGCAGCAAGATGGATGTGTTCCTTGGAAACCGTGAGGCTGTTCAAGGTGGCACTCTACATCCTGATGTAGCAGCCATAGCCAGGAAGCTGAAGGATCTGCTAAAAGTACACCTTCGCAAACGAATGGAAGAGAGTCCCGAAATGATGCTAGCGTGCCTTTGCGATCCAAGAATTAAGGGAAAGCTAGCTTTGAAATTTAATGTAAACAGTTGATCTAACCTGATCTAACGAATATCTACCAAGATCCATAAAAAAAAATCAAAATTTCAGTTGAGGGGGGCCAGACCCTATGTGTACCCATCCCCTGCACACAAAATAGGATTGTGAATACCGCCTCCTGCGTGGTAGATCTAACGAAAAAAACTGTTGATCTAACCTGATCTAACGAATATCTACCAAGATCCATAAAAAAATATCCAAATTTCAGTTGAGGGGGGGCCAGACCCTATGTGTACCCATCCCCCACACACAAAATAGGATTGTGAATACCGCCTCCTGCGTGGTAGATCCAATGAAAAAAACTGTTGATCTAACCTGATCTAACGAATATCTACCAAGATCCATAAAAAAAAAATCAAAATTTCAGTTGAGGGGGGGCCAGACCCTATGTGTACCCATCCCCCGCACACATAATAGGATTGTGAATACCGCCTCCTGCGTGGTAGATCTAACGAAAAAAACAGTTGATCTAACCTGATCTAACGAATATCTACCAAGATCCATAAAAAAAATTCAAAATTTCAGTTGAGGGGGGGCCAGACCGTATGTGTACCCATCCCCCGCACACAAAATAGGATTGTGAATACCGCCTCTTGCGTGGTAGATCTAACGAAAAAAACAGTTGATCTAACCTGATCTAACGAATATCTACCAAGATCCATAAAAAAAATCCAAATTTCAGTTGAGGGTGGGCCAGTCCCTATGTGTACCCATCCCCCGCATACAAAATAGGATTGTGAATACCGCCTCCTGCGTGGTAGATCTAACGAAAAAAACTGTTGATCTAACCTGATCTAACGAATATCTACCAAGATCCATAAAAAAAATTTCCAAATTTCAGTTGAGGGGGGGCCAGACCCTATGTGTACCCATCCCCCGCACACAAAATAGGATTGTGAATACCGCCTCCTGCATGGTAGATCTAACGAAAAAAACAGTTGATCTAACCTGATCTAACGAATATCTACCAAGATCCATAAAAAAAAATCAAAATTTCAGTTGAGGGGGGCCAGACCATATGTATACCCATCCCCCGCACACAAAATAGGATTGTGAATACCGCCTCCTGCGTGGTAGATCTAACAAAAAAAACTGTTGATCTAACCTGATCTAACGAATATCTACCAAGATCCATGAAAAAAAATCAAAATTTCAGTTGAGGGGGGGCCAGCCCCCCCTCATTAAATATGCAATATCTCAGTAATTAGACTAGATCTAACAAAAATTTTGTCTGATCAAACCTGATCTAACGTAGAGCTATCATAATCAGTAACATTTTGTTGAAATTTTTGTTGAGGGGGGGCTGGCTACGGGTTAGCCCCCCTGAAAAAGATTGTTAATATTGCCTATTTTAGAGTAGATCTAACGAAAAAAACAGTTGATCAAACCTGATCTAACAAAGATCTAACAAATGCCATGATCTTTTGTAAAAAAAATTAATATGGGGGGGCTAACCCGGGGGAGGTTCTGACAGAACTAGCAGCAGAAAGGAGAGTAGTGCTGCTGAAATGGTCAAACTTTACCTCTGTGAAGTTCCTTCTGCGCCTAATGTTGATCCTCTTAGCTACTGGGATGAAAAGAAGAGTGTGTGGCCTGCACTCTCATGGGTTGCGCAGCAGCTACTATCATGTCCGCCATGATGCGCTCACGCATGGCACCTCATCTGATGGAGCAGATTGCCTTTCTTAAATTCAATCTGCCCAAGTTGGGTTACCCAGCTCTTAGCTTGGAAAGTTAATTTTTTTTCTCTGTAATGTTTAAGGTAGTTTCTCCCCCTGGTTGCACGTGTTTGTGGTGTGGCAACGTCTGCTACCTCCGCCGGTGTAGCCAATTTACGCTAGGGCCTAGTGTCTGAGTTCTGGAAGTCCGCTCCCAAACGCCAAGGACTGACAGTCTTCGGATGCTTTGCCCTGGGGTGAAACAGGTGAGAGGGTCGTCAATTGCCCACTCATTCACCTTTTTCCATTTCCAACGCTGCTGCTGGTGGTGGTGCCAGTATCTTTTGCCAGTTCGCTTCCTGGCTGAAATCAAATGTCCCTAATGGAGAGGGTAGTTTCTCCCCCTGGTTGCACTTGCTGCGGTGTGGCAATGCCTGCTACCTCCGCCGGTGTAGCCAATTTACGCTAGGGCCTAGTGTCTGAGTTCTGGAAGTCTGCTCCTAAACGCCAAGGACTGACAGTCTTTGGATGCTTTGCCCTGGGGTGAAACAGGTGAGCGGGTCGTCAATTGCCCACTCATTCACCTTTTCTAATGCTGCTACTGCTGCTGGTGGTGGTGCCAGCGTCTCTTCTCTGCCAGTTCGCTTCCTGGCTAGTGTCATGGCTTAAATGTCCCTAATGGAGAGGGTAGTTTCTCCCCCCTGGCTGCATCTGTTTGCGGTGTGGCAACGCCTGCTACCTCCGCCGGTGTAGCCAGCTTACACTACGGCCTTGTGTCTGAGTTCTGGAAGTCCGCTCCCAAACGCCAAGGACTGACAGTCTTTGGATGCTTTGCCCTGGGGTGAAACAGGTGAGCGGGTCGCCAATTGCCCACTCATTCGCCTTTTCCAATGCTGCTGCTGCTGGTGGTGGTGGTGCCAGCGTCTCTTCTCTGCCAATTCGCTTCCTGGCTAGTGTCATGCCTTAAATGTCCCTAATGGAGAGGGTAGTTTCTCCCCCTGGCTGCCTCTGTCTGCGGTGTGGCAACGCCTGCTACCTCCGCCGGAGTGGCCAGCTTACGCTAGGGCCTAGTGTCTGAGCTCTGGAAGTCTGCTGCCAAACGTCTAAGACTGACAGTGTTTGGGTGCTTTGCCCTGGGGTGAAACAGGTGAGTGGGTCGCCAATTGCCCACTCATTCGCCTTTCCCATTTTTCACTGCTGCTTCTGGTGGTGGTGGTGCCAGCATCTCTTCTGTGCCAGTTAGCTTCCTGGCTAGAGTCATGCCCAAAATGTCCCTAACGGTAAGGGCAGTTTCTCCCCCCTGGCTGCCTCTGTCTGCGGTGTGGCAACGCCTGCTACCTCCGCCGGAGTGGCCAGCTTACGCTAGGGCCTAGTGTCTGAGCTCTGGAAGTCTGCTGCCAAACGTCTAAGACTGACAGTGTTTGGGTGCTTTGCCCTGGGGTGAAACAGGTGAGTGGGTCGCCAATTGCCCACTCATTCGCCTTTCCCATTTTTCACTGCTGCTGCTGGTGGTGGTGGTGCCAGCATCTCTTCCGTGCCAGTTTGCTTCCTGGCTAGAGTCATGCCCAAAATGTCCCTAATGGTAAGGGCAGTTTCTCCCCCCTGGCTGCCTCTGTCTGCGGTGTGGCAACGCCTGCTACCTCCGCCGGAGTGGCCAGCTTACGCTAGGGCCTAGTGTCTGAGCTCTGGAAGTCTGCTGCCAAATGTCTAAGACTGACAGTGTTTGGGTGCTTTGCCCTGGGGTGAAACAGGTGAGTGGGTCGCCAATTGCCCACTCATTCGCCTTTCCCATTTTTCAATGCTCCTGCTGGTGGTGGTTGTGGTGGTGGTTGTGGTGGTGCCAGCATCTCTTCTGTGCCAGTTCGCTTCCTGGCTAGAGTCATGCCCAAAATGTCCCTAATGGTAAGGGCAGTTTCTCCTCCCTGGCTGCGTCTGTTTGCGGTGTGGCAACGCCTGCTACCTCCGCCGGAGTGGCCAGCTTACGCTAGGGCCTAGTGTCTGAGCTCTGGAAGTCTGCTGCCAAACGTCTAAGACTGACAGTGTTTAGGTGCTTTGCCCTGGGGTGAAACAGGTGAGTGGGTCGCCAATTGCCCACTCATTCGCCTTTCCCATTTTTCACTGCTGCTGCTGGTGGTGGTGGTGCCAGCATCTCTTCCGTGCCAGTTTGCTTCCTGGCTAGAGTCATGCCCAAAATGTCCCTAAAGGTAAGGGCAGTTTCTCCCCCCTGGCTGCCTCTGTCTGCGGTGTGGCAACGCCTGCTACCTCCGCCGGAGTGGCCAGCTTACGCTAGGGCCTAGTGTCTGAGCTCTGGAAGTCTGCTGCCAAACGTCTAAGACTGACAGTATTTGGGTGCTTTGCCCTGGGGTGAAACAGGTAAGTGGGTCGCCAATTGCCCACTCATTCGCCTTTTCCATTTCCTTTTCCATTTCCATTTCATTATTTTCCTTCTGATACACAACCAACCAACCAAACATAACACACACAATAACACAAATAACACAGTGACATAATACATAACACATATAACACACAGTGACAATGACAACACACATAACACACATAACACATACACGTACAATGCACAAATCACAAGGACCTTTCCTCTTGTTATTTGTCCTGGCCTTCACTTCTACACTCACTAGCATTAACGCTATAACTCACACTTCATACTATAACATTTTTCCATCCACATACCTGCCAACAGACCCAACTTTTTCAGGGACAGTCCTGCTTTTTTCCAGTCCTGTCCCATCTAATTTAGCTATCTAGGTATGCAAATACACGTTGGTAGTTATAGCTCGGTAGGTAGCACTAGTATAAACATTAAATAAATATAATAAAGTACTAAATAATAAATCTAACTTTAAAATACATTTAAATAAACCCCTTAATTTTTTAAAACCCATTAAAATTAAAATTAAATTATTATTTAGACATAATACATCTTTAACCAAACCAGTGCACTGCTACTAATCTTAAACATAACCGTACATTAACCCTAAGCTATTTTTTAGTTCTTGTCCAACATTTTCCCATCCGCATACCTGCCAACACACCCAAGATTTTGGTGGACAGTCCTGCTTTTTTCCAGTCCTGTCCAGTAAAAGTTGGGTTGTTGCAAAGTATGCCATTGTGAATAGGTAGCAAATGTTAGGCATGTATTACAAGTGGTCCAAAATCAATTTAAAAATGTAAAATAATCCCTATTCTTTTATTAAACATCTATGGATGTGTGACTGTGTATGATAAACGGAGGCCAAGTTCCTTGGAGCATTTGTCTCTAGGTCATTTTGTGTACAGTACACCTCAGTACGTGTGTGCAACTCTATTGGTCGTTTCGGCAGGGGGCTGGCCTGCCATCAACGAATGAAGTGCGTTCTGCAATTCACTTGTTGATGCCAGACCAGCCCCCTGCCGAAACGACCAATAGAGTTGCACACACGTTCCTTCACGGCAGCTGCTGCTGCTCCGATGTGTTGTTAACCCCGTATTAACCCCTGCTAGGCAACCGGGAAGGAAACGAAGATTAAACGAGCACGAAGAATGTCCGCGAATATTCGCCCGAAGAGAAGACAGGAACGGGCGAATATTCGCGGAATACGAAGGTTTTTTTCCCCCCGAAGACGAGCACGAAGACGAACACGAAGAGCCCCCTGGTGCCCAAGTCTAAGTGTAACCCGGTGTGGTCTTCTGCTGCTGTAGTCTTCAAGGTTCTACGTGTTTATTTGAGTTACTGTTGCCTTTCTGTCATCTTGAACCAGTCTGCCCATTGACCTCTGACATCAACTAGGCATTTTCTTCCACACAACTGACGCTCACTGGATACAGTGAAGGAAAAAATTATTTGATCCCCTGCTGATTTTGGACATTTGCCCACTGACAAAAACATGAATAGTGTATAATTTTAATGGTATGTTTATTTGAACAGTGAGAGACAGATTAACAACAAAAAAAATCCAGAATAACGCATTTCAAATAAATTAAGAATTGATTTGCATTTTACTCAGTGAAATAAGTATTTGATCCCCTATCAATCAGCATGATGTCTGGTTCCCAGGTGTCTTTTATACAGGTAACGAGATTAGGAACACTCTCTTAACCCCTTCGTGACAAAGGCTGATTTTACTTTTTGTACCCTTCGTGACAATGGCCGTTTTAACATTTCTGCGCTGCTCGTGTTTAGCTGTAATTTTCTTCTTTCCCGTTTACTGAACCCACACACATTAGATACTGTTTTTTTCAGGACAAGAAGGGCTTTCTTTAGATGACATTGTTTTGATTGTATCATATTATTTACTATTAAAAAAAGTATAAAATATGGTGAAAAATTTAGAAAAAAATGACTGTTTCTAACTTTTAGTTGAAAAATCTTTTACTCATCTATAAAAGGTAATAAAAAAACCCGCTAAATAGATTCTACTATTTGTCCTGAGTTTAGAAATACCCAATGTTTTTATGTTTTTTTGCTTTTTTCTGCACGTTATGGAGCAATAAGTACAGGTAGCGTTTTGCTATTTCAAAGCCATTTTTTCCAAATCTGGTAATTCTTCCCCCCATGTGCCATTTTGGGTATCTTTGAACCCGGCTAATGCAATTTACCCCATCAAATCATATATTTTTGAAAACTAGACAGCCCAGGGTATTCCAAATGCTGGTATTTTAACTCTTTCCAAGCACTTATTCTACCATCAGCCTTTGTCAAACTTTATGGTAGTAATTTTTTTGCATTTGTTTTTTCACACACATTTTACTTTAGGTATGAATAAACAGGTTCTGGTATATGTCACTATCATAAAACACCCCAACATGTGTTTAGCAACATCTCCTGAGTACAGCGATACCTCACATGAATGATTTTGCCTGGCTGTTTGGGGGCAAAAGGACCACATTTGGGGCATGCACATTTTTCAATGTTGAACTTTGGCATTTGGGGATCCACTGCCCATGCCCTATTTGGTACATCTTTGAGCCGGGCCATTTCAGTGTGCCCAATAAAGCCATATATTTTTGAAAACTAGACACCTCAGGGTATTTCAAATGCTAGTATTTTAACTCTTTCCATGCACCATATCTACCACCAGTCTTTGTCAAACTTTGTGGTAGTCATTTTTTTGCATTTGTTTTGTCACACACATTTTACTTCAGGTATGAATTAAAAAGTTCTCGTATATGTCACTATCACAAAACACCCCAATATGTGTTCAGCAACATCTCCTGAGCACAGTGATACCCCACATGAATGATTTTGCCTGGCATGCACATTTTTCAATGTTGAACTTTGGCATTTGGGGATCCACTGCCCATCCCCTATTTGGTACATCTTTGAGCCGGGCCATTTCAGTGTGGCCAACAAAACCATATATTTTTGAAAACTAGACACCACAGGGTATTTTAAATGCTGGTATTTTAACTGTTTGCATGCACACATTTTACCACCAGCATTTTTTCAAAGTTTGCAGTAGTATTTTTGTGTGTGTATTTTTCCCACACACACCTACTATATGTATGAATTTACAGCTCCTGGTATATGCCGCTGTCACACAACACCCCAATATGTGTTCAGCAACATCTCCTGAGTACAGTGATACCCCACATGCATGGGTTTGCCATTTTTGGGGGGAACTAAAAGGCCACATTTGGTACGTGTGCATTTTTCTAATTGGAAATTAAATGTGTGGCCATCCTTCCCCCCGTGTTAATTGGGACCTTGTTGAACCTGGCCAATTCAATTTACCCCATCAAATCATACATTTTTTAAAAGTAGAGACCCCATGGGCATTTAATATGCCAGTATTTTAACTCTTTCCATGCGAGAATTGTTTTAAACTAATATGCTAATTTTAGGACTTGCTCACAAAAATATATTTTTTATATATATATTTTTTTTTTTTTGCCTATTTTGAAAAAAATTTTAACATTTTTTTTCAACTTGAAGGTTCCCCTGATAGTGACATCAGTGGGAAATTATTTTTACATTTTACTGGTTTTTTACTATTTTTTTTCTAATTATTATTAATTTTATTTTATTTTTAATTTATTTTTTCTAATCACACTGTGATTAGAAAGCTGAGCTCCATTGACTTGCATGGTTGAATGCAGTACCTATATTCAACCTGCAAGTGGAGCCAGAGTTCTCTAGAGGGTCTGGAGACCGTCTAGCGAACTTTTTAGACTTTATTGGTTTTTTTTCCCGGGCCGCCGCCATCTTGCTGATGGCGAAGATCACCCAGTCCATCCCCAGGTAAGTGTTTGGTGTCGCTGGATGCCTCCTGACCATTTAAGTTTAGGAGGCGATCGTTGATCGCCTCCTAAACGCTTTTAAAACGGGCGTCCTCCGCCATACAAAGTATGGCGGATGTTGACGCCCCGGGGAGGGGCCAGAGATGGCCCCTTTGTGCCGATAATGGCGTTGCTGTCCGTGACGTGCCCGGACCGGCAATTATCATCAAGGGGTTAAAGGGAATTAATCAATCAGATTCCAAACTCTTCACCATGGCCAAAACCAAAGAGCTATCCAAGGATGTCAGGGACAAGATTGTAGACCTTCGCCAAGCAGCTTGGTGAGAAGGTGACAACAGTTTGTGCGATTATTCGCAAATGGAAGAAACACAAAATAACTGTCAATCTCCCTCAGTCTGGAGCTCCAGGTAAGATCTCTCCTTGTGGAATTTCAATGCTCATGACAAAGGTGAGGAATCAGCCCAGGAATACATGGGAGGATCTTGTAAATTATATCAAAGCTGGGACCATAGTCACCGAGAAAACAATTGATAACACACTACGCTGTGAAGGACTGAAATCCTGCAGCACCCGCAAGGTCCCCCTGCTCACGAAAGCACATGTACAGGCCCGTCTGAAGTTTGCCAATTAACATCTGAATGATTCAGAGGAGAACTGGGTGAAAGTGCTGTGGTCAGATGAGACCAAAATCAAGCTATTTGGCATCAACTCAACTCGTCATGTTTTGAGGATGAGGAGGAATGCTGCCTATGACCCCAAGAACACCATCCCACCCATCAAACATGGAGGTGGAATCATTATGCTTTTGGGGTCCTGGAGTGGCCTAGCCAGTCTCCAGACCTTAATCCCATAGAAAATCTGTGGAGGGGGAGCTGAAGGTTCGAGTTGCCAAACGTCAGCCTCGAAACCTTAATGACTTAAAGAAGAGTAGGACAAAATCCCTCCTGAGATGTATGCAAACCTGGTGGCCAACTACAAGAAACATCTGACCTCTGTGATTGCCAACAAGGGTTTTGCCACCAAGTACTAAATTATGGTTTGCAAAGTCAAATACTTATTTCACTGAGTAAAATGCAAATCAATTCATAATCGATTCATAACTTATTTGAAATGCATTATTCTGGATTTTTTGTTGTTGTTATTCTGTCTCTCACTACCTTTAAAATTATAGACTGATCATGTCACTGTCAGTGGGCAAACCTACAAAATCAGCAGGGGATCAAATAATTTTTTCCTTCACTGTATTTTCTCTTTTTTCGCACCCTTCTCTGTAAACCCTAGAGATGGTTGTGCTTGAAAATTCCAGTACATCAGCAGTTTCTAAAATACTCAGACCAGCCCGTCTGGCACCAAAAACCATGCCACGTTCAAAGTTACTTAAATCCCCTTTCTTCCTCATTCTGATGCTTGGTTGGAACAGTAAGTTCTCTTGATCACGTCTACATGCCTAAATGCATTGAGTTGCTGCCATGTGATTGGCTAATTTACTATTTGTGTTAACAAGCATTTGAACTGGTGTACCTAATAAAGTGGCCAGTGAGTGTGTATATCTATCTTCTATCTATCGATCTATCTATCTATCTATCTATCTATCTATCTATCTATCTATCTATCAAAGGAGGGATCTGGCCTATCAGGAGAGGCTTCTGAACTCTCAGCCAATCAGGAGCTTTGAGAACTCTCTCCTGATTGGTCAAGACCTCCGTCATTCTCATTCAGAAACCATGCATTGTCCCGGATTGAGGCTGCCCGAGCAACCTGGGACATGTTGTCACCCTAATTAGTGAGGGTGTAAGGCATATCAGGGGGGCAGAGTGGCAAGCCATGGGGCAGATGTGCAAAACTGGGGGGCAGGCTGGCAAATAAAAACAAAAAATGCATTTTTCACAAGGATAGTTTATATTAAATATAAAAAAAAAAATTACATGTGAATTGATATTTACTAATAATTTTTTCTCTTTTTTTCTAAATTAATATTCAAATTTTGGGGGGTTGTCTTATAATCAAGTAAATACTGTATATATACCCCTTACATTTTTTTAAAACTTTTATTATATCTTTTCATTTGACAACACTGGTATACAGGCTGTACACTCACTACTTTACATTGTAGCAGAGTGTCATTTCTTCAGTGTTGTCACATGAAAAGATATAATAAAATATTTACAAAAATGTGAGGGGTGTACTCACTTTTGTGAGATACTTTGTGTGTGTGTGTATATATATATATATATAACAGCAGGGCATAAATACAATTGCCTAAATGCAATTACTAAATAAATGTGTGTGTTTGTGTATATATATATATAATAGAATTATATATTAGAGCCCTCCACTAATATTGGTACCTTTGGTAAATATGAGCAAAGAGGGCTGTGAAAATGTCTTTACTGTTAAACCTCATGATCTTTTCGTCAGAAAATACACAAAGATACTCTCACAACACAGGTTTATAAAACAAAAAGTGTTAAATATATGTGTGGCACAATTATTGGCACCCCTATAAATTCACATGAGAAAAATATATTTTGAAATATAATCTCATTGATCTCATGCTTTGTAATTGTAGGAAATAGCTTTGTCATTGTTTGATCTAAAAGAGGGAATGGAACAGCTGGAGAACAACAAGACATTGGGATACATTTTATCTACTTTGCTTGCCATTGGAAATTACCTGAACGGTACAAACGTAAGTTGTTTTTCTTGCATTTAACACTGCTGCAACCATGCCGACGCATTTTTTTAATGTAAGTTTGTGAATTCATGAAAATTATTTTATTTATTCAGATAAAATGTATTTCTTGTAGCTTAAGTTTGAATGCACATTTTGACTTATGAATATGAAGAACACGTTTTAGTCAAAAAAAAATTTTTTTAATATTCACTTGACCCAGTAGGTGAAAGGTGACTGTAACCATTTTCCCATCGCAGTAACATTATGTAACAAGACATCATTTACAGAATCATTAACATAAGTATGTATGTGCACAAGAACTTTGGCTCTCCAGTATTGTTTTCATAGTGAATTACCCTGTACAGTAAAATAAATAAATTATATACACACACTCATTCACCCGTTTATTAGGTACATCTGTTCAATTGCTTTTTTTTTTTTTTTCGTAAATATGTTTTTTATTAAGTTTTCAAAAAGGGGAACAGAAATATAAGGGAGTCCAGTAGTAGAACAAGAAGGTACAAATACCAAAAAAGGTACCCGGCGCAGCGGGTCACGAACCGTCAAAAGTACAAAGTACAGAAGCACGAGGTAAACTCCCCCCAAGGAGAGTCAACAGTACCCAAAACAGGACATCCCAAGAAGGAAAAAGACAAGAAGAAAAGAAGAGAAAGAAGAGGAAGACAGAAGACCAGAAAAAAGAACAACAGAAGAAAAGAGGGAAAGGTCCGACAAGACGGGGAGTGGGAGAGGAACCAAAGGCAACAAACAAGAACAGGACAAGCAAAAGCGACAAGAGACAAAAAACAAAAAAAAGGGGGCGGGGAAGAAAGGGACAGACACGGAAAAGGGCCTCCCACAAAAGGGTAGACACGAAAGAGAGCCTCACACATGGAGCAAGGAACTCGTGGAAGTCTCCTCCAAAAATGACAGCCAATGAAACCAAGTCTGGGAATAACTGACGGAGCGATCTTCCGAATGCGCCGCCAATTCCTCGAGCGAGCGGATTTTCTCAACCTGAGCAATCCATTCACCAACAGAGGGTGGCGTGACAGATTTCCAATGGAGAGGGACAAGCGACTTTGCCGCCGTAAGTAAATGGCGAACCAGAGATTTTTTATAGCTAGAGATAGGTTGAGTAGTATGGTGGAGCACATATGGACCAGGTAAGAATGGGGGTGGGTTATCTGTAAGGCGCGTGATGATCCTGTGCAACTGCGACCAAAACGGGACGATAAGGGGACAATCCCACCAGAGATGAAGCAGCGTACCAGGGGCCGTCCTGCACCTCCAGCACACATCCGACACATCCGGAAAGGCCCTATGAAGGAGAACTGGAGTCATATACCATTGAGTTAGCAATTTATATGAGGTTTCTTGAGCCTTGGTAGCACGCAAGCTTTTGTGCGTGAGAACAAAAATTTTGTCCCACTCCGCCGGAGTCAAAGAGGTGTTCAACTCCCAGAACCCCTGGAATCGCAAAGGTGCAGTCCCTTGTTTCCGGAGCAGCAACAGGTATAAGATGGAGATGCCGTGGGCAGGGAGGGCAGCGCCGCTGCACAGGTGCTCAAAGTCAGTAAGATCTCTCGTGAGAGCATGTTTCCGACGAATGCTCCGCCAAAAACTGGAAAGCTGCAAGTAGTGGAAGCAATCCACAGCCGACGGGGTGCGCTCCCCGAGAATGTATTCCAGAGACCGGAGTTGGGTTCCAGATAAAAAGTGAGAGAGAGAGGAGTAGAGTCAGCAGAGAAAGACCCCAGGAAGGAGCCCCCCCCCCCCCGTCCAGGAGGGAAATCCGGGTTGCGTCGAATGGGTGTCTTGGGAGACGGATAGGTGGTAAGATCCTGGGACCGGTGAAGGGAATGGATAGTCCAAAGCATAGCAGCAATCAGAGGGTGAGCCCGAGCAACCGTTCTGGCATATTGTAGTGGCAGCCAGGGAAGGCGGCACACCTGTTGGCCCACTAAACCAGTCTCAATGTCCACCCATAATTTATGCGGGGGTCGGTGTGACCACTCGAGGACTCGCAGCAAATGACAGGCATGGTAGTACGTGCGTGGACAATGCAGACCAGCACCTCCAGCCGACTTGGGGAGAATCAAAGTCGAGAACTTCGTCCTAGGACGCCTGTTGGACCAGACAAACTGTAAAAACATGGATTTCAGTGAGGCGAAGAAGGCCAGTGGGAGCCGAATCGGAATGGTCTGAAAGAGGTAAAGTATCCTAGGCAGCACATTCATCTTCAATGCATTGATTCTACCAAACCAAGAGAGGTATTGCGGCGACCAGCGACGGAGATCCGCCCGTAACGTGGACAGGAGGGGGAGAAAGTTGGAGTACAGGAGGGACAGATCCCTGGTGAGCCAAATTCCCAGATACTGGAGTCTATCGACACACCACTTGAAAGGAAAACTGGATTCCAGCTGTAAGGCCTGCGACCGTGGTAAAGTCAAGTTCAGAATCTCCGATTTGGAGGCGTTGATTTTAAAATTCGAAAGCTCGGCATAAAGATTAAATTCTCGGAGGATATTCGGGAGAGACACAGTCGGGTTAGAAATAATAAACAAAAGGTCATCGGCGTAGCCAAGCACTTTATGATGAGTGTTGCCAATTTCCAAACCCATAATATCCGTGTGATGTCGGATAGCCTCCAAGAATGGTTCAAGCGCTAGTATGAAAAGCAGGGGAGAGAGCGGACAACCCTGCCTGGTGCCGTTAGAGATGGGGAAGGACTCTGTCAGGACACCATTGATCCTAAGCCGGGCAGAAGGACGAGTGTATAGGGACCGCACCCAGCGACGCATATTAGGGCCGAAGTTCAGGTGATCTAGAACTGCAAACAGGAAGTTCCAGTCCAATCTGTCAAACGCCTTTTCAGCGTCGGTTGACAAGACGATAGCCTTCTTCCCCATAGTAGACGTAGCGTGAATGATATTGAGAGCGCGGAATGTGCTGTCCCTGGACTCCCTCCCCATCACAAAACCGGTCTGGTCCGGGTGAACCAGTTGGGGGACAAGGGTTTTCAGTCTGGTAGCCAAAATTTTGGAGAACAGTTTGAGGTCCGTATTAAGCAAGGAGATCGGCCGGTAACTGCTGCACAGCTCCGGATCCTTCCCTTCTTTGGGAATCAGGGAAATGGTGGCCATCAAAGAGTCAGCAGGAAAATCGTGACGATCAACCAAGGCATTTAACGAGGACACCAGATGGGGGCCAAGGATGCCGAAGAATTTCTTATAATAGAGTAATGGAAAGCCATCAGGACCGGGACACCTGCCAGCTTTAGACGACTTGAGCGCCATTTCTAGCTCGAGTAGAGAGATAGGGGCCTCCAAACTTTCCGCAACTTGAGGAGTAAGTTTCCTGGACAAGTGCTGAGCAAGATACTCCGAGATCCGCTCCAACCTCTGGGATTGGGGACCACGGCTATCCTCCGAAGAGAGATTATACAGCTGAGAGTAATACGTAACAAATGCATTCATCATAGTGTGAGGCAGTCGATGGAGGACGCCCGTCGGAGATCGAACGTGAGGGATGTAACACACCTTACGCCGCTGGCGGAGAGCCCTAGCCAGATATTTTCCAGGTTTGTCCCCGTGTTCGTAATATAACGCCTTCAACTTGAGAAAGGACTGACGAGCCTGAGAAACGAGGATAGATGACAACTCCCTTCTATACTCGAGCAATTGCTGAAGATCCGCAGCAGAAGCAAGGTCTTTGTGACGGCGTTCCAGCTCCGCGATCTTGGTGTACAGCGCGCTAATCTTCGCTGAGTTGGCCTTTTTCCGCCGAGTTCCGAGAGCCATAAAACGGCCACGGATCACGCATTTGTGGGCTTCCCACACCGTCAAGGGCGAAATGTCCGGGGACAAATTGTCATCGAAATAGTTAGCGAGTTCAGATTGAAAATCAGACACCACAGAAGCATCTGCTAGCAGAGATTCGTTGAGACGCCATGAAGCAATGGACGGTCGGGTCAAATTCGACGAGAGGGATAGGACGAGAGGAGCGTGATCCGACCACGTGAGTGAGCCATAGCTGGCAGCAACCAGGCGGGTGAGGTGATAGTGAGGTATGAACAAATAGTCTATGCGAGTATATACTCCCGTAGGCGAGGAGTAAAAGCTAAAGTCCTTGTCACATGGGTGTAACGCCCTCCAACAATCGACCAACTCAAAGTCCCGGAGAAGCAATTTGATCTTGTGAAGAACATGCGAGGAGGTGCTGGAACGGCCCACCGACGTGTCCAATCTGGGATCAAGCGCCACATTAAAATCGCCCCCAAGGATTAAGGTACCCTCCTGGAAAGGGCGCAACAAACGTAACATTCTCCAAAGGGCCCTATGCTGTTGTCGGTTGGGTAAGTAAACATTGGCAAACGTGTAAAGAGCACCTGCTATAGTGCCCTTAACAAAAATGTATCTACCTTCTGGGTCAGACAAGTGCGCCGCCTCCTCGAACGGAGTATGCTTATCAAATAGGATAGCGGTACCCTTGGACTTCCCGGCAGGGTTGTTACTAAAGTAGCCGCGAGGGTAAGCAGCATTGAGTAAGTTAGGGTGTGCAGCAGCAAGAAAGTGAGTTTCCTGCAGAAAGGCCACAGAGGCCTTATGAAACTTTAAATCACGTATGAGACATGACCGCTTCAGGGACATTCAGCCCTCTCACATTATAGGACAAAACAATGAGGTGTTTAGGAGAAAGGGAATGAGGAATGACAGGGGACAACATAGTACGAAGAAGGAGGGAGAGAAAAAAAAACACACACCACACAAATAACACAGAAAAACAAGTGGCACCACCGCCTTTAGGACGAGTATTAGGCGGGAGACCAAGAACCTCAACAAAAGAGGTACCCGAAAGGCCGCCAATAACCAAAAACGTCCACGGCAGGGGGTAAGTAGTAGCCGCCAAGAGAGAAGACAACCAGGTAGGAGATAGCGGAAGCAAGAGAAGAGATGATATGTAGAAGAAAAAAAAAAGGGAAAAAACGTCAGAGACCGCTCCCCCCCAAGCATGAAAAACAGGAAAATAGAAACAGAAACCCATGAAACCACGAAACACAAGTGGCAATAACGGGCGTTAGAGAATAGGAAACCAAGAACCTAGAAGAACATCAGACCCCGAAACCCGCTGCGGCACTCAGAGCGGACAAAGGAGAGGCCTGCATCCCAGCACATTACGAACATATCGTTATGCATAATGCAACCATAAATGTACATAGCACACGTCCAATAATAATAATAATAATAATCACAATTAAAAAAAACCAAAAACAAATGTATGATCACCAGAACACATATAGGTAATGGCAAAAAAGTATTCAAATGAGACACACCGCTATCGTAGTATCGTTTAGAACTTTGAACTAGTATTTAAGTACAAGTGTTATAGTGTTATGTCATGTCCCAAGACCCACAGTCGTGTGGTGTCAGAACTGTCATGAAAGAAAGGAAAAAAGAAAAAAAAAAAAAAAGGGGGGGGGGCCTTGCTAACAAATGCAGAGTCACCACAACAGGTATGTGCAATGGCAAAAAAGTATTCAAATGTGGCACTCCACTATCGCATGTATTAACCCAGATGCTGGCTGGAGAGCCCCTGAAAGGAGCAAGAATGGTTCTATTTTGAAGACTGTAAAATCTAAAAAGAAGTGTGCCTAAGTTTAGAACTGTGAACTAGTACGGAAGTACAAGTGATATGTCGTGTCACAAGACCTACAGTTTTGTGGTGTGAGAACTGTCCCCTGAAGCACAGCAACCGGCTTAGGCAACAAGGCACAGGAACACAAAACAAAAAAAAAAGGCCCGCAGGTATCTGAGCATGAGGTAGCCGCTGCAGGAAAAAGGAGTCATAGGCGCAGGAACTATTCCTCACTTGCATGAACCCCGCCAGGATTCCCCCTGCCACCAGGCCGCATCCGTCCAGGGACGTCTCGAACAGCGTGGGGGCGCCCCGAAGGGACCCGACCCCGGCTCCCTCGACGCAAGGGCCCAGCCGCGGCAACGTGCTCGAGGTAAGGATCCGTCAGGCTCCAATCAGTGACAGCAATCGCGGGGAGATTCAGCACCTCCAGGAAGGCCAGCAACTCATGGTAGAACCGCAAGATCTCGAGGGAACCACCAACTTGTACCCGGAGACAAAAGGGGAACCCCCAGCTATAGCGCAAACCACGGCGTTGCAGTTCGGCTGTGAGAGGGCGCAGACATCTACGAGTGTGCAGGGTGATATCCGATAGGTCTTGGTAAAAGGATACCTCCTGACCTTCAAAGGACCAGGAGCCAGCTTCCCTGGCCTTCCGCATAATATCCTCCTTGAGCCGAAAGTTCACCACACGGCACAGGAGATCCCTCGGGGGCACAGGAGATCCCTCGGGGGCGCAGGAGCAGGACGTCTAGGCCGCAGGGCCCTGTGAGCGCGATCCATCTCGACAAGAGCGTTCTCTGGTCGGCCGAGCAGCGAGTTAAAGATGCGGGTGAGTATAGCAAAGGCGTCTTCCGAGTCAGCAGAGGTGGACTCCGGAACTCCTCGAACTCTCACAGTATGCCTCCGTCCATGGTTATCAACATCCTCCAAACGACGATGGAGCTCCGCCAGATATCTCGTGTGTTGATCGGTAAGTGAAGACACGTGCGAAAGCGTCTGGGCCTGCTGAGTGAAGTTACGCTCCTGCACTGAGACATGTTGCTCTAGGCCCGACAGGTCGGAGCGCAGTGTAGCAATCTCATCGCGCACGGTCTGCTTCAGCTCCGTAAGCAGAGTGCTAAGAGTGTTCCTTCAGCGATGAGGAAACCCGTTTCCCAGAGGTAGTCGGGGTCTTGGGGTCGCGTTCACCGCGTTTGTTCTTGCCCATGATGGATTAGGGTTTCTGAAAGCGCCAAATATAGCGGGAGGGAGACAGAGCTCTCACTTCAAGCTGCCATCTTCCAGAGCGGCCGGCCACACCCCCGTTCAATTGCTTTTTAACACAAATAGCTAATCAGCCAATCACACGGCAGCAACTCAATGCATTTAGGCATGTAGACATGATTAAGAATATCTGAGCATCAGAATGGTGAAGAAAGGGGATTTACGTGACTTTGAACGTGGCATGGTTCTTGGTACCAGAGGGGCTGGTCTGAAAAACTGCTGATCTACTACGATTTTCACACACAACCATCTCTAGGGTTTACAGAGAAAAAGAGAAAATATCCAGTAAGCGGCATTTGTGTAAATGCCTTGTTCATGTTAAAGGAGAATGGGCAGACTGGTTCAAGATTACAGTAACTCAAATAACTCATTACAACCAAGGTATGCAGAATACCATCTCTGAAGGCACAACACATTGAACCTTGAAGCAGATGGGCTAAAGCAGCAGAGGACCACACGGGGTGCCACTCCTGTCAAACTGAGGCTACAATTCGCACAGGCTCATCAAAATTAAACAATGGAAGACTGGAAGAACGTTGCCTGGTCTGAGTCTTAATTTCAGCTACGTCATTCAGATGGCAGGGTCAGACTTTGGCGTAAACAACGTGAAAGCATGGATCCATCCTGCATTGTATCAACGGTTCAGGCTGGTGGTGGTGTAATGGTGTGGGGGACATTGGGCCTCTTAGTACCAATTGAGCATTGTTTAAACACGACAGCCTACCTGAGTTTTTTGCTGACCATGTTCATCCCTTTATGACCACAGTGTACCTGTCTACTTCCAGCAGGATAATGCATCATGTCACAAAGCTCACATCATCTGAAACTGTTTTTTTGAACATGATAATGGGTTCACTGTGCTCCAATGGCCTCCACAGCCACTAGATCTCAATCCAATAGAGCATCTTTGGGATGTGGTGGAACAGGAGATTTGCATCATGGATGTGCAGCCGACAAATCTGCAGCAACTGCGTGATGCCATCATGTCCATATGGACCAAAATCTCGGAGGAATGTTTCCAGCACCTTGTAGAACGTATGCCACAAAGAATGAAGGCCGTTCTGCGGCAAAAGGTCCAACTGGATACTAGCAAGGTGTACCTAATAAAGTGGCCAGTGAGTGTATGTATGTGTGTGTGTGTATATATATAAATATATATATTGTGGTAAAGTGTATGGGAGAGTGGTTGATGGGATATATATCTCACCTGGTTTCCTCAGCCAGGCACGATAGCAAACCCAGGAGCCCTCAGGTGAGGCTTCCTAAGCTCATTACTGGGGAGGAAGCCTTAAAAGAGAGGGCTGTTAGGTTTGAAGGGGAGAGGAGAAACTGAGTGAAGGAGCAGCTACAGCCAGCGCTGCAGTCCACCAGGTATGAAGCTTTATCTATGGAAAACCTCTTACTTTGCTTTGTGCCAGACCTTAGGCTTGTAGAGAGGTATCCGGATGTTTAGTTAGAGCCGGACAGGCTTAGAGTTTGTTTTGTTTAAAAGGTGCTCTGTGCCTACAGCATCTAAATAAACACGCTTTACGTTTGAAACCTGTGTGAATACTGTCATTGCCGCCCTATGTGTGAGCTGTTCCCTACAATATATATATATATTCTTTTTTAGCTTGCAACTTTTTAGTCTCTCGTCATAACTAAGATCTTCCGTTACCCTTATTAATTTTGTGGCCCTCCATTGCACCCTTTCTAGTTCCTTAATGCCCTTTTTAAGGACCGGTGCCCAGAATTGCACTGCATATTCAAGGTGAGGTCTTACCATTGACTTATATAAAGGCAAAATGATATCCTCCTCCAGTGAATCAATAACCCATTTTATACATGCCAAAATCCTATTTTGCAGCTACTTTGCAGCTGCTGACTGGCATTACACACTTTTGCTAATTCTGCCATCCTTTTCAATAGTAGTTCTTCCCAGGGAGATACTATTTAAAGTTGTTAATTGTTGTTAATTTTTTCCCGTAATGCATACTTTATATTTGTCTGTATTGCCTGGCCAGTTCTCAACTATCTAAATTCTCCTGCAAAGAAGGAACATCAATGTTTACACCACACATAAAACCCCCTCCCAAAAGGGAGGTATCCCAAATCTGTGCCCGAATTCCACAGTTTTGTGAGTCTCTGGTCATTGAGGAAACATGACACTCTGTACCAGGGGGAAGAAGAAGTCCCAATAGATCCCTGTGCTCACCTCTCCAACAATAGAACCCCTTTTAGGGCCCATAGTCTGTATGGATGAGGCTGACCCTCAGGCCCCTCCAGGAGTCCAGGGCACGATGGCTTCCGTTAAATTTTTTCCTCCCTTCTTGCATCCCCTTCATAGTGCTATTGCTGCCACTGGGGAGATGGGGTGGCTGCAAGTTAACAAATAGTTTATTTAAGCGCAGAAAATATACTGTTGTGGGGTAAATTGATATAAAAAAGCTGTAGTGACTACTGTAGTGGAGTGTTCCTTAGTGGAGTTTAATTAATCATGACAGTTGACCATTTATGCTTTATTATTAATATATTTTATCATATTTTATATTATTCTTAATTGATAAGTAAATATTGGTGACAAAACCAGACATTATAATAGATAATATTGGGGAAATTCAGTGCTGCTCCAGAAGGATACATGTGCCTATCATCTGCCAGTGTCTGCCTGCTCAGGCCCGGTGCTCTACTACTACTGCTGCTGCTACTGCACCTTTTTGACCATCCTTAGTCTGGGGGGGAATCCTTTTTTAAAAATATTCTATAATACACTGTGTGCACAATTATTAGTGCGTGTTTTGACCATATAATAATTTTATGCATATTGTCCAACTCCAAGCTATATAAACTTGAATGTTTATTGGATTTAAGCATATCAGGTGATGTATATTTGTGTAATGAGGGAGGGTGTGGCCTAAGGAGATGAACACCCTATGTCAAGGTGTGAATAATTGTGTGCTAGTACCAGGATAAACCCCCTTTTGCCTTCAGAACTGCCTTCATTCTTCGTGGCATACTGCTGGAAACATTCCTCAGAGATTCTCGTCAATATGGACATGATGGCATCACATAGTTGCTGCAGATTTGTAGGCTGCACATCCATGATGCAAATCCCCAGTTCCACCACATCCCAAAGGTGCACTATTGGATTGAGATCTGGTGACTGTGCAGGCCATAGGAGTACAGTGGACTCATTGTCATGTTCAAGAAACCAGTTTGAGATGGTGCATTATCTTGCTGGAAGTAGCAATCAGAAGATGGGTACACTGTGGTCATAAAGAGTCCATGGTCAATTGGTACTAAGGAGCCCAAAGTGTGCCAAGAAAATGTCCCCCACACCATTACACCACCACCACCAGCCTAAACCTTTGATACAAGGCAGGATGGATGCATGCTTTCATGTTGTTTATGCCAAAGTCTGATCCTGCCACATGGAATTAATACTCATCAGAAAAGGCAACGTTCTTCAAGACTTCCGTTGTCCAATTATGGCTTGTGCAAATAGTTTTCTGTTCTTAGCTGACAGGAGTGGCACCCAGTGTGATCTTCTGATGTAGCCCATCTGCTTCAAGGTTCGACATGTTGTTCAGAGATGGTATTCTGGTTATTTGAGTTACTGTTTCCTTTCTGTCCTCTCAAACCAGTCTGCCCATTCTACTCTGACCTCTGACATCAGCAAGGCATTGTCATTCACACAACTGCTGCTCACTGGACATTTTCTCTTTTTCGTACCATTCTCTGTAAACCCTAGAGATGGTTGTGCATGAAAATCCCAGTAACGGTTTCTGAAACACTCAGACCAGCCTGTCTGGCACCAACAACCCTGCCATGTTCAGAGTTACTTAAATCCCCATTCTAAGGCTGAAACAACTAATCGATAAAATTAATGAAAATTGTTGTACTACTACTAGTAAAACTTTTTTCCTTTAGGGTAGTCTTATATTCTGGCTTTTCCGTTTAAATTTTGGGTGGTCGTCTTGTAATCAGGGTCGTAATGTAATGTGTATGCAGGCATATATGCAGATAGCGAGGAAAGGGAAGGAACAAAATTGTGTCAGAAAACAACACAACAGTGAGGGAGAGGCTTACTGCAAAAATTGGTGAAAAAGAATGACGGAGTGGTACCAATGTAGAAGAGTAGAAAGTTCAGGTAGGAACACTTTAAGCAAAACTAAGTGGACTATCTGCGAGAAGACATAAAATATCTGTAATATGGTTAGGTATAAGAATGTATATCTGATTTTGGTGTAGCTAGAGAGAGAAAGTGTGAAGCAAATACACCTCATTTATTACCTGACTATGGTTTCTTGATTGGTGCATTGTTAGTTTTGAGTATTTTGTTTAATTGTTTATGTACGGTTTGTTACTGCTTGTGGATACAGTAAAGAAAGTTTATTCATAATATTCATCTTTTGTATTTAATAAAATACAAAGATTTGTCTTGATGTTGGTGTGAACACTGCTTGATTTATGCCAATATGCTCCTTGCTGGATACCCTGGGTTGTTTAGTTTAAAAATATATATAGCCATCAAAATCATGAAAAAAAGCATGAAACGATGCAATATGTGCATGTATTGCCCCAAAAGTGTGTCAACCAAGTGACTTGCCTACGCATGTAGGGCACTCCTGTGCTCAGGGATGTTGCAAGTTTCACATGCTCATGATCATATCCAGCCAAAGAAAAGCAGTTGTAAATTTAGAGTGTATTAAGTGTATGTTAAAGAAAATCACCAGCTTTGTGTAACGATTGGATGAGGAGGACCCCGCATGGCGGAGTGAGCCAGGCAAACAGGAATCAGGAGTAGCCAGGAGAGCTGGAACCGAGAATCAGGTCTGGTAACCGGTAAAGCAGGAAGCCAAATCAAATCCAGAAGAGTAGTCAAACAAGCCGAGTCAATACCAACAATCAGTCAATATCAACAGGAGCCAAATCAGAAAACAGGAGCAAAGTCAGCAAGCCGGGTCAAACGAAGAAATAGTCACAGCAAGTCGCACAGGAAAACCACAGAACACACCAACCAAGGGTGACCCAGAAGAGGAAGTCCAGGTTTAAATAGGGACAGGTGGAGGTGTGTCCTGCATTAAGGAGGTCACCCAAGGTTATAAGAACACGTTACAGATGCTACCTGTTTGCCGCGTGGTCTGCCACGTGATGAAGACGCCGACCGGGTAGCGGTGGTACTCGCTGCCCGGGAAGCCGGCCGAGGAGGAAGCGTCGCGGGACCGACCACGGCGCGGGACCGGAGAGGCAGGTAAGTCCTTACACTTTGGAAGATTTTGGTGTGGAAGCAGTAGCATGAAACATGCCATTGTGCCCTATATAAATACCTGGACTTTTCTAGTTTTCGAAATATATACTTATAGGGCTATATTAAAATATGGGATCACTAAATGGAACATGGGCCCAACAAAGGGATCTGTGCAAATCATAAGCTTAAAAACTGAAAGGTCTATGTTCCAATTGTGACCACATAGCAGGGGAGGGCTGGCAGCCTTTACTTTTCCTCTCCGGATAACTAAAAATTACATGTGTTCAATTTATTCCTACAGAAATTAAAGTGCCAGGAAACAGATGGCCAAATACACACCAGGACAGGCTCTGTCACACCGACACTCAAACACACACCAGGGCAGGCTCTGCTGCACCGACACCCAAACACACATGCCAGGACAGGCTCTGCAACACCAAACACACACACCAGGACAGGCTCTGCCACACCGACACCCAAACACACACACCAGGACAGGCTCTGCAACACCAAACACACACACCAGTACAGGCTCTGCCACACCGACACCCAAACACATGCACCAGGACAGGCTCTGCCACACCGACATACCAAACCCACACCAGTACAGGCTCTGCCACACCGACACCGAAACACACACACCAGGACAGGCTCTGCCAGACCAACACCGAAACACACACACCAAGACAGGCTCTGCCACACCGACACACCAAACACATGCACCAGGACAGGCTCTGCCCTTCTGACACCCAAACACAGACATCAGGACAGGCGTGGCAATTCCGACACCCAAACACACACACCAGGACAGGCTCTGCCACACCGACACCTGCATCAGTACGGGTTAATCTACACAAAGCACTGGTTTATTTTTTGTGTGTTTCCCCTTTGTATATTGATTCCCCAGTCAGGTCCCCCTTTGGTACCCTTGTGTATTGCCTGTGTGCATTTGTGCCCCCAGTCCCCTTTGTGTATTGATTTATGTAGTGTGCCAATCACAGTGTTGTGTACTTATACCCCCAGCCACCCCCTTTTGGTATTTAATTGTTGTCCCAAGGCAGCCCCCTCCTTTGAATATGGGTCCCCTTACACCTATCACCCCAACTATTATTTTTTATTTTTTTAATACTTTTTTGCTGCCTTCCCTGCAGACCGCTCTCCTCCGACGTGGTGTTCTCCCTGTCACGAGGAACTGTTCCGTGTGACCCCACCCCCTTGAGCTGCACATCGCGTCTTCAAAGGGGCAGGACAAAGAGCCTCACTGAGGCACTGAGCGGCATGGTGCAGGCATGCAGGCCGCTTAATGATTTTAAAGCGGCGGGTGTGGCTTACGGCCACAATGGCATCTCTGTGTGCCGGCCCACGGATTGGCCGGCCTACCGCGGGTGCCGCTGGCTTTTGCCCCACATTAAAGACGGCCACTTCAGTGTGCAGCCAATTAATTTAGATTCGCTCCTGCCGCATAGTATCCCAAAACATGGCATTTAGGGTACAGCAATGTTCAGGGGTTGATGGTGAATGCAAATTCTAGGTTTGCTTGGTACTTGAACATATTGTGGGAGGACAATATACTGGAACACTACAATGATATTGTGAAAAACGGAAAAAGCTAAACACCGTCTTTTCATTTTGTGATCTTGGATTATGCAAAGAACATAAATTCTGATACTGCCACAAGGGATAACCTTGTCAGTGAAATTCAGAATGGAAATGTACTTTTTTATATCAAAGCCCTTCAAATGTATTTTAACTTTGAAAAGGTTTACTTTCAGCATTTTCTAACTTATTTTTCTTTTTTCTTCTTATTACAGGCTAAAGCTTTTGATCTCAGTTATCTTGAAAAGGTTCCAGAAGTGAAGGATACGGTCCAGAAACAATCATTATTACATCATTTGTGTGCTGTAGTGGTGGAACAATTCCCAGACAGCACAGACCTTTATTCAGAGATCAGTGCAATCACAAGGTGTGCCAAGGTACATAATGAAAAGTTTTTTGTTTTTTTTACAAAAGCAAGACAACTCAGGGAATCTAGTTAGGGGCGTATTGGCCTGTCCCATGCAGCTGATTCTGCATCAGCACCTTCCAAAGTTTTGGAAGGTGCTGATGCAGAATCAGCTGCATGGGACAGGCCAATACGCCCCTAACTAGATTCCCTGAGTTGTCTTGCTTTTCGAAATATATAGTTTTAGGGGGTTATGGGACCCTGTTCTGTGTCTCAAATGAGATGTGGACCCACCAAACTGATCTGTCATAATGCCATGTTTGAAAACTGTAATGCGCATGTTCCAATTTAGAACATGCCCTACCCATGTATATAGGGTATTCCTATACTCAGGAGGTGTTTCTGAATGCAAGTCACAAGTTGTTTCAGTAATTTCATAAACCCAGGGAAAGAAATGTACTGAAATACTGTGTTTGGATAGAATGGGTTTGTTAAAAATGTAAAATATAAATTTTTATTGCAATGTTTAGGACACACTGGCTAAAATGGTTAAATAAAAAGTGTTAAAATGCTCCTAGTAAAATATTTTGGGATGTCAACTTTCAAAAAATATATACTTTTGTTTAGCAGTTTTTCCTTTTCTGGCTGCTGTTGGGGCACAATCTTGTTTAGAAACAGAGATTCGCGGCATTCGCGCCTCCCTGATGGTATCTGCCTCTACTTCTCAGCTCTGAGGAGACAATTCATTCTGACCAAATCCCCAACTCTATTTGCAGAAATGTAGCCTCAAACGTGCACCATGGTTCACTGTTGCCTACAAACACTCATTCTTATACCACCCTTCCTCCCTTTGGCAAACAAACAGGTTTCTGCTACAGCCAAATATTTCAAACTTTGACTCATTTGACTGATCCAGAGCACCGACTGCCATTTTTCTGCACCTCAGTTTCTGTGTTTTCATTTATACTTGAGATGCTTGGCCTTGATACCATGTCACAGAAATGGCTTCTGACCAGATTTCTTCGGACAATAGATGGGCGGACCAGTGTTTTCTGCCAGTGCTGAGCTGACGGCACTGCTGGACATCTTCCAATTGTGAAAGGAAGTAACTACAATGTGTCTTTTATCTGTTGCACTAAGTTTCCTTGACCGACCGATGTGTCTGCGGTCCTCAACATTGCCCGTTTCTTTGTGCTTCTTGAAAATAGCTTGGACAGTATAGCTGGAAGCACCTGGGTCCTCAGTCTTGTCATGATGTATGACTTTTGACATTAAACACTTTGTTGGCGAGTTTGGCTATTCCTCACCCAGTTTTATTCCTCTAAACAGCTGTTCCTGTTTCAGTTTATGATTGTGTTTCAACTTACTGTGACAAGGTCTCTGCAGGAATAGCCACTCAACCGCTTTCTAGTATGTTTATTTACAAAAGGTCATCCAGGGTACTCTTTCTCCTTAAGACATAAACCTAACCAAAAGCAAAACAAAAATTATTTTGTGATAGGAGACTAACTAAACAGGGTTAATTCCTACCTAACAGTACTGGCCAGCTAGGCTGGTTCCTAGTCACACAAAAAACACCTTTGCATAAACAGCCAAACACACGTCTCACCCTTCAGGCTCAGTTTCATTTAGACTTTCTTGGTCTGTTATAAGCAGCACTAGTAGGCTAAATAGGGCTGAACAGTGTTAATCAGGTACCAACTGAAGCTGCTACAGGTATTAACTCTAGAACCTAGTGCACTTTTCATGCGCAAGACTAACATACCTGCCCTTAACTAACTTGCCCCCAGTGATCCTGGGGGCACTTCATATTAAACTGATGATCACTAACACCTGTTTGGTATAATTATTTATTCATACTCCTAAATAAATTCCCTGACTTTGTGCAAGTGTACCTAGAAAATTAGATGCTGGTTCGAAGGAAAATGACATGATTTAGATTTTAATTTTGTTCATTCACTTTGTCAAATGATAAAAATAAACTATTAACATGTCTATTTTTTAAAGCATTCTTACTTTACAGCATCTAAAATAAACACAGAGCTGGGCTGCAGACTGCTGAGATGCACAGCTTGTATAAATTATCTGTGTTCTGTAGCATCACTTACTACAGAGTTCCAGACTGGAAGCAACGAAAGCACTGTGCATCGGGAGCTTTGTGAAATACACTATATGTACAAAAGTATTGGGACAACTGACCATTACACCAATGGGGACTTTATGACATCACATTCTAAATACATAGTATTGATATAATATGTAGTTGGTCCCCTCTTTGCAGCTATAATAGCTTCCGAACTTCTGGGTTTCTGTGGGAATTTTTGCCTATTCATCCAGTAGAGCATTTGTGAGGTCAGGCACTCATGTTGGACAAGAAGGCCTGGTTTGCAATCTCTGTTCCAGTTCCAGGTTACTCAAAGGTGTTCATTGGGGTTGAGGTTAGGGCTCTGTGTGGACCAGTTAAGTTCTTCAACACCAAACTTGCATAACCATGTCTTTATGGACCTTGCTTTGTGCGCCATGGCACAGTCATGCTGCAATAGAAAAGGACCTTCCCCAAATCCTTCCCACAAAGTTGGAAGCATAGCATTGTCCAAAATGTTTTGTTATGCTGAAGCATTACGATTTTCCTTCACTGGAAGTAAGAGGTCTAGTTCAACCCCTGAAAAACAGGCCCATACCATTATTCTCCTCAACTAAACTTTACAGTCGGCACTATCTAGTCAGGCAGCTAACTTTCTCCTGGCATCTGCCCAGACTTGCCCATCAGACACAGAGATGTGTGATTTATCCACTGCTCCAGAGTCCAGTGACAGCATGCTTTACATCACCCGTTGCGGCACTTGGTGATGTGAGGCTTGTGTGCAGCTGCTCGGCCAAGGAAACTCATTCCATGAAGCTCCTGCCACGGAAACTCATTCCATGAAGCTCCCACCACACAGTTTTTGTGCTGATATTAATTGTAACGGGTTCACCAAGAGAGGTGTAGTAACTCCCAGAGATCACCCAGTATCCTCCTGTTGTCCCTGGAATCACTTCCAGCACCAGCCAGCATGCGCACCTTGGAACCCTGCTATGTGTACCCAATAAGTAGACACAACTACCTTGAATTGAGTACAGCAGGAATGAACAGTTTATTGTAGTAAAACATAGACTCATATAGCCACAGAACTTCATTAACATAAATTAACAGATACATGTATTCAACCCAACCTCCCCAGTCCCCAGTCAGCAATCCTATTGATGGGATTAATTAAACAATGGAGTTCCTGCCTGTTTGGCAGCCAGGCTGGAGCCATCTCTAACTACCTTGGGGCCTTGTATGGCAGGTCATTCTGTCACATATCTCCCCTTTTAAAAAGAAGACTTAACTGGGGCCAGACCCCAACCGGGTCTGCAACAAGTTCAGTCAGGGAGCACAGCTCCATCGCTCCTAGAGTTGTGGATGCAGGGGGCTGGCAAAAGGCACCTGTCCCACTAACCAGTCCTGGGGTGCACTTAGAGACTGGGGAGTTCGGGTCCCAGACAAGGACAACAGTCCCACTCGCCAGGGCAGGGAGACAGGGTCCATAATCTGTAGGTAGCAGGCTAGCTTTCAGTCCTCTCCAGGGGCCCCAGTGATGGACAGTTCCGTCACACACTCCATCACATATCTCCTTTTTCTGGGGGAGACTGACGTCTGATAAGACCCCACACTGTTTGACTCTGAGGTCACCACTGCCAGCCACAAATTGGTACTCCCCAAAACAATGTAACAAAAGAGCAGTACTCACCCGCCTGCCCTCTGCCTCTCACGAAAAATATGACTGCCGCTGGAGAGAATTGACAATTGCACCTTCTCTCTGGAGTCTTCTCAGCCGCTGGGGAGATGACAGGGTGGCGGGGGCCCCTTCAATCAAGGGTTGGGGATCCGAGCCAGCTGCCCACCAATTCTGGGGACCACAGGTGGCAACCACAGTCTCATCCACCTGTATGGGATACATGTCCTCCAGTGCTGGTTTTGTACCATCCTCTAGTGGAGGGACGTCTGATGAGGGAGGGCAGAGGCCAGCTGCACTCTGACCAGGAGAAAGCTCTTCTATAGGGTTTGCGGGCACCTCCAGTGCTGGTAGAGAGGGGCCGTCCTGCCTCTCTCCTGTTGCCAGTATTTCGGCTGCAGTGGTCTGAGCGGGCACTGCGGGAGCGTCATGGTCAGACTCAGGAACAAGGGGGAGGGGTGGGCAGAAAAGAGCAGCACTCTGCTCTGTTGCTAGCGCTTCTGCTGGGGAGTGTGGATCTGGGCCAACTGCCCAAGATTCTGGGGACCCAGGTGTGGAGACCGCAGTCCCATCAACTACCACAGTCTCTGGGGCTGGTTGTGGTGTACAGTCACATAGTTCCGCTATCGGATCTGGGTTAGCTGTCCAGTAATCCTGTGACTCAGGGGCAGAGACCGCAGTCCCATCCACCCCTCCTGGGTCAACATCCTCAATTGACCACTCAGTAAAATCCATGAAATACATGGTCGAGCAACTCTTGATATGCCTGTTCCAGTTCCCATTCTTGTGTGACCAAATAATCCAGGTCAGCCCACAGCTCAGGCACATATGGGATATCCTCCGCCCTTCGCTCCTGGACGTCTTCCCCCTGACACTCCGATGCACTACCGAAGTCGGGATCTTTTTCTATAATTTCCAATAATAATCCTGGGCCGCCGAAGCCATTGCCCTCTGTGAGACCTTTATCTTCCAGCCCCAGGCACAGCTGTGCTGCGTACCACCGCAGAGCACGATATCCATCTTCCAACCTCAGCTCTGTCTGGACCAGCCACCCATTCCTCTTTGGGCTGCTTCCCAAAGAACGGCATCCGCAACTTCCGCTGGAGCCAAAACCTTTCCTCAAAGGTTGGGAGGCTTTTCCCCTTGAACTTAATTTCCAGATGGAGAACCTCCCTCCAGAGCTTCAGGCTGGTACAATTCCTCTGGTTCAGCTTTGCGTAGCTGACTTCCATTATCTTTCCTGGAGATAGATCCCGGTGCCACCAATGTAACGGGTTCACCAAGAGAGCTGTAGTAACTCCCAGAGATCACCCAGTATCCTCCTGTTGTCCCCAGAATCACTTCCAGCACCAGCCAGCATGCGCACCTTGGAACCCTGCTATGTGTACCCAATAAGTAGACACAACTACCTTGAACTGAGTACAGCAGGAATGAACAGTTTATTGTAGTAAAACATAGACTCATATAGCCACAGAACTTCATTAACATAAATTAACAGATACATGTATTCAACCCAACCTTTAATCCCCAGTCAGCAATGGGATTAATTAAACAATGGAGTTCCTGCCTGTTTGGCAGCCAGGCTGGAGCCATCTCTGACTACCTTGGGGCCTTGTATGACAGGTCATTCTGTCACATTAATGCTAGTGGAAGTTTCGAACTAATCATCTGTGGAATAAGCAGAGCGTTGGCGACTTTTATGCCTCAGCACTCCCCTGCTCTTGTTGTGACTTTACGTGGTCTTCTGCTTTGTGACTGAGTTGCAGCTGTTCGTGAACACTTCCACTTTTAAATAATACTATTTACAGTTCATTGTGGAATATCTAACAGGGATGGAATTACCCGAACTGACTTTTTGCAAAGGTGGCATTCTATCACAGTACCACACTTGAATTCACCGAGCTCTTCAGAATAACCCATTTTTTCACAAATGTTTGTAAATGCAGACTACATGGGTAGGTGCTTTTATACACCTATGGCAATTGATCTGATTGGAAATTGTTGTCCATATAGTGTAGGTTTCCATAGCAGAGCAACTGTACATAACTCAAAGATCACTATATGCGATCGTCAGGGACTGTTTTTCAGGATTGTGCTAAACCCTTTTATTCCAATAAAGGGTAATGTTAATGCCAAAATGTAAACAAAATGTTATGCTTCCAACTTTGTGACAGTAGTTTGAACACTTTACTGTTCCGGTAGGACTATGCTCTTGTGCACAAAGTACATAAAGATATGGTTCAATGAGTTGAGTGGATGAACTAGTGGCTATTAAGAGCCAGGCCTTATGCAACATCAGTGTCCAACCTCATTATTTTTGTAAGGGAGGGGAGTAATTTGAATGAGACATCCAACAAGCTCATATAGGTGTGATGGTCAGGTGACATATTGTATGTATAATCATGTAGATCTACATTTTAAAAATACAAAAGACAATTTCTATATACGTTATATAAAAATAGTTTCCTCTTTCTCATTAGGTTGACTTTGATCAGCTTCAGGAAAATCTCTTTAATTTAGAGAGGCGGTGCAAAGCTTCATGGGACTACTTGAAAATTATCTCAAAACATGAAATAAAGCCAAGCTCAAAACAGAAGATGTCGGATTTTTTAAAAGATTGTGTAAAAAGAATAGTCATTCTAAAAATTGTTCATAGAAGAATAAATAACAGGTAATGTATGACTTACTCATTTATTCATAGAAAAAATTATCAGAGGGATGACAGAAAAATGTATTGTTTTTCATATTCCTTAGCGCTTTAAAATGGGTAAACAGTACTATATGACATAAGAATTTGAATTACAGAAGCAAGAGGTAAGGAGGGCCCTGTTTAGACAAGCTTATGATCTAGAGGAAATCTGTTGTACAAATAACATCCTCCTCTCCGCGTTGGAACAAAAGATAGGCAAATAAAGGGAGAAAAGGGGAGTATGTAATACTTGGGCCTGGTCGTTTTCTTGCCAGGCTCCAAGTTTTGTGAGTCGTTGAAATGATAGGGTTATCTTCTATTCCTGCTGGCCAAACATTACGGTCCTAGTGTAGAAAGGCTGCTAAATAGATGTCAGACAGCAACTGTTGCTCTAATCGGGTATGGGAGAATTTGGAGCCATCAGTAATCCTATCAACCATCACTCTATAATTAGCTGCCAGATTAAATTCGATAGGATAAGGGACATTCAGTCCTCCCAGGTGAATAGGCTGCTGCAGTTTAAAAAGTGCAATCCTACTTTTTTTATTGAACCATAGAAAACTCTGCAACAAGTGATTATGGTACACCAGATAATATCTCCTAAGGAGAATAGGTAAAATTTTAAGGGGGTAAAGCATCCTAGGGAAGACACCTACCCATAAAGGAAAGTGGGAGTTTTGCTTTGAATTCTTGGTCCATATCTGCCAATATTGGGGAGATATTCAATTGTTATAACTGGGTCAAATTAGAAGGGATTACCAAACCCAGATATTTTATCTGAGGCACAGATAACCATTTCTCTGTGGCTCACATAATAATTCCAGGAATGCCTTGCCCGTGGATAAATTGCCAAAGCCTCCGTATTTGAGAGTTGATCACAAACCCGGAGGCAGTATGAAACCTATCCAGTGTTTGCATCAAAAAAAGGAATGGATTGCTTCGGCTGAGACAAAAAGAGAAGTAGGTCATCCAAAATTCAAATTAGCGGTTTAAGTGCTAGGTTAAATAATTATGGTGACAGGGGGCAGCTCTGTTGTGTACCCCGCTCAAGTCCAAAAAACCCTGAATTTAAGTTGTTAATGGTCATTTGGGCGCGTGGAGCAAAATAAAGACCTGAAATAATTAATAAAAGTAAGGTAGAACCAAGACATGCGGACAAATGCTTTGTCAATGATATTGGATTTGGCCTTATGTATTTTAGTGTAATCGCCGCTATTAAGGTACGGACATTCTTGGTGGAATGTCTACCATGCAGGTATCCCGTTTGAGTCAAACCAATCATATCCACCAGGACATCCTGTAATCTAGTGGCCATTATTTTTGACATACGTTTAAATATCTTATCTGATTAATAAGAGATATGGGACGGAAGGATGAGTTTAAAGCAGGGTCTTTATTCGGTTTTTGGCAGCATTAGGATTTGAGAAAATGTTAAAGTCTGGTGGTGGAGGATTGCCATGGAGAATATTATTATATAGTTCACTCAGATGTGGTGTTTTAATGTTGGCTAAAGACAAAATTGTTTGTTGGATGACTTGTGCAGAATTTGGGGCATTCAGCCAATCTCTGGTGGTATATGTTATAAGTCAATGTTTTTGGCAAATAAAATTGAAGAACCCCTAGTTTTATTGATATACATTACAGAAACACATTCTGAGAGCCATGGGGCTCGTAGAGTATTGACAGAGGGGTCAGACCAATGCATTTCCTGCAGAGACAAGATGTCTGGTTAGAATTTTTAAGGTGGGAGATAACCTTTTTCCGTTTAACCGGTGTGTTAAAGCCTTCCGTATCCCATGGTAATATACGTAATTCATGTTTATTCTGAGTTGAAATATGTATATCAGACATTAGCAAAGGACTATTGGGGAATGTTTTAGCCAATACCAGTTTTTAGAAAGAACTGGTTGGTGGGCACAACCCAAAACCTGGTTAGAGATGTGTCCCAGCGAGCACATCCCCTAGACCAAACACAATAGTGAATTTGTACAACCATGGCAGATAGAAAAAACATCATCACAATCTAATTTTCCTTTTTAACCTGGGCACCATGAACTTGGCCGCAAAATCCATAACTAAAACAAAAAACAGAACTCGACTTTAGAACCCAAGGGTGCGTGATTAAACCATAACCTTCCAAAAGGTGAAAGAGAACATAAGCATTGAGAAGTAAGAAGAGAACACATTAGGTCTGAGTAAGAGAGAGGAGAGGAGGGGAAGGAGAAGAGGGAGAAGAAGAAAAAAAGTACCTAGTCTCCCTGGTTCCTCAGGAGGTGGAGGCATGGCATTGCAGACCTGGTGTAGGTATTGTGTTGCTGTTTCTACAAAGTCAAATGCGAAAGCTTTGCCATTGAAATATACCTGCACCTTGGCTGGATAGAGAAGGGCAAATATGATGTGTTTCTGAAATAACTCCATGCAAATTGGTGAGAACTGCTTTCTCTTAGCTTTGACTGAGGGAGAAAAGCCATTAAACGTAAGCAACTTCTTATGGTTATAACACAGCTGAGGTAGTTTACAGTAGGCTTTAAAAAGTTTTACTTTATCCACATAGTTCAAAACCCTGAATGTAACCAGACGAGGTCTGTTGGATGATTTCCTGGCATCTGAGCCTATTCTGTGCACTCTCTCAACTAGTAGAGGGCCCGCCATGTTGGCTTGGAGCAAAGTACAAGGAAGTCAGTCAGACACAAGTTGTTGAAGAGCTGACCCCTTCAGACTCTGGGCCCCCGATCAGATGTACGTTATTGCACCTACCCCGATTTTCCAGGTCTTCTACACGATCTATAAGTAACGTTATAGTCTCTTCATATGCTAGTGTGGTTTGCATACAAGGCGTAGAAGTATCTTCCAGGTCCGAGAAAGGGTAGAGGGGGAGGATGGGGCGAATGGAGGACAGAAGTAGGTCTTATAACACTAGATCAAGCAGGGACTATATAATGTTGACAGGAAGGACTCCCCAGTATATCCTCAGTATAAAGCAAGTTACCATTGTGGAGACAGGTTTTGACAAACGCTGGTGGTAAAATTACTACATGCAAAGGGTTAAAATACCACAATTTGAAATACCATGGGATGTCTAGTTTTCAAAATATGATTTGAAGGGGTAAACGTAACCGACCAGCTTCAAAGATGTCCAAATAGGACATGGTGGCAAAAGGACCATATGTCATGTACCATTAGGAAGTAAATCCACAAGAAAGAAACTAAAACCAATGTGGATGAGTAAAAGTGTTCATCAGGTAATGCGAAAAAAGAAATTGGCATTTAAACTGTACAAGTCAGAGGGCTTAGTGGCATCATATGTCAAGTATAACAATGCCAACAGAGCTTGCAAAAGGGCTATTAGGCTGGCTAAATGTAACAATGAAAAGATGATAGCCAAGGAGAGCAAAGCAAATCCAAAAGTACACTAATGCCACAAAATTTAGGAGTGACAATGTAGTTGTTTTGAAATCTTGAGATGGTAAGGATGGTTAGTGAGGATCTGGAAAAGGCAGCAATACTATAAATGCCTTTGTTTTCCTCTGTATAAAGAAGAGCCACTACCTACTGATTGGCAATTTAGCACTACAGAAACCTTAACTCAATCGTGGGAATGGCTGATAAAGTTTTTAAACGATTAATTAAACTTAAAGTAGACACAGCTCCAGGGCCAGATGGGATACACCCGAGGATACTAAGGGAAGTTAGTCAAGAAATAGCCAGACCACTGTTTTTGATTTTCAAAGATTCTTTCCAGTTGGAAATTGTACCAAAGGATTGTCGGAAAGCTGATGTGGTTCCCATTTTTAAAAAGGATCCAAATCTGGGCCTGGGAACTACAAACCTGTGAGTTTAACATCTGTGGTGGGGAAATTGTTTGGGAGTTTATTAGGAGATGGCGTACAGGAATATATTGTGAACAATGATATCATCAGTAGGAGCCAGTACGATTTTGTGAAGAACAGATCATGTCAGACCAATTTAATTGCATTTTATGATGTTGTGAGTAAATGTATAGATCAGGGTGTTGCTGTAGATGTTGTCTATTTAGATTTAGCAAAAGCATTTTACACTGTTCCACACCAGCGGTTATTGGATAAGCTAGGACAAATTGGTCTTGGAGAAAATGCCTGCGTTTGGATTAGAAAGTGACAGGGTGCAAAGAGTTGTTGTTAAATGGTAAATTCTCAAGCTGGACAACTGTGGTAAGTGGGGTGCCTCAGGGTTCGGTCTTGGGTCCAGTTCTCTTTAACTTATTTATTAATGATCTTGCAATAGATATTGGAAGTCACCTGTCTGTGTTTGCTGATGACACAAAAATAGGTAAGGTCTGTACCATATTACATCTGTGTTGCTGTTGAGGAGATTGTGTGCTAAACTGCATTGCACATCTTGTATGTCACAGCTACAACACACAGCTAGCTTTGGAATTGTATTGTGAGTGTGTTATATGTGAACATGGGCTCTATAAAATTAACTTTAAAAAGCTACAGATTATAATTTAAAATTATTACACCTTTCATAAAGTGTCTACTCACAATGCTTTGTGACTTTAATTTATGTAATTCTGTTTTATTTCCTTTTAGGTTCCACTCTTTCCTCTTGTTTATGGGACACCCATCACGAGCAATCTGTGAGGTTAATATGAACAAATTCTGCAAAATTATTTCAGAGTTTGCATTAGAATACCGCACTTCAAGGGAAAGGATTTTACAGCAAAAACAGAAATGGCAGAGCCTTAGAGAACGAAACAAGACTAGAGGAAAAATTATTACAGATGTAAGTACAGAATATATCAGCAAATATATTATGCACAGTTTTAAGAGGAAGTACCTCCATACTCTTATATTCTTATTGTGACAGAAAGGCCGGTACAGTAGTGGATGGGCGGTATATACGCCCTACTCTGGCTAATTTTGTGTGTCCTTATGTGTAAAATTAACCCCTTCGAGACAAAGGCTGATTTTACTTTTTGTACCCTTTGTGACAATGGCCTTCTTAACATTTCTGCGCTGCTTGTGTTTAGCTGTAATTTTCTTCTTTCCCGTTTACTGAACCCACACACATTAGATATTGTTTTTTTCAGGACAAGAAGGGCTTTCTTTAGATGACATTGTTTTGATTGTATCATATTATTTACTATTAAAAAAATTATAAAATATGGTGAAAAATTTAGAAAAAAATGACTGTTTCTAACTTTTAGTTGAAAAATCTTTTACTCATCTATAAAAGGTAATGAAAAAACCTGCTAAATAGATTCTACTATTTGTCCTGAGTTTAGAAATACCCAATGTTTTTATGTTTTTTTGCTTTTTTCTACCCATTATGGGGCAATAAGTACAGGTAGCGTTTTGCTATTTCAAAGCCATTTTTTCCAAATCTGGTAATTCTTCCCCCCATGTGCCATTTCGGGTATCTTTGAACCCGGCCAATGCAATTTACCCCATCAAGTCATATATTTTTGAAAACTAGACAGCCCAGGGTATTCCAAATGCTAGTATTTTAACTCTTTCCATGCACCATATCTACCACCAGTCTTTGTCAAACTTTATGGTAGTCATTTTTTTGCATTTGTTTTGTCATACACATTTTACTTCAGGTATGAATTAAAATGTTCTAGTTTATGTCACTATCACAAAACACCCCAATATGTGTTCAGCAACATCTCCTGAGTACAGCGATACCTCACATGAATGATTTTGCCTGGCTGTTTGGGGGCAAAAGGGCCACATTTGGGGCATGCGCATTTTTCAATGTTGAACTTTGGCATTTGGGTATCCACTGCCCATGCCCTATTTGGTACATCTTTGAGCCGGGCCATTTCAGTGTGCCCAATAAACCCATATATTTTTGAAAACTAGACACCCCAGGGTATTTCAAATGCTAGTATTTTAACTCTTTCCATGCACCATATCTACCACCAGTCTTTGTCAAACTTTGTGGTAGTCATTTTTTTGCATTTGGTTTTCCACACACATTTTAATTCAGGTATGAATTAAAATGTTCTTGTATATGTCACTATCACAAAACACCCCAATATGTGTTCAGCAACATCTCCTGAGTACAGCGATACCTCACATGAATGATTTTGCCTGGCTGTTTTGGGGCAAAAGGGCCACATTTGGGGCATGCGCTTTTTTCAATGTTGAACTTTGGCATTTGGGATCCACTGCCCATGCCCTATTTGGTACATCTTTGAGCCAGGCCATTTCAGTGTGCCCAACAAAACCATATATTTTTCAAAACTAGACACCACAGGGTATTTTAAATGCTGGTATTTTAACTCTTTGCATGCACATATTTTACCACCAGCATTTTTTCAAAGTTTGCAGTAATATTTTTGTGTGTGTATTTTTCCCACACACACCTACTTTATGTATGAATTTACAGCTCCTGGTATATGCCGCTGTCACACGACACCCCATAATGTGTTCAGCAACATCTCCTGAGTGCAGTGATACCCCACATGCATGGGTGTGTCATTTTTTGGGGGAACTAAAAGGCCACATTTGGTACGTGTGCATTTTTCTAATTGGAAATTAGATGTGTGGCCATCCTTCCCCCCGTGTTAATTGGGACGTTGTTGAACCTGGCCCATTCAATTTACCCCATCAGATCATACATTTTTTAAAAGTAGACACCCCACGGGCATTTAATATGCCAGTATTTTAACTCTTTCCATGCGAGAATTGTTTTAAGCTAATATGCTAATTTTAGGACTTGCTCACAAAAATATATATTTTTATATATATATATATATTTTTTTTATTATTTTTAAAAAAAAAAAATTTAACATTTTTTTTCAACTTGGAGGTTCCCCTGATAGTGACATCAGTGGGAAATGATTTTTACATTTTACTGTTTTTTTACTATTTTTTTCTAATTATTATTAATTTTATTTTATTTTTTAATTTATTTTTACTAATCACACTGTGATTAGAAAGCTGGGCTCCATTGACTTGCATGGTGAATGCAGTACCTGTATTCAACCTGCAAGTGGAGCCAAAGTTCTCTAGATGGTCTGGACCATCTAGCGAACTTTTAAAATTTGTGGTTCCTGTTACAGGACGGCGGCCATCTTCCTTGATGGCGAAGATTGCCGGCAGCTGCGGCTGTGACCGCTCTCCGGAGCGGTCACAGCCCATCAAAAGGTTAGTGTTTGGTGTCGCTGGATGCCTCCTGATCGAGGCATTCCAGCGACACCATTTAAGTTTAGGAGGCGATCGTCAATCGCCTCCTAAACGCTTTTAAAACGGGCGTCCGCCGCCATACAAAGTATGGCGGATGTTGACGCCCCGTGGAGGGGCCAGAGATGGCCCCTTCGTGCCGATCGCGGCGTTGCTGAATGCCTCGAGGTCGAGGCATTCAGCAACGCTTTTTGGGTGCAGAAAGCGATAGTAGATCGCTTTCTGCACCCGTTTAAAGACGTGCCGGTCCTGGCACGTCAATTGTCGTAAAGCACATGCTTTTCCGTGCCGTGCCCGGACCGGCAATTGTCATTAAGGGGTTAAAGTCCCAGGGAAAGATGTTGTTTGACTACAAACTGCATTACTGGCAGTTTGCAAAACATGGTAAGGGTCCCTGGGGCGGAGCATCTGGAAGAGCAGGGTGGGCCAGTGCTCCAACAGCACTAATTGCTGTATTGATCCAATCCAGAGTCTGCATTCTGGACAGGAGCTCCACAGGTGTGGACTAAGTAGCAGCTCACCTGTGGTTGATTAATTAGCAGGCAGAGGGTAAAAGGAACTGAGCCTGATTCAGAGAAAAAGGCCATTGTTATTCCAGCTGGGAGAGCCGAGGAACTGAGGAGTGGTTTCTCTCTGAAAAGCCATTTTGATGGAAACTTGTGACTTGTTGGAAGGTGAATGTTTGGAGCTGTTTTGTACTAAGTCAGTGCTCAAGCAAAGACTGTTATCCTGTGCTGCTTATAACTGCTGCTGTTTCTTCCTGTAAAATAAACATTGAAACTGAGCTGGATGTATCCTGGGCTTCATTTACCCTAGAAGACTGTGGTAACAACCAAGATCCTTGAAAAAATCCCAAGGAAAAGGGAGGCCTGTCGCATTATATAATTATATAAGTAGATCCTATTTGTGACAATACTCTGGTTTCCTTTATGGCACTTCTGCCATGAGTTCAGGCTGGTACCTAACCCCTTCAGGACCAGGGTTTGTTTTTTTTGGTTTTTTTTTCTCAATTCCGTTTATTAAGACTGGAACCATACTCATGCAGAATCATACAATGACTGGTATGACAATGGTTACATACAAATGCCATAATAGGAACATGAGGTATAATAAATAATTCGAAGTACATCAATGAGATGAAATAGAATACAGATATCAATACATAGCAAGAACAATTAGGCAGTGCCGGGTGATCATCATGCAATGTGGTTCAATGAGATGAACACGAGAGAAGTATGAGATGGTCCGGTGAGACCAACAGTACAATGAGAGTCGGTATAAGCATGCATCCTGAGTGTACATAGTAGCAGGGAATCGAATAACGATTAAAATAACCAAAACATAAACACCAAAGAAAAAAAAAATCGTGAGCGGTGACATGGACAAAAATAAAAATTAAAATACGCGGGTACATTGGGATGCATACGGAATGATCACCTATGAATGGAAAGCAGGTTCTACAATGACTAGTAGTTCAGGTGGACAGCAGGCCATCGACTCTAAACCGGGGTGAGAGAAGGAACACCTTCCAGTGGTACCAGCGTAAATCATGCTTATGCGCCAGCCCCCTAGATGCCATCACTAGGTACTCTATATGGGATGAGAAAATTAGCTTGTTCAGCCAAGCCTGGATCAGGGGAATGGAGTGAGATTTCCAGAACCTCGGAATCGTGGCCCTGTCGGCATTCAGATAGTGTAGGGTAAGAGAACCTTTGTATCGCCCGATTGGGACAGGGGAGGCCTGTAATAAAACCAACTGGGGTGTAAGCTGAAAGTCGGGGTCGCAAACCTACCTAATAAAAGAATGCATCTGTGACCAGAATGGCCGGATGAGGGGGCAATCCCACCATATATGGATATTAGTGCCCGTGTGGGATTCACATCGCCAGCATTGTGAGGAGACTTGTGGCAGGAACCTGTGCAGATCTGCCGGGACTCTGTACCATCTGGTGAGCAATTTAAAGGCCAATTCCTGTGTCTTGCTGGAAATGACTCCCTTATGAGTTAAATAAACAATATTTCTCTATTCCAAATCTGAGAATTGCACCCCAAGCTCACCCTCCCAGAAAGTGTAATAGTAGGGCTTGGTCAGACAGCCAGTGTCCAAGAGGACCGCATACAGGAGAGAGAGAAGATGAGGGGTCTCTTTGCCTGCCTCACAAAGTCTCTCAAAGGGCGTGAGAGGACGCAGCACCCGGGGATCTTTCAAAACACCAGAAACAAAGTGTGTCACCTGAAGATAAAAATAATGTAAGTACTTTGATATGGGGCGAATTTTGCAAAGATCTTGTAGTGGTTGTCGGGATGAATTGTGTATGGTGTGAGTAAAGCTCCCACCTGCGCCGCCTGCATACCTGGAGGGAAAGAGGGGTTGTGTGAGATAGGTGTAAGAGGGCTAGGATGAGAGAGGACAAGCCTCTTAAGAACTCTTAAAGTAGGAGTGATAGTAGGGTGGCGCGGGAAAAGTGGAAGCCTCCACCGCTCGGGAATCCACGGTATGGCGGAGATATGATGACTAAAAAATTAATTCTCTGCGTTGGAAGGAAAGATGGACCACTCTACAACACGCCGAAGGTGGGAAGCCTGCCAGTAAAGCTCAATATTGGGGAGCCCCATACATAGTTACATAGTTCATAAGGTTGAAAAAAGACCTAAGTCCATCAAGTTCAACCCTTCTACCTAACCTTCCTATTCTTGATCCAAAAGAAGGCAAAAAACCCCTAATTAAGCTACTTCGAATTCTGCCATCAGAGGGAATATAATTCCTTCTTGACTCCAAGAGGCAATCGGATTTCTCCTTGGATCAAGAAGCTCTAAAATATTAATTCTATTTATAGCCCTGTATGTCATGCCTTTCTAAGAAAATATCGAGGCCCCTTTTGAAAGTATCTAATGTATTGGATAACACCACCTGCCTTGGAAGTGAATTCCATGCCTTTATTGTCCTCACTGTAAAGAATCCCTTCCTTTGTCGTCTATGAAACCTGCGCTCTTCCAGTCTCAGAGGGTTACCTCTTGTTCTCTGTATATTTCTGTTAATGAATAGGTCACTGAAGAGCTCTTTATATTGGCCCTGCATACATTTATATAATGTTATCATATCCCCTCTGAGACGCCGTTTTTCTAGCGTATATAATTTTAACATTTTTAGTCTCTCTTCATAACTAGTATACCCCCCTGCAATTTAGGTCTCCTTAAGTGGGAGTAACAAAGTCTGGGTGTCCTACCCCCCACACATAGCCCGTAAACAGTCTGTGACAGGCCTGAAAGAAAACCTTCGGCAGGAAAATGGGGAGGGTTTGGATGGGATACAGCAATCTAGGGAGAATATTCATTTTTGAGAACCCCCATTCTCCCGAACCAGGAGAGATAGAGAAAGACCACCGTTTCAGGTCATGCTCAATGGATTTGAGAAACCTAACGAAATTAAGATTAGCAAAATCGGGGAGATTAGGGGAAATAAGAAGGCCTAGGTCTCTAATGGTATCCGTTTTCCATTTAAAGGGAAAGGAATTAGTGATATGAGTTTGTAGGGAATCACCAATATTGAGAGATTCATTTTGTAATTGGAGATAGACTGGAACTCTTTTAGTTCTTTAAGTACATGAGAAATAGATTCAGTGGGGTTCCGTAAAAAGCATACCATATCATCTGCGTAAACTAAAACTTTTTGTTCAGAACCCCCAATCTGCAATCCAGAGATCAACGGATTGAGACGGATGGGATTGAGCAGAGGTTACATGGATAAAATAAACAGAGGGGAGAGGGGGCAACCCTGTCGTGTACCATTAGACAGGGTGACCCGGCCCGAAAGAACACCGTATACCTTGACCTGGGCAGTCGGGTTGGAGTACAGGGATTTGATCAAAGAGATAAAGCCAGGACCGAGACCAACTCTATCCAGCACTCCAAACAAAAAGGGCCAGGCCACCCTGTCAAAGGTCTTTTCGGCATCAATAGATACCAGCACATTAAATTAAATTCAAGAGTCTAATCGTGTTGTCTCTTGCCTCCCTACCAGGCACAAAGCCCACCTGGTCAGGATGGACAAGAGAGGAGATCAGGGGTTGGATCCGCAATGCTAATAACTTAGCCAGAATTTTTAGGTCAGTGTTTATCAGCGATATTGGCCGGTAACCCCCACAATATTCACTGCTTTTGTCTGGTTTAGGAATTACAGTTATTACAGCAGTATTAGAAGAGGGGTGAAGTGGCATACCGTTGGAAAGGGCATTAAAGAGTTAAATCCATTGAAGGCCCAGTACAGGGAGGAATTTCCTGTAGTATAACAGGGTAAAACCGTCAGGGCCTGGGCATTTGCCCCTAGGCAGTGTTTTCAGAACCTGGTCTATTTCTTCTAGTGTGATGGGGGCGTCCAGCGCCGCCCTAGCGTCCCCCGAAATCCTTGTTTTTTATATTTACATTACATTATATGGCCATATTATGCTAAACCCACCACTACGCCAAAGTACTCCAATGTAGGTGGGTCCTAACCTAAATACTGTTGCTTATATGGAGCTAAATCTTTGCAAGTACATTGCTTACCAGGAGCCAAAAGGCCTTCCTAAATACAGACACTCCTGCAATTTATAGGTTTCCAAGGACCTCACAAATGGAGCACCTGTGGTGGGGAGGGGTGCTATGTTTTTAAGTAGTTTTAACTACAGTCATGAGGGTTTATAATCTATTTGATGTGTGTGCGCTGATTTAGTGATTGTATATATATACATATATATACACATGTATATGTTGTAGGGGACAGCTCACGCATGGGGCGGCAATGACAGTTTCACACAGGTTTCCAACGTAAAAGCGTGTTTATTTAGATGTTGTAGTCACAGAGCACCTTGTAAACAAAACAAACTATAAGCCTGTCCGGCTCTAACTAAACAGCAGGATACCTCTCTAGCAGCCTAAGGTCTGACGCAAAGCAAAGTAACCAGTTTTGTATGGGGTAAAGCTTCATACCTGGTGGGCTGCAGCGCTGGCTGTAGCTGCTCCTTCATTCAGTGTCTCCCTCCCTCTGCAAACCTAACAGCCCTCTCTTTTAAGGCTTCCTCCCCAGTAACGAGTTTAGGAAGCCTCACCTGAGAGCACCTGGGTTTGCTACCATGCCTGGCTGAGGTAACCAGGTGAGACATATCCCATCAACCACTCTCCCATACACTTTACCACAATGTGTATATATATATATATATATATATATATATGTATATATATGTGTATATATATTAGGGCTGCAACAACTAATCGATAAAATCGATAATAATCGATAATGAAAATCGTTGCCAACGAATTTCATTATCGATTAGTTGAATCGATTTTTATCGATTATTAAATGAGGGTTTTTTCAGAGCAAACGCTCTGAAAAATACCCCTCATTATATAATCCGTTTAGTCTAACTCACAGCAGCAGCTCCTACTTACCAGCCCCTCCCTGTAATCACTGTGACAACTGGCCCCGCCCCCTTCCTTCTCCCAGAAGGCCAGAGCCACATGGCCGTGATACTCATCTAACTGTAAGTATAACATTTATATTTGGGCTGCTGAAAGTTAGGGGAGGTGGGAGTTAATTTAGGGGCAGTTATGGTTAATGGGGTGTTTAGGGTTAATTTAGGGGCAGCTATGGTTAATAGGGTGTTTAGGATTAATTTAGGGGCAGCTATGGTTAATGGTGTGTTTAGGGTTAATTTAGGACCAGCTGTGGTTAATGGGGTGTTTGGGATTAATTTGAGGCAGTTTTGGTTAATGGTATGTTTAAGGTTAATTTAGGGGCTGTTGTGGTTCATGGGGTCTTTGGGGTTAATTTAGGGGATGCTGTGGTTGATGGGGTCTTTAGGGTTAATTTAGGGGCAGTTATGGTTAATGGGGTGTTTAGGGTTAATTTAATGATGAGGACTGAGGGTTAATTTTATTAATTTATTAAAGTTAACTTAAGGTGCAGTTAGAGATAAAGGGGGGGAAACTAAGGGGAATCTAAATCCTGGGGGCAGTGAAGATTAACCCAGTACTTATTTATAAAAGTATGGTCTGTGACTCTATGAGGGGACTATGAGATATCTGGGGGTATAAGGCATATCTGGGGAGGACGGAGTGACATATCTGGGTGTATAAGGCATATAGGGTATATAAGGCATATGTGGGGAGGGCAGTGTGGCATGTCTGGGGAGGACAGAGTGGTGTATCAGGGTGTATAAGGCAGATCTGGGGGTAGAGTGGAGTGGCATATGTGGGGAGGGCAGTGTGGCATGTCTAGGGAGGATGGAGTGGTGTATCGGGGTATAAGGTGTATCAGGCACAGTGGCATATGTGGGGGTAGAGTGGAGTGACATATGTGGGAGGCAGCGTGGAGTGGTATATTTGGGAGGCAGCGTGGAGTGGCATATGTGGGAGGCAGCGTGGAGTGGCATATGTGGGAGGCAGCGTGGAGTGGCATATGTGGGAGGCAGCGTGGAGTGGTATATGTGGGAGGCAGCGTGGTATATGTGGGGGGCAGCGTGGCATGTCTGGGAGGCAGCGTGGCAAGCCTGGGCTCAAACGTGCATAAATTGGGGGGGGCTGGTTGCGAAATAAAGGCAAGAAATGCATTTTATCAAAGTTTTTTTATTATGCTGTTTGTATTTAATATAATTTGTTTATTACATTATTTTAAATAAATGAAAAATTTACATTCATTTTTTTTATCCGATTAATCGAAAAAATAATCGGCCAACTAATCGATTATGAAAATAATCGTTAGTTGCAGCCCTATATATATATATATATATATATATATATGTATGTATTGTAGGGGACAGCTCACGCATGGGGCGGCAATGACAGTTTCACACAGGTTTCCAACGTAAAAGCGTGTTTATTTAGATGTTGTAGTCACAGAGCACCTTGTAAACAAAACCAACTATAAGCCTGTCCGGCTCTAACTAAACAGCAGGATACCTCTCTAGCAGCCTAAGGTCTGACGCAAAGCAAAGTAACCAGTTTTGTATGGGGTAAAGCTTCATACCTGGTGGGCTACAGCGCTGGCTGTAGCTGCTCCTTCATTCAGTGTCTCCCTCCCTCTGCAAACCTAACAGCCCTCTCTTTTAAGGCTTCCTCCCCAGTAACGAGCTTAGGAAGCCTCACCTGAGAGCACCTGGGTTTGCTACCATGCCTGGCTGAGGTAACCAGGTGAGACATATATCCCATCAACCACTCTCCCATACACTTTACCACAGTATATATATGTATATATATATGTATATATATGTGTATATATGTGTATATATATATGTGTATATATATGTATATATATATGTATATATATGTATATATATATATGTGTGTATATATATGTATGTATATATATGTATGTATATATAGATATATGTATGTATGTATGTATACCTTGTATGAAAAGAGTTCTAGACAAGCGTTCTATAAAGTGCACCTATTAATTTTGTAAACATCATAAAGTGCTAAGTCATTTAAATATGATTAATGTTACTCACTATGGAGTGCACCTTTAAATATTGTAAACATATAGACCACTATCGACATCAATAATAAGTATATAGGTAATCCAAATAATCAGAACGGTATCCTAAGAGCATTGTGCTCCTTACCCGTATTGTCCTCCACTTCCCCTATGCCATTTCGGTTCTCCTTTCTCAAGGGGTGTTTAGGGTTAATTTAGGGGCAGTTATGCTTAACGGGGTGTTTAGGGTTAATTTAGGGGCAGTTATGCTTAATGGGTGTTTATGGTTAATTTAGGGGCAGTTATGCTTAATGGGGTGTTTAGGGTTAATTTAGGGGCAGTTATGCTTAATGGGGTGTTTAGGGTTAATTTAGGGGCAGTTATGCTTAATGGGTGTTTATGGTTAATTTAGGGGCAGTTATGCTTAATGGGGTGTTTAGGATTAATTTAGGGGCAGTTATGCTTAATGGGGTGTTTAGGGTTAATTTAGGGGCAGTTATGCTTAATGGGGTGTTAAGGGTTAATTTAGGGGCAGTTATGCTTAATGGGGTGTTAAGGGTTAATTTAATGCTGAGGGTTAATTTAATTAATTTAATAAAGTTAACTTAAGGTGCAGTTGGAGGTAAAGGGGAATGTAAATCCTGGGGGCAGTGATTATTAATGTATTTATAAAAGTATGGTGATATTCTCTGAATGATTTCGAATCCCAATGAAGGCAGAGAGTCGTTCAAAGATTGGGATCTTACAGTGATCCGGATCTTAGTGTCTGGGAGGCAACGTGGAATGTCTGGGAGGCAGCGTGCCAAGCCTGGGCTCAAATGTGCATAAATTGGGGGGGCTGGTTGGGAAATAAAGACAAGAAATGCATTTTATCAAAGTTTTTTTTATTCTGCTGTTTGTATTTAACATCATTTAACATCATACAGGGGACCTGTATCCTACTCTCAGATACGCTCAGACAGCCTCTCCTGCCACCACGGGGGGAGTGCCTGCACGGGAGATTGTCTAAGCGCACCACGCAGACGTTCACGCGCGGGAATTCAGTCGGCAGCGGAGATTGTTTACGCGCATCGCCGCAGCCGGTGAACGTCCGCACGATGCGTTTTACCTCTGCCTCCAAGACTTACCAGAGCAGACTCCCGGGTGTCTTGTGGGGCCGGCGGGGGACATCTACGCAATACGTGTATACAACTTCCAGTGCCGGCACTTCTGCTCTGGTAAGTCGGGGGGGGGGGGTGTCAGAATGGCAGCATATCTCAAGGGGGGGAGGACAGAGTGGCAACATATCTCGAGGGGGGGGACAGAGTGGCAGCATATCTCGAGGGGGGGGAGGACAGAGTGGCAGCATATCTCGGGGGGGAGGTCAGAGTGGCAGCATATCTCGGGGGTGGTGGGGACAGAGTGGCAGCATATCTTGTGGGGGCAGAGTGGCAGCATATCTCGAGGGGGGAGGACAGAGTGGCAGCATATCTCGAGGGGGGGAGGACAGAGTGGCAGCATATCTCGAGGGGGGGAGGACAGAGTGGCAGCATATGTCAAGGGGGGGAGGACAGAGTGGCAGCTTATCTGGGGGGGTGGAGGACAGAATGGCAGCATATCTCGGGGGGTGCAGAGTGGCAGCATATCTCGGGGGGGCAGAGTGGCAGCATATCTATTACAAAACTTTTTCTTTAAAAAAGCACCAAACTTTTAGGGTGCGGCCTATATTCGGGTGCGGCCTATATCCGAGCCAATACAGTATATATATATATATATCGAAAATCTATATTGAGACCCATTGAGGTCAGTGGTTTTAACCCCTAAGCACCCCTCATTTCAACTTGACTTATTTTTTTATAAAATCTTCGCCTCTCCATGATTTCTTTATTGTTGCAATAATAATTAAAATGTGTGGATATGCTGTGATTCATATATTTGTTCTGAATGTTTCTTATGTGCTCTCCTAGGCATATATGTAGAAGTCTAGACGTCTAACCTTTAAATACAGTAGTAGGTCAGATGGGTAGGATAAGAGATACACTACATTTTACTTTGACAAATTAGGGATTAATCTAGCCTTGGTGCAGTATTAATCTAAATTTTATTAAAGACAGGAGGGGAGTATTTCGCATAAACCTTCTTTACTGTTAACCTCCAGCAGCAAAACAGTTAACAGAGAAACAAGAAAAGAACCAATCAGAACATAGGAACAGTCTATAAAAGCCTTGAAATCCTGAAACTCCTCCTCTTTCTTTGCTAATTAGCCGGACCGGAAGAAACTCAGGAAAGAAGACGAACACCGTATCAAGGGAGCCCATCAACACCAGCATGTCAGACAACAGGAGAACGACCTGAAAAAACTGAAATAGTGTGACAGTACCAGGCACAACATAGGCCGATCATGAAAGCAAACAGAATAGACAGCATTATACGAGTACCAAAATACCCGACAATCACAGGAGCCCCACACGGACCTAACCCAGACAACGGGGGGGAAGAGACGACAGTAAGGGAGGGAAAATACTCGCCTCGTGTCTTTAATAAAAGTTAGATTAATACTGCACCAAGGCTAGATTAATCCTTAATTTTATGACAAGACAGGAGGCTTCATATTTTGCAGTTTTAACGCCCCACTAGCAAAGCCAATGCAGCGTGAGCCAGAGGCCGAAAGTAAAAGGTCCGAAACGTAGATTCCCCCTGACCAATCCACCGCCGATAAAAGATCTGAAAGGGAACAGCCCGCCGACAAGGCAGCGGAAGCCGCTGTGCCACGGACCGAATGCGCCCCAAAGGGTCCCTCAATGCCGGCCAAAGGAAGGATCCACCGGATCCACCTGGAAAGCGTGGGGACAGAGACAGGCCGGAAAGGATGCACATAAGAAATAAAAAGCTGACCAGAAGAAGACGAACAAAACTGAGCTGACATAGCGAGATAAGATTGGACACATCGAGCCACACAAAGACCTGGGCGATCAGGAAAATAAGGATAGGAAACGGTCGTCGAATTAGATTTTGTTCTACGAAACACAGAGACTGAAACACCCTCAGGAGAAAAAGAAAAGGAAGTGACATCGAAAGCACGAACGTCAGACACCCGTCGGAAAGAGACGACACACAAAAGGAGAGTCGTTTTAGCAGAAAGCTGGCGAAAGGACAAACTATCGTCCCCGAAGTGGCCACGGCTGCAGGAAGGCGTCCACCGCCGAAGACAGTGGGTCCGGAAGCCAACTAAAGAATGCGTCGGTCTGGCGATTCGCCCTGGCCGCGAACAGGTCCAGATGGAGTGGACCTCGACAAAGGTGGAGGGAGTGGAACACGCCCAGGAGAAGACACGAGTTGCTCACGTCCCTCCAATACCGGGAGAACCAATCTGCCACGAGATTTTCCTTTCCGGGCAAATACTCTGCTCAGATGGACAAATAATTGTACAGGCAATACTGATCAAGCTCCTTGGTGAGCTCCGTGAGAAGCCTGGATCTGGAGCCCCCTAGCCTGTTGATGTAGCGAACGGCGGAGACGTTGTCCATGCGCAGAACTAGAGAACAATGAGCAATGCCATTCATGAAACTGCGAACCACGAAGGAGCCAGTGATGAGCTCCAAATAATTGATATGGAGATTGTGTTCCTCCGTGGTCCATGGACCCCCGGTAGCCACGTCTCCACAAACTGTCCCCCAACCAGACCGACTTGCGTCGGAGTCTAGTACAAAAGACTTGACCCGAAAATGGCACGGCCGTTCCACGCGTCCATGTGCACCAACCACCAATGGAGTTCTAACCGAGCCTCGTCCGACAAGGAGATCATTGAGTCGTAGGAGGCCGACTCGCGAAGGTGCCACATCTTCAGACACTGGAGGGCTCTGTAGTGGAGCGGGCCCAGGAAGATGGCCTGAATGGACGCCGATGATGGCCTGAATGGACGGCGAGGTTCCTGAGCGAGACCAGGCCACAACGAAGGAGCTTGCGGATCTCCTTCTTTATAACCAGGACCTTGTCGCGGGGCAATCTGAGGACCGACGCCACTGAGTCCACCGAGAAACCGAGGAATTGAGTGTTTTGCGTCGGGACCAAGACCGTCTTGGCCTCGTTGATAACAAAACCCAAGTCCTGAAGAAGATGGACCGCGAGGTAAGTATCGCGTCAAGGAGACTGAGCTGAGCCATGAGGAGGACGTCCGGGTAAATGATGGAGCGGATACCTCCCGCCCGAAGGAACTCCATGACCGGCTTCAGAAGTTTGGTGAAGCACCACAGAGCGGAACTGAGGCCGAAAGGGAGGCAAGTGAATTGCCAGAGGCGGCCCTGCCAGCGAAATTGCAGGAACCTCCGATCGCCGCGATGGACTGGGACTGTGAGGTACGCGTCCTTGAGGTCGAGGCGAGAGAACCAATCGTTCTCCCTGAGAAGGTCGCGGAGGAGATGTATACCCTCCATTTTGAAATGTCGGTACACAACATACCGATTGAGAGAATTCCCCGGATTTCTTGCGTACCAAGAAGATGTTGCTGAGAAAACAAGGAGGGGAGTACGCCCGTTCTATGGCGCCCTTGGCACGGGAAAGCCTGGGAAGTGGAGGGGGAAAGCTCTGACGAGGAGGGTAAAGAAACTCTAGCCGGAAACCCTCCACGGTTTGCAGGACCCAAGGATCCGACGTGAGGCGTGGCCAAACATGGAAAAAACGGACGAGACGACCCGCGTCAGGAATATGGGGAAGAACAGAAAACAGTCTTACCTGAGGCTGATCTTCCTCGGGTAGACGAATATCCTCTGCCTCTGGTGCCACCTCTGGAGAATGGGAGCCGGAACTAGGACCGATAAGAGGTGGAGGCGTCCAGAAATTGGGGTCTAGCGACAAATGAGGCCGATCTGCTGGTGGCACGACCCCGCTGCCAGCCAGCTCTGGAGTAAAAACGACTCCCCGTACGGAAAACACGCCTCATGTTGGTTTGGGCCTTGGTGAGAGAGGTGAAGAGATTCACATGCTGACTAAGGTCTTTAATGAACTTTTTGCAGAAGAGTAAACCCTTGGATGCCAGCTTGGCATCCAGCTTGAATAAAGCTGCCTTGCGTCGCTCCGAGGAGATAGCGCAATTGGCGTTGCCCAACAGACATAGGGCTCTCTGGGTCCAGTCACGGACCAGCTGAGGATCCAGAGGAGAGCCGTCTGTAATGGCTTCGTCTGCCATCTGGAAGACTTGAGTCAGGGGGCCTGCGACATCCAAGAGTTTATCTTGTGCCGAGCGCAAACCCAGTTCAATGCCCTAACAAGGCTCCTTTCCGTTCTTAGTGAGGAATGTTACAAAATTCTGGTCAAACTCAGGGGTATTGAGGACTTTATCCCGGACGGTAGGTCGAGGGCACTCAGAGCGGAGGCGTTGTCGGACCTCCTTATCCAGGGGACGATGGAGCCAAAACCTCAGAAACTCAGCAATATGGGCCGAAGGTGTCCACTCGGGGGAGCGAGGGTGGCGCAGGCTTCTGGGATCGAACAACGGAGTGCCGTCGGTCACTTCAAAAGGTTGATCCGGTGCGTTGGACGGGTTGAATGGGATCTTGGGGGGTTCGGGAGCGAAGTCCTGAGCCCGGGCAGGGGAGGCCACACCAGAGGAACCTGCGCAGTATTCATCCTCCTGGATGAATACTGCGAGTAGTCGGTGAGGTCCTCAGTTAGGGAGACCATGGGAAGGACCGAACTGTGCACCTTTTTCAGCGGGGCCCTTTCCTGAAGGGGAGGGCGCCTCGTCCCTGGTACGCTTGTGCAAGGCCGTAGTGCCCGCAGGAGAAGCTGAACCGCCAGCGTCTGAATCTTCAACTCTGGTAGGAGAGATGAGAGGTTGAGCCGTGCAAGAAGATTGGAGCTCCTCTAGGGTGGCAGGAAGAGACGCAGCCAGGGCGGAGTGGAGCCAGGCCTGGACGGCGGCAGGAAGTAGATTCTGGGAATCATCTGCCATTTCACTCCAAATGTGTCTATATGAAAGAACACAGAATAACGGGTTGAATAAACAAAAGGCCCTAATACTGGGCAAAAACGGGGATCACCCAAATAATCAGAAGCAAGGGAGGAGGGGGTCACCCCTAACAACAAGGGTCATGCACCCGGAAGCGTGTCCCAAGAACAGGGGTTCACCTGTTTGGCGGCAGCAGGGGGTTCACCCTGAGTAGCAAGAGGTAGGGGTTCACCCTAAGGAGTAAGTGGCAGGGTTTCAGCCAGGCCAGAAGGGGTCATCCACAATGTAATCCAGAATGTAGAGGTATATATATATGTAGGCAGTGTAACACAGAGACAACTGCAGAAGGGGTTCACCCACACTGAAAAGATATGGTAACACTTTAACAATAAGATTTAGCCTAATCATGAAAGGAAAAAACTAAGTGTTTAAAGGAAAAAACAACCTAAAGAAAACAAGGGGGGGTTCGACCTAAGGCAGACCAGGCGCCAACTGGTGTCAAAATGCGCGGAGGTGAATGCACGTGGAGGACCGCGAGGTCACGGGGCAACCGATATGAGAATTAGACAAAAATGTAACAAAAATACAATAAAATAGAATAATAAAATAAAAAAGGACAAGCCAGTAATCGAAATAAGAATATAAAAGAAATATATAAGAATGTATATATAGGTATATATATGTATAATGGAATGTTCTCACCTGGAGGTTAAGCAGCAAAGAAAGAGTTTCAGGATGTCAAGGCTTTTATAGACTGTTCCTATGTTCTGATTGGTTGCAATGGGGGTCATACGCAATTGCGGCATTGAAGGGGTTAATTGAGCAAAAGAGGGGGGTAGGGGTTAAATGAGCAAGGGAGGGGGTGGGGGCTGGTCTCCACACTCATGTGAAGACCAAAGAACCCTGTCTTCCTGACTCCGTAGACCGGAGATTGCAGGGACGAGTCTCTGATCAGTCCTACAGGAATTTTTTCTTAATATCAGTGGAGGCTAGAATAGTCTTTAAATTGCCGCTTTTCTTACAAATTATACGGCTTTTATTGGGTAGGATTTTATAGAGAATAGGGTCATTTTGAATCATATGCCAATGTTTATCCAAAATATTCTTAATACCAGGAACATGGTATGAAAAAGTAGTGATGAATCCCAAACTAAAAATATAATTACATGAGTAATAGTAGAACCATTGATTTTATCTATCTTAAATTTTTTTTGTTTTAAAGGTCGTTTAACTTGATGAATAAACTTCTCTCCTTTCATTTTTGTGACCTCCCGAAATGCTCTCATCACTAGGTTATTATCATAACCCTTTTCCAAAAATCTGTCTCTAATAATTCCTCCTTGTATGTCAAAGCCTTCTAATCTTGTACAATTTTTTCTGATACATATAAATTGACCTTTAGGTATATTTTTTTCATGACAACTGTTTGCTCGCAGGTAAGTATTTTTATCTACTGGTTTAAAATACGTTGTGGTTCTAAAACTTTTACTTCCCATATCAATAAAGACAGAAAGACCTAAAAAATTTATTGTTTGGTTACTCACTTCATGTGAAAAAAATCAGACCAAGAGAATTCTTATTAAGGTCTGAAAAAAAATTGTTCTCAACACTACCTTTCCAAAGGATAAATAGATCATCAATGTAGCATTTATACAGGTGAAGATTTGCATGGCGATGGGCACCAAAATGTTCTTTCGCTTCCAATCTGTCAAAAAAAGATTTGCATAACTGGGGGCATTTCGCCCGTTTCGGGTGCCCATCGCCGTGCCAAATACCTGTAAAAAGAGGGGGCGTGGCCTGCTCGCGACCAAGATGGACGGTTGAACCCGGAGCTCCGCGGCGTCTGGTCCAAATTTTGCTTCAGTTAAGCTCCTACCACCACTATGGGCAAACATAACAAATCCAGCAGTACCCCGAAACCTTCGGGATCCAAGGAAAAGAGGTTGCTTACCTCCTTCTTTCACGCAACGTCCGATCAGGACTCTCCGTGATTCCTGCGCTAGGCCGCCATCTCCTGTTCTACTAAGTTTTTAAACACATCAAGATATATCCCTTTATCAAAAGTAGGGTTAAAATTTGAAACAGGCTTCCTATTTGTCTGTAATCTTATAATTTACCATTTTCATTTGATAAACTATTCAAATAAATTAAATGAGCAAGATCTTGGGAATCTACAACCTTGTCAGGTTCACCGGTCAGTATAGACTCAGAATTAGTATCAACATGTTCTCTCTTAAAAAAATCTTTTTACAGCTAGCTTCCTAACAAATTTGTTGAAATCAATAATCAAATCAACCTTATTTAGCTGTCTGCAGGGGCCACATTTCAAGCCCTTAACTAGAAGAGTAACTTGGCTGACCGTTAGGGTGTGTTTTGACAGTTGTAGATTCCCAAGTTTCGAAGATTTTCTAAGGTGCAATTCTGGATCTTTTTATTGTGTCTCTTGATATGGGCTTGACGTCTTCCCCGGAATCGATGTCTGACCATTGGTCTGTCTCGTATTCAGAGACCGATGAGAAGAATCTTTATTCTGGACTCTTAGTTTTTATCAAAGCCCTTGATTTTTTGCTCGGACCTACTATGCTAATTTTTAAAAAAATCTTTTTTTTTTCTTCTTTTGAGGGATATATATCTGAAGAAGAAAAGGGGAAGTATCTAGGATATTTTACCCTTTTAGGTGTGTGCTTTCTACTTTTTGTAAATCTGAAGTTGCATGTGAGACAATTGTGGAGTTTGTTGGTTATAGCAGCCCTCACTATATTATTGTACAAGTGACATGTATTTCCTGACCTTACAATTATACTTCTGCTTATAAGCACCCATTCCTATATTTTTACATTATTTTAAGATGGCTATAGATTTTTTTTATATATGATATATTGTATTGGATTTATAAACTGCCACGTGCTTATTTTGTATATTGCTTTTATCGTTTTTTTTTTTGTTTTTTTTTATTTAGCAGACTGATGAAGAAGATGAAGTAGAGGTATGACTGACAAATGTTTGGTATTTGGGGTGAATCAAATACTAACATTCTTAATATTTTTGCAGGGCTTGATTTACATTTCAGGTACCCAAAAAGCATTGCTTACCTGTCCTTTAATAATAAATGTAAAACGATAAAAAGGCTTCCATCACTGAGCATAATTGTAAAATGGGAAGGTCACCCAAGTGAAAGTTGATTGAAAATCAGGAGAACTTGGTCAAAAAAAGCAAAAAACCAACAGTATTTGTTAGAGACCCCTTTGCTTTCCACACTGACCCTGACATGTGGAGCATAAGGTGCATACCTAGTGGCAAATCTGGCCCTATGATTTACACTGTTTGACGAAAACTAAATGTTGCATATGTTTCTGATTATCAAATAATCATCTAATGTGTCTGCTGCTGTTTACTGACTTGTTAGAACAATTATAGTCAGCATGTGTCAATGTACATAATAATCTAATCTAACTGCATTTATGAAATTCACTAACACATTTCTAAGGAAAACTTGTGTTTGTGTGTTTCTTTCATAGTTTACAGTTTCATATTAGGTGCACAGGCACCAACCACATTGAAAAAACTTATGGCTAACATGTTCATGGGAAATAATATAATGTATTTTTTATTATTTATCATAACATTACCTAAAAAGGCACCAACAATGCGAGGTACTGGTTAATTAAAGTGAATCTGTTAGTTTCCCTATTTGTATATTTTACAATTTACACTGTGTAAACATATATAACTGTGTTTATACATTGAAATCAGCAATATACACATATTTAAAAGCTTGGGGGCAGACACCTAATTTCCAATTAGTCTGCCGCTTCTGCTGGCAGGCTGTTCCACGTATCACCCGGCCCTCTCGAAATTTTCTTCACGTTACTCTACAGCTTGGCCGTATGATAAGTCTTGTATGTTTTTATGTATTCACTGTGCTGGGTCTTGTATGTACAGGTTACATTTGTTGTGTATTTCTGGCAGTATGCACTTTTGCCAGGGGCGGATAAGAGCTGGCGGTAAATCCTTTGTGCACTGGGCCCCCGTTCTCTCGCTGGGCCCTTTTTTGTTCATTATTGGTGCATGTTATTTAGGATAAGTGCTCAGGTCACGTGGTTTGTGTATGTATATTTGTTGCTTTTGGTCTTCGAGTACTTTCTGTTATAGGTCTTTTTACCTAGTCGCCTTTAAGCAGTTACCCAGCGGATCGCCTCCTCAGGTACTGTTATTTCCTCTTGTTGCTAATTCAGGTGCTCAATGTTGGCCTCTGCTGGGAGGTGGTTCCACGTATCAACCGTCCTGCTCAAAATTTTTCTTCACGTTACTCTACACGATTACAGCTTGGCCGTGTGATAAGTCTTGTATGTTTTATGTTTTTACTGTGCTGCGTGTTATTTAGGATAAGTGTCCAGGTCACGTGGTTTGTTGCTCTTGGTCTTCCAGTACTTTCTGCTCAACCAGTCGCCTCTTAAGCAGTCATCGAGGGGACCGCCTCCTCAGGTACTGTTTTTTCCTCTTGTTGCTAATTGAGGTACTCGGTTTTATCTCACTGTCTGCTTTCCCATTCCTATAATGTAAGGACCCGGGTCCGTGGTCAGACGGCTATCAGGACCCAGAGCGCCCAAAGATGGAGTTCAGGAGTTATTGCACAGTGGCAGAGTAGGACAGGGCCTGATGCAGGGCGACCGCACTCTCCAGGGTGTTGAGCACCTAGGGTTGTGCAGCTACGTACCAGCGCCCTGACATATCTGCGGATGTTATCCAGTTCAAAACAAAGTAATGACCTGCAGGCACCCTGGAGCAGGTATGATAAATAACAGAACATAGAAATGGGCAGGATGCTGCAGGCTGGGACTAGGGAAGCTAAGCAGAGTACAGGAGAAACATAGCAAGCAATGGGGACATAGTAAGGAACAGGGAGACCAGGCAAGAAACATAACCAGACAAGATATACATAATACAGGGCACTACATGGAACAAGACAAGGAATACTCAAGGTCAGACGTGAACAAGACAGGACACCCGTCTACCGGGGATTCAAGACAGGACACCCCTCTACCAGGGATACAAGACAGGACACCCCTACACCGGGGATACAAGACAGGACACCCCTCTACTGGGGATACAAGACAGGACATCCCTCTACCGGGGATACAAGACAGGACCTCACAGACTGACACAGATAAATACAGGAACTAGCCTAGGACTATATGATAACTATTGGAGATTCCGTCACATCTTATGGCCATAGTATGCTTAGCCCACCACTGCGCCAAAGTACTCCAATGACGGTGGGTCCTAACACTAAAACCTGCCTATAGAGGTACTAAACAAACTAAACATGAAACCCAAACACATATCAGAGAGACATAACTGTAGACTGCAGACTGGGACAAACAGAACACACAGGTGGGGCACACCTTATAAAGAAAATAGAGAAAACACAAAGAGCAAGACTGGAATCAAGGAATCAGAGGTACAGTACAGAGCATAGGGAAATCCAGGAATGGATTACTGCAAAGGAAGAACTATAGCAAGGACTAGGGACACTGTAGCAAGGACTAGGGACACTGTAGCAAGGACTAGGGACACTGTAGCAAGGACTAGGCAAACTAAAGACATACAGCTCCGCAGCCCAGATGGGGCCTGACATATAATTAGATTGCCGGCAGGTCAGTTCCTGTCGTTACAACCGGGCCCACCCCCGGGCAACCGGCAATATTCTCTATTACCGAGACCTCGTTACGTCACCGCATAGGTAGTCAGCCTCCTTGAACTAGGCAGTTGCCCCCCCCCCCCCCGGGAATCTCCCCTCCTCGTTTGGAGGCTATATTCTCTATTACCGAGACCTCGTTACATCACCGCATAGGTAGTCAGCCTCCTTGAACTTAGTAGTTGCCCCCCCCCGAAGCAATCTCCCCTCCTCGTTTGGAGGTTACGCCCCTCAAGCTAGTAATTCGTACCTCACTATTAGTATATTAGGCCTCCCCTCTACATTTTCATCCCGCTCCATCGCAGAGCTCGATTAGATAGTTAGTTCAGATTTAGGTCCGGGGTATCTGTCCAGGTACCTTCGCATAGACATGTCATTCCTATACGATCATGAGGATAGGTCTGACATTCCCCGTTCACTCGCTCCTGGGTCAGACTGTCCACCTCTAACTATGTTACTATGTATGTTACCTCACATTGCCTCCGTGCTCAGACTTTTCTGTGCATTTTGTAGCATATATTGTTCTCCCTGAGGAAGGCTTTGCGGTCTTCTATGGGCTTTTCTCTGAAGCTTCTGCATTTCAGAAGAGGATATGGCTTCCTGTGCAGGGGACACAGTCTGCTAGGATCCTTGTCTTTGTCCTCTGTGCCAGAGGAGGTTGAAGGCCTGTAGAAGGAATCTGTAGAGGAAACATTAGTTTTATGAACTACCACTGGCCCTTCATGGTGCTTGAGGCCAGAAGGAGTGGCACATGTTCATGGGTGTAAAATCAAAGCTGGGATCATTTCTAATTTTTGCTTGCTGTTTTACAAAGTCCACAAACACACTGAAGGGAGGGGATGATACATTGTGAGTTTCTTTATATTTAGAGCCACGTGTGACCCATCATTCCTGGAGGTTGTAGGGAAGCTTTTGGACTATAGGGTTTACACCCCTGGCTGTATCAAGGAATGTAAGTCCCAACAAGTCTCCTGCTTTGGCCACCTGCAGTTCCATTAGCAGGTCACTTAGTTCTCTGAGTTTCTAATAATTCTTACAAGCTATTCTAGGGAAGTCATCAATTCTTTTCAATAATGCATTTTCTATGGCCTCTACTGAGCCATAGCACTCGTCAAGTCTGTCCCAGATAATTTTAAGGCCTGTCTCTGGGTAATTTATGTTAATAGCTCTGATTCGTTTAGCATGTTCAGCAGACTCATTTCCAAGCCATTTTACTAGGAGATCTAACTCCTCACTGCATGACAAATCTAAGTCTGAACTTTACAAGTCCTTTAATAATTAGCTCACGCCATGAAAGAAACTTGGCAAGAGAGTGTGGTGTATGGTCATACCTATTAGGAATCTCTGACTTAGGCTAGCAGGTGCCATACCGTTTTGATCTGGAAGATGTTTCTGTATGCTGGAATGGAGGCTGGGTTCCTTGATGAGCAGAGAAGTTGTTGTGGGCAGTGTCACAATGCTCTGTATTCTCCTGCTTGCTGCGCTGCACTTGAAAGCTGGTTACCTGTTGCTTTGTATGGTATCTGTGGCTTGTCTTTCTGATGACATCCTTTGTTTCCTGTGCAGGCTGAAGGTCGCCAATTAGTCTGGAGTGTTGATAGACCTAATCCATTGTACGTTGTAGTTAATCTTGGTGGTCCCTTTCTGGACCGAGTACGTTGCTGCATCTGCTGTACTCACTGTTGGGGTATGCAGCTGCTTCTAGGGCAGGGGTGTCCAAGTTTTTTCTGCAGTGGGCCACTTCATCAGAATTGTATACGTGCGAGGGCCGCGCTCATTTTCACTTTAATAAAATATGCAGATTAAAATAAAGTAAATGACACAAAACCTTTACTTTTCCTCTCACTGATTTCTGGGCCTAGAAAGTTTTGGGACTACAAATTCAGGATTCTGGATAAGTAAAAATAAATAGTTCTATTTATCCTAGGGATACACCGAAATGAAAATTCTGGACCAAAACCGAAAATTTAGGGTTCACTTAGCCGAAACCCGAAAACGACCCCCCACACCGTTAAAAATAATAAAAAATCCCACACTTTTAATAAAAGTAAGTTACACACCAAAATTGTACACAAAATGTAATAACAATGTTAATATATATATATTGTTAACAGCAATCTCAGGCATACTCAGATTCCAGCATGTACTGGTTGGCTGGTGATTGCTGTCAACAATCATATATAAATTAGTATTGTATTTTTTTTGTCCAATTTTGGTGTGTTAACCACACTTTTATTAAAAGTAAGTAGCACACCACAATTGGACAAAAAAATTCAACAATATGACTTGGCATGATAGGAGTGTGATTGCTAACAGCAATCACACTCCTTTTATACCTAGGCAACCACTAAATGGTGGAACCTAGGCATGATGGGACTGTTAGCAATCACACTCCTATCATGCCAAGTCAGCCAGTACATGCTGGTACAGGGTGGCTGTAAATGATGTGCAAACCCCATACTGCTGGCAGCATCAATATACAAGGGGGGGAGCTAGCCAGGTTTCAGCATGTACTGGCTGACTTGGCATGATAGGAGTGTGATTGCTAACAGCAATCACAGTCCCATCTTGCCTAGGTTCCAGCACTTACACATCCATGCTATCACACACACACTCATTCATTCATATACTCATTAATTCACAGATTCATTCCCTCAATTATGCATACTCATTCAAACACCCTCCCCACCCCTTACCTGCACTGCAGCTCTCTGGATGCCGCTCACAGACTTCAGCAAGGGGCGCAGCCTCCCTCTGCATTCTCTTGTACTGCACAGAGGAAGCAGGACTGGAGCAGAGTCATGCGATATCACGTGAACTCTGCAGGGTCCCGCTTCCTCTGTGCAGTACAAAAGACCCTCCCACAGGTAAGTAGCAGGGCGGCGGAATCTTGTGATCGCGGTTGCCCTGGCTGCCGATCTCTCGGCACCTCGAGGTGCCGCGGGCCGCATTTGGCCGCCCCTGTTCTAGGGCATCTGCTTCAGCTATGGCCGCTGCCACTTCCTTCTCTACTGCCAGCTTCTCTAGGTTAACTTCCAGAAGGGCTCTCTCTTTTTTTATTGACTTCCTGTTCTGCGAAAGCAGCGCGCGCCCTTGCAGCTTCAGCCTTTGCACGAGCAATGACGGCTGCATTGCTTACAAATGATTTATTAGAGCCACCTACTTGGGACCTTGTCTTGTATGATGAAGACGACTGGCTTCGTGACATTTTTGACTGTTTAGAGGTCATAGGTTGTCGTTTGCAGGTAGCTGCGTTGACAGTTGTGAGCCTCTGTATAGTCTGTGGCTCTCATCCACTTCCTGTTCACAACATCGTTTTACTGTCTTGTCTCCACTACACGTACCCCCGGGGTCTATGTGGAGCTCAACAGGCAGCTAAACACCCTCCTACAAGTCAATCAATGAGACTAGGTTGAAGTCTGTAGCTTTATTAACCAGCCGTAGGGATGGGGTAAAACCGAGGGAAAAACTGAATGATACAAACTGTAAGACTACAGAATACATAAAGATAATACACCATTACAATAATACAGTTGACAAAGCATATTACCAAGTGTGATAGGCCATGTGTAAGTAAGCCAGCCTGCAAACTATCTAAAAGGCAGCTGACTATTAATACAGAAATATAACAAATATAACATAAATGTTTTGATTGTAACTGTTACTTGAAAAATATTTTACTCATCTATAAAAGCTAATGAAGAAAAAACGCTAGATAGATTCTACTATTTGTCCTGAGTTCTGGTAATTCTTCTCCCCATGTGCTATTTCGGGTATCTTTGAAGCCGGCCAATGCAATTTACCCCATCAAACCATATATTTTTAAAAACTAGACACCCCAGGGTAATTCAAATTCCATGCACTAATTCTACCACCAATCTTTGTCAAACTTTGTGGTAGTTATATTTTTACATTTTTTTTTACACACGTTTTACTTCAGGTATGAATTATGAGGTATATATATATCCTGTATATGTCACTGTCATAAAACACCCCAATATGTGTTCAGCAACATATCCTGAGTACAGTAATACCCCACATGAATGGGCCCCCCGGGCTGTTTGGCTGCAAAAGGGCCACATTTAGGGCATGCGCATTTTGCAATGTTAAACTTTGACATTTGGTGATCCACTGTCCATGCCCTATTTGGTACATCTTTGATCTTGGCCATTTCAGTGTGCCCTATAAAACCATATATTTTTGAGAACTAGACACCCCCAGGGTATTTCAAATGCTGGTATTTTAACTCTATGCATGCACACATTTTACCTCCAAAATGTTTTAAAAGTTTGCAGTAGTATTTTTTTGTGTGTTTTTCCCCACGCACATACTTTAGGTATGAATTTACAGCTCCTGGTATATGGTCACACAACATCCCAATATGTGTTCAGCAACATCTCCTGAGTACAGTGATACCCCACATGCATGGGTTTTTCAGGGGGCTAAAAGGCCACATTTGGGGCATGTGCATTTTTCAAATTGGAAATTAGACATGTGGTCATCCTTCCCCCTGGTGTTAATTGGGACATTGTTGAACCCAGCCAATTCAATTTACCACATCAAATCATACATTTTTTTAAAGTAGACACCCCATGGGTATTTAACATGCCAATATTTTAACTCTTTCCATGAGAGAATTGTTTTAAGCGAAAACTAATTTTAGGACTTGCTCATAAAAATATTTATATATATTGTGACAGAAAGCAGGGGATAATAATGGAGGGAGTGTATATATCCCCTTATATTTTGCAGGGTGGTTACCCTCAGTAGTTTTTTTACCAGCCCCAGGGAGATGTCTGGAATTATTGGATGTCTGTTAATTGTGTATTTTGGGTTCCTGGGGTGGAGCACCTGGAGAGTAGGGCGGGCCAGTGCGCCACTCCACAGTTTGTGAGCAGCTGAAGAACAGCAGTGGGAATCCAGACTGGAGATTCATGGATACTCTCAATAGTACTCACCTGTTTCCACTAATTAAGGGGGAGAGGCAGTTAAATAGCCTCCTGATCTGTATTCTGTTATTTTGTTTTGTTGGTAACAGATAAGCCGTCCAACTGCAGTTAGGTTGGAGAACCTTGTTTAGTTAGTGCTCACAAGAGCAAGGCTTTTGTTTTCATTTGTTTATTTTTTTCTGTTATGCCTGTCGTAAAAAATATAAAAACCGGCCCAGCCTGGAAGACTGTGTGTGAGTAAAGATTCCCCCCTTTTCCCAGGAGCAGTCTTACCATATTTGCTGGGGCTTTTTAGGTTTCGAGGCCGCTCCGTTGCAGGATGACTTCTTCTGCTGCAATGTACCACTCTGCTAAAGCGATCAACTGGTCAGCTGTCTGGGGGTCACTCTAACTGACCCACCGTCGGAGAGTAACAGGTAAACCTCTCAGAAATCGGTCTATCACTAGTTGGTCCACTATGTAGCTTGATAAGTTAACCTCCGGCTGTAACCACTTCCTGACGAGATGTATCAAGTCAAACATCTGTGACCGAACGGCTTTTCCTGGGCTGTACATCCAGGCGTGAAATCTTTGTGCGCGGATATCAGCTGTAATTCCCAGACGTGCCAGGATCTCTACTTTTAGCTTGTTGTAGTCCCTTGCTTGGTCCGGTTCTAGATCATAGTATGCCTTTTGGGGTTCTCCACTTAGAAATGGCACTATTAAGCTTGCCCATTCAGCCACAGGCCAGTCTTCTCTTTCAGCTCTACGCTCAAATGCCATAAGGTAGGCCTCAACATCATCTGTAGGCACCATATTTTGCAGATAATTACTTGCTCTGATTACCTTGGGACCTTGCAGTACTTCTCCGGTGTCCCTGGTAAGCCTCTCAGATAGGCCCTGGATCTCTTGCTGCATGGCACGAGTGGCATTTTGCTGCTCCTCTCTGACCATTTGATGATCTTCAGCCTGGGCTAATGCTGCTTGCATGATCAAAGCATCTGTGTTTTGTTTTTGGGCTAGCACCAATTGCAGTAGTGCGGTGATATTCTCCTGTATGGTATGCTGTATTAGTATTAGTCTCAGCTGCACTTTTGTTAGTTTCGAGCTGCACTGAGCTGCACTGGATAAGTGCTTTAATAATGTCTTCCATTTTCTTCAGTCTCTTTTGCACCTTACCGACTTGTTCATGTGTTACCCGCAATCTCCACCATATGTGACATAATACCCCTTAACTTGGTACTCTGTCCAGGAATCTTTACTCACACACAGTCTTCCAGGTTGCAGAGACGGCTCAGACATGTGGAGGGTTGAACAAAAGGCTGGGCCTGTTTTTATTTTTCACGACAGGCATAGCAGAAATAAAATAAACAAATCAAAACAAAAGCCTTGCTCTTGTGAACACTAACGGAACAAGGTTCTGCAACCTAACTGCAGAGAGACCCTCCTGAGAACTCTTTTCAATGCCATTGGTGAGGCATTTCAGCGACACCAGTGAAGTTTAGGAGGCGATCTTTGATCCTTGACACATGTAGGCTATAACTTTGCTACAGAGGGATTTAGATAGACTAGAGGACTGGGCACACAAATGTCAGATGAAATTTAATGTAGATAAATGCAGTTATGCACTTCCGGGTAAGGAACGCCCTAAACAGTAGTGAATTAGGGATGAACAACAAATGAGAAGGATTTAGGAATTGTTATAGACAACAAACTAGGCAACAATGTGCAATGTCAGTCAGCAGTTGCTAAAGCCAGAAAGGTACTGTTATGTGTAAGGATTTACCTGCCTCTCCGGTCCCACTCCATGGCTGCTCCCGCGATGCCGTGTGTGATAGCATGGATGTGTAAGTGCTGGAACTTAGGCAGGATGGGACTGTGATTGCTGTTAGCAATCACACTCCTATCATGCCAAGTCAGCCAGTACATGCTGAAACCTGGCTAGCTGCCCCCCCTTGTATATTGATGCTGCCAGTAGTATGGGGTCTGCACATCATTTACAGCCACCCTGTACCAGCATGTACTGGCTGACTTGGCATGATAGGAGTGTGATTGCTAACAGTCCCATCATGCCTAGGTTCCAGCATTTAATGGTTGCCTGGGTATAAAAGGAGTGTGATTGCTGTTAGCAATCACACTCCTATCATGCCAAGTCATATTGTTGAATTTTTTTGTCCAACTGTGGTGTGTTACTTACTTTTATTAAAAGTGTGGGATTTTTTATTATTTTTAAAGGGGGGGGGGGTCGTTTTCGGTTTCGGCTAAGTGAACCCTGCATTCTCGGTTTTGGTCCAGAATTTTCATTTCGGTGTATCCCTAGGATAAATAGAACTATTTCATTTTTACTTATCCAGAATCCTAAATTTGTAGTCACAAAACTTTCTAGGCCCAGAAATCAGTGAGAGGAAAAGTAAAGGTTTTGTGTCATTTACTCTATTTTAATCTGCATATCTTATTAAAGTGAAAATGAGCGCGGCCCTCGCACATATACAATTCTGATGAAGTGGCCCACTGCAGAAAAAACTTGGACACCCCTGCACTAGCAAGTGCAGAGGCGGGCTACAAAATTATTACAAGGAATGGAACACTTTAGTTATTAAGAAAAGTTAACAAATTTAAATCTGTCATATCCTCAGAGGGGATATGATAGCATTATACAAATATATTTGGGGCCAATACAAACCATTCTCTGGAAATCTATTCATAAACAGGACTATGCATAGGACACATGGTTACTCATTTAGACTGTAAGGAAAAAGATTTAGTCTAAGGCAAAGGAAGTAAAATTTTCTGATTAAAGAGGTAGTTTTATCAGAGTCTGTACAGACGTTTAAACAGCAACTGGATGAATACTTGCTCTGAAAAAAAACCCTCGTCTTATAATCGGGGTCATCTTATAATCAGACCTCAAATAGGTCTGACTATGAGACTAAGATCCAGATCCCCCGCAGCACTGCAGGGGACCTGGATCCTCCTGTCTGGTAACCCCCCCAAAAAAACTTACCGGTGCTTCTGACTCCCTGGTGTGTAGTCGGGGCAGCGGGTAGACGTCTACGCGATTCATGTAGGCAACTTCCGCTGCAGCCGGAAGGAGGTGCCGTTAGCAGCCAGGGTTGTCTGCGTCCATCGCACAGACCTTCCCCAACCGTCAGGCGAGTTCCCTGCACCACTGCGGGGAATTCTCTCTGACAGTCGGAGGGTGTATGCGTGATGGACGCAGACAACCCCCGCTGCTAACGGCACCTCCTTCCGGCTGCAGCGGAAGTTGCCTACGCGAATTGCGTCATTTGTTAATTATATAAGTCTTTTACTGTTTTACCAGTGTTTGTCAATTTCAAAGTGTCTACAGTATATAAGCTATGCCCAGTCCCAAATTTGTGACTGGTGGGGCAATTCTTTGTGAGACTATTTTGCCCCAGAGGGGCACCTCTACGCTAAGAACTTGAGTGGCTAGCTATTTTGTAGTTGTCTTTCTCTATGAGGAAGGCAGCAATGATGGCCAGTGACATCGCCTGGCTCCTGTTACACTATGTAAATTAAAATTCAAACAATTCAAACAATAAAAACTGTTTTTTTGTGTTGGTTGGGAGAGGTTAGCATTAGGTGGCTTTATTTTTTAATCAGAGTGCACTTCATGAACTGGGTTGGCATGTTTAATTTTTCTTTTTAGAAAATGACATGAAACATTTTTCTTTCTGCAGAGTGGAGGGATTTCAAAAAGTGCTATCACAAAACAGATTTGTAGTCTTCCACATCTGCAAGTCTACGAAGGACTGCAGTTTGCTGAAGATTCAGCAGAACATGAGAACATGATAGCTATGCTTAAAATATCATCTACAGATGTAGGAAGCACTGCAGCATCAGGCACAATATCAAGAAACAAAATTAATAAAGGTAAGTAGAAAAATAATTTACTTAAGCTGTATTCATTGCATAATCATGAATTAAGGAATTCAATGTGAGTGTGCAAATTGTGGCAAAATTATTGCATTTATTGGCTTTTCTAAATATTTGATGTTTTAAATCTTTTTTTTTTACCATCAAGCAGTGGGTTCCAATGGGATTGATATGTTTATTTACATCTCTTGGATACATATAGTTACATAGTTAAAACATTAACTGGGTTGACAGAGTAAGAAAACAATACAATTTATACAGCTTTTCTTCATATTTAGTTATAGTAGTTTAGGCTGACAATAGACTTGCGTCCATCAAGCTCAACCCTTTTCCTACTCCCTAATCGCTGTTGATCCAAAAGAAGGCCAAAAATCCCCTTATGTCAGCCATTTCCAATTGTGCTTTCAATGGGGAAAAATGGCAATCCGATTTCTCTTTGGATCAACAAGCACTAAATAAATATTGATTCCTATACTATCATACATAGCACTCTATGTTCTGCTTCATTTAAAAAAGTATCCAAGGCCCTTTTAAAAGCATCTAATGTATTTGCTAGCACCACCTCTTCAGGCAGTGAATCCCATACTTTTATTGTGTAAAATATCCCCTCCGCTGTCGTAGACTAAATCTTCTTTCTTCAAGTCTTAGCACGTGACCTCTTGTCCTTTGTAATCAATTAATTAACTAGTCTTTAGATGCCGATTCTCTAATGTGTACAAATTTTACTTTTGTAGCCTTTCTGGATAACTAAAACTTTCCATTCCCCTTATTAGTTTTGTGGCCCTCCTCTGAACTTTCTCTAGTTCCATAATGTCTTTTTTAAGAAAAGGCGCCCAGAATTGAACTGCATATTCAAGATGGGGTCTAACCATGGACCCGTAAAGAGGCAGAATAATATCTTCCAACTGTGAAACGATACTCACTTTTAATACATGTCAATATCTTATTTGCCTTTGCAGCGGCTAGCTGGCACTGTGCACTACTGCTAAGTCTATTGTGTACAATTACTCCAAAATCTTTTTCATTAGTAGACTTCCCCAAGGAAACACCATTTAAATGCTTTGCATTTTTTTTTGTAAATATGTTTTTATTAAGTTTTCAAGAAGAGAAAAGGAAAAGGGGGCTGAGTCCAGTGGTCTAACAAGAAGTTACAAATGACAAAAGATTACCCGACGCAGCGGGTCATGAACCATCAAGATTACAAGGAACAAAAGCACGAAGTAAGCTTCACGCAGGGAGAGCGAACAATACCTAATACAGACCCTCGCATGAGAGAGATGGACAAAAGTGACGGGAACAAAGAAAAGAAGAAAAAGAGGAAAGGGAAAGGCGAGAAGAGAAAAAGAAAACAGAAGGACAAGAGAAGGAGCAGCAAAGGAAAATAATGAAAGGCCCGATGGGACGGGAAGTGGTAGAACAACCAAAGACCACAAACAAGAACAAGACAAACAAAATAGACGAGATCAGAGACAATGAATCGCACAAAAAAAGGGGGGGTAAATAGGTAAAAAACTGCCTCACATATGGAGCAATGAACATGTGGTAGCGTCCCCAAGAAAGGACAGCCAATAAAACCATCGCCAATTCCTCGAGCAACCTATCTTTCTCAACCTGTGCGATCCATTCACCAATAAATGGAGGTGTGACAGCTTTCCAATGGATAGGAATAAGCGACTTTGCCGCCGTAAGTAAATGGCGAAACAAGAGATTTTTTTATAGCTAGAGATAGGCTGAGAAGTATGGTGGAGCAAATAAGGGCCAGGCAACAATGGAGGTGGGTCATCTGTAAGGCGCGTGATGATCTTATGCAGCTGTGACCAGAACGGGACAATTATGGGACAATCCCACCAGATACGAAGCAGCATACCAGGGGCCGTCCCGCACCTCCAACAGACATCCAACACACATCCAACACATCAGGAAAAGCCTTATGAAGGAGAAATGGAGTCATATACCATTGAGTGAGCAGGTTTCTTGAGCTTTTGTATTACGAGAGCATTTGTGCGTGAGAACAACTCTGCTTGTGTCAAAGAGGTGTGCAACTCTTGCTCCCAAAACCCCTGTAATCGCAAAGGTGCAGTCCCTTGTCCCCGGATCAGTAACAGGTACAGGATGGAAATGCCATGGGCCGGGAGGTCAGTTCCACTACACAGCTGCTCAAAGTCCGTGAGATGTCTCGTGAGGACATGTTTCCGTCAAATGCTCCGCAAATAACTGGAAAGTTGGAAATAGTGGAAGCGGTCCAGAGCGGATGGGGTGTGGTCCCCGAGGATGGAGTCTAGAGGTTTGAGCTGGTCTCCAGACAAAAAGTGAAATAGAGTAGTACAGTCAGCAGAGGAAGTCTCCAGGAAGGAGCCCCCCCCCCCGTCCAGGAGGGAAATCCGAATTGCGTCATAGGTAGTAAGATTTCGAGACCGGTGGAGTGAATGTAAAGTCCACAGCGTAGCAGCAATCAAAGGTAGGCCAACCAGACAAGCCTCAATGTCCACCCACAATTTATGTGGGGGTCAGTGTGACCACTCAAGGACCCGCAGTAAGTGACAGGCATGGTAGTACGTGCGCGGACACGGCAGACTAGCACCCCCAGCTGACTTGGGGAGAATCAAAGTCGAGAACTTCGTCCTAGGGCGTCTGTTTGACCAGACAAACTGAAGAAACATGGTTTTTAGTGAAGCGAAGAAGGCCAGCGGAATCCGAATCGGAATGGTTTGAAAGATTCTACCAAACCAAGATAAATATTGTGACGACCATCGACGCAGATCCGCCCACAATGTGGACAGGAGCAGGAGAAAATTGGCAATATACAGAAGGGACAGATCCCTGGTAAGCCAGATTCCTAGATACTTTAGTTTATCGACACACCACTTGAAAGGAAAACTGTATTCCAAGTACAAAGCCTGCGCCCGTGGCAAAGTCACATTCATAGTTTCTGATTTGGATGCATTGATTTTAAAATTCGAAAGCCTGCCATAAATTTGAAATTCTCAATATTTGGAAGAGACACCGTTGGGTTGGAAATTTATAAACAGGTGGTCATCGGCGTAGCCAAGCACTTTATGATGGGTGCTTCCAATCTCCAAGCCCATAACATCCGAGTTACGTCGTATAGCCTCCAAGAATGGTTCAAGCGCTAATATGAAAAGCAAGGGAGAGAGCAGGCAGCTCTGTCTAGTACTGTTAGAGATGGGGAAGGACTCCGTTAGGACCCCATTAATCCGAAGCCTGGCAGAAGGACGAGTGTACAGGGACAACACCCATCGACGCATGTTAGGGCTGATGTTTAGGCGATCTAGAACTGTAGACAGGAAGGTCAGACCTGTCAAACTCCTTTTCAGCGTTGGCTGACAAGATGACAGCTTTCTTTCCCATAGTAGACGCCGTGGGGATGATGTTGAGGGCTATCTCTGGACTCCCTCCCCACCACAAAACCGGTCTGGTCCGAGTGAACTAACTGGGGGGACAAGGGCTTTTACTGTATTTGCTCGATTATAAGACAAGGTTTTTTTCAGAGCAAATGCTCTGAAAAATACCCCTCGTCTTATAATTGGGGTCATCTTATAATCAGACCTCAAATAGGTCTGACTATGAAACTAAGACCTAGATTCCCTGGAGCGCTGCAGGGGACCTGGATCCTTCTGCCCCCCCCAACTTACCGGTGCTTCTGAGTCCCCGGTGTGTAACCGGGGCAGCGTGTAGACGTCTCTGACAGCTGGGGAGGGTCTGCGCGATGGACGCAGACAACCCCCGCTGCTAACCGCACCTCCTTCTGAATAGCGTAGACGTCTACACGCTGCCCGGACAACACACCGGGAGTCAGAAGCACCGATAAGTTTTTTGTTGGGGGGGTGTGTTAAATGGGGGGCATAAGGCATTTCTGTAGGCAGAGTGCTCTATGATATGCCTTTTAACCCCCTTAATTCCACTCTGCCTCCAGAAATGCCTTTTAACCCTCTATACGCCACTCTGCCTCCTAAAATGCCTTATACCTCCCTATATGCCACTCTGCCCCATAATATGCCTTTTAACCCCCTAAATGCCAGAGTGGCATATAGGGGTATAAGGCATTTCTGGAGGCAGAGTGGCACAGGGGGTTAAAAGGCATATCATGGGGCACAGTGGCATTTAGAGGGTTAAAAGGCATATCATGGGGCACAGTGGCATATAGGGGGTTTAAGGCATTTATGGGGCAGAGTGACAAGCCTGGGGGCAGATGTGCATAACTGGGGGGCAGGTTGGAAAATAAAGGGAATTAAAAACAATATATTTTTCTCAATCATAGCTTTTATTAAAAAAAATAGTTTACATAGTTTACATGAATTAACATTTACTGGTAAAACTTTTTTCCTATAGGGTCGTGTTATATTCAGGCTTTTTCTTTTTTTTTCCTAAATTAATATTCAGATTTTGGGGGGTCGTCTTATAATCGAGCAAATACAGTAAATTTGTAGCCAGAATTTTGGAGAACAATTTGAGATCGGTATTAAGCAAGGAGATCGGCCTGAAACTGCTACATAACTCCGGATCCTTCCCTTCTTTGGGTATCATGTAAATCTTGATTATAAACCAGGATACTAAAGAATTTCTTATAATAAAGTAATGGAAAGCCACCAGGACCTGGGCATCTTAGACGACTTGAGCACCAACTCCTGCTCGTGTAGAGAAGTAGGAGCTTCCAAACTTTCTGCTACTTGAGGAGCACGTTTCCTGGACAAATGCTTAGTAAGATAAGCCGAAATCAACTCCGACCTCCGGGACTGGGGATCGTGGCGACCTTCCGAAGAGAGATAATACAGCTGAGAATAGTACGTAACAAATTCTTTCATTATGGCGTGAGGCAGTCTGTGGAGAACACCTGTCGGAGGTCGAATATGAGGAATGTAACACAACACAACAGAGCCCTAGCCAAATATTTTCCAGGTTTGTCACCATTTTCGTGATATAAAACATTTAACTTGAGAAAGGACTGACTAGCCTGAGCTACGAGGATGGACGACAACTCCTTCCTACATGCCAGCAATAGCTGAAGATCCGCAGCACGATTCGTGTGTACAGCGCACCTATCTTTGCAAAGTTAGCCTTCTTCCGCCTTGCTCCGAGAGCAATGAAATGGCCACGGATTATGCATTTGTGTGCTTCCCACACCGTTAAGGGCGAAATGTCCAGGGACAAATTGTCACTGAAGTAGTTAGTGAGCTGAAATTCAGACAACACCGAAGCATCCGCTAGCAGAGATTAATTGAGACGCCATGAAGCAATGGAAGGACGGGTCAAATTCGACAAAATGGACAAGACTAAAGGAGCGTGATCCGACCACGTAAGTGAACTGTAGCGGGCACCAACCAGGCGGGTGGGATGATAGTGAGGTAGGAACAAATAGTCTATGCGAGTGTACAATCCCCTAGGCGACAAGTAAAAGCTAAAGTCATTGTCACATGGGTGTAGCGCCCTCCAGCAATCGACCAACTGAAAGTCCCAGAGAAGCAATTTAATCTTGTGGAGAACATGTGGGGAAGTATCCACTGATGTATCCAGTCTGGGATCAAGCACCACATTAAAATCACCCCCAAGGATTAAGGCGCCCTCATGGAAGGGGCGTAACAGATGCAACATTCTCGAAAGAGCCCTGTGCTGTTGTCTGTTAGATAAGTAAATATTAGCAAACGTGTAAAGAACTCCCGCTATAGTTCCTTTAACAAAAATGTATCTACCCTCTTGATCAGATATTTGCGCCTTTTCCTCGAAACGGAGTGTGTCTATCGAATAGGATAGCAGTACCTTTGGACTTACTAAAATAACCTCGAGGGTAAGCAGTATTGAGTAAGTTAGGGTGTGCAGCAGCAAGAAAGTGAGTTTCCTGCAGAAAGGCCACAGAGGCCTTATGAAACTTTAAATCACACATCACACATGAGACATGACCGCTTTTCAGGGACATTCAACCCTTTCATATTATATGACAAAACAATGAGGTGTTTTCAAGAGCGGGAACGGAGAAGTAGTAGGGAACGACATAGTACGGAGAAGGAAAGGTAGAGAGAAAAAAAACACACACACAACCCACAGAAAAACAAGTGGTAACCCCCGCCTTTGATGCCTTGCATTTTTATTATTATGCCCAAAATGCATAATTTTACATGTGTGTATATTGAATTTCATTTTCCATTTGTCAGCCCAGTTACCCAATTTATCCAAATCATCTTGCAATGAAGACACATCTAGTTCAGTCTTTATTAATTTAATTTTGTGTCATCGGCAAACACTGAAACCTGGCTCCCTATGCCAACTGGGAGATCATTAATAAACAAATTAAAAAGAAGCAAACCCAGGACAGATTACTGAGGTACTCCGCTTATCACATCTGTCAAGTTTGAGAACTTCCTATTTACCACCAGTCTCTGTGTTCTATCTTTCAACCTAGGCCTGTTTCAGTCAATTTGTACAGTAACCTTTTGTGTGGAGCCGCAGGACCCATATCTATATTTCTAATCACTTCTTCATAGAATGCAGTTAAGTTAGTTTGACAAGATCTGTCTTTCACAAACCCGTGTTGGCTGATCATTTAGTCCACAAACACATAAATTTATATAGCGACATTTTAAAACAGTTCTCTTTTCCGTTCAGCAATATTTTTGGGATATCTAGTGAATTGCTCTCTTGAGGTAATGCCACATCATCACATTCAATTTGAGGTCAGAGACTCCAGAAGGTGTATTTACTTGAACCCGTTCTGTTTATTTACCCCTGTCCTTTTGGGCCTTGTCCTGTTGCATCACCCATCTTCTGTTGAGCTTTAATTTGGTGGACAGAATGCCTTACAGATGTTGTTTTCACCTTTTTTCTCCTAATTCAGGACATCTTTGCTCAGATGGTTTTAGCAACAATGACGTATCAAATCATGCATACAATTCTGCCGATGAAATTATGGATCATATAGTAAAGTCAGCTACCCAAGTTTTAAACCAACACATGTTACCAAAAGAAAGAAAACGATCAAGGGCAAACAGAAAGTCATGTAAGTTGTAACTATATAATGATGTACAATTTTGCTATAACTGCCTTATTTTCCTATAGCCATTCTTGGAATTGAAATGTTGCCACATTGGCTGCAATTAATAAAAATAGATTATCTGGCTCCATCTTTATCACATATGACCATGATGAACATGGAAGAGATATGATGCAGAATGATATATATATACACCTTATCATAGTAGGCTTATCATATATAATATATATCGCTTATATACATACCTGGGAGCTTCTGGGCTCTGGCTACCAGGAGCCTTCCCTAGTGGGACGCGCCCAGGACTGCCCACTGACGTCAGGGGACTGTCCAGTGATGTCGGTGGGAGGTCCCCCTAACGGCAGTGGGAAGCACCCCCCATTTAAAGGAAAAATAGGTGGGGAGCGGCACGTGTCAAAAGCTTAACAGTTCTCCACATCTAACCTATACACGCCCCTTGTACTTTGAAACATGACTGGTTTGAGTGATACCCACTTAGAACTTAATGTTCATATCATGTAACAAAAATGTTTTACTTTTTTAATGGGGTATAGATCCCACCTATACCTCCCACTGGTGTCCAGTTGGATTAATGGGTTAAAGTGTAGTCATGAGCGTGCCTACAATGCCCAACCCGCCCCCATATCATATGGAGGGGATTAAGTGGTTACCTACCTAGAATACACTCACTTGCCACTTTATTAGGTACACCTGTTCAATTGTGTGTTAATACAAATAGCTAATCAGCCAATCAGATGTGCATTTAGGCATGTAGACGTGGTCAAGACAAGTTGCTGAAGTTCCAACCGAGCATCGGAATGGGTTAGAAGGGGGATTTAAATGACTTTGAACGTGGCATGGTTGTTGGTGACAGGCTGGTCTGAGTATTTCAGAAACCGCTGATCTACTGGGATTTCCTCGCACAACCATCTCTGGGGTTTACAGAGAATGGTCTGAAAAAGAGAAAATATACAGTGAGCAGCAGTTGTGTGGACGAAAATGTCTTGTTGATGTCAGAGGTCAGAAGAGAATGGGCAGACTTGTTCGAGATGACAGAAAGGCAACAGTAACTCAAATAACGTTACAACCAACGCACAACATGTCAAACCTTGAAGCAGATGGGCTACAGCAGCAGAAGACCACACCAGGTGCCACTCCTGTTAGCTAAGTGAGGCTACAATTCGCACAGGCTCACCAAATTTGGACAACGGAAGACTGAAAGAACGTTTCCCTGTCTGATGAGTCTCGATTCCAGTTGCGACACTCAAATGGCAGGGTCAGACTTTGACGTAAACAAAATAAAAGCATGGATCCATCCTGCCTTGTATCAACGGTTCAGGCTGGAGGTGGTGGTGTAAAGGTGTGGGGGACATTTTTTGGCACACTTTGGTCCCTTAGTACCTATTGAGCCTTGTTTACACGCCACAGCCTACCTGAGTATTGTTGCTGACCATTTCTTTATGACCACAGTGTACCCATCTTCTAAAGGCTATTTCTGGGAGGATAATGCATTCTTCCGCATGAAAGCTGCGCATGGGACGCACTTTCCAGTACGACAATAACCCTAAGCACAAGGCCAAGTTGACCCTCCAGTGTTTACAGCAGAAAAAGGTGAAGGATTCTGGAGTGGCAATCACATTCTCCTGACCTATATCATCAAGCCACTCTGAGGAGATCTTAAATGCACAGTTCATCCAAGACAACCAAAGAGTTTGCATGACCTGAAGGCGTTTTGCCATGACTGAATGTGGGGGTTGAACGAGAGGTCAGAGTCAAGGGTGACACCAAGACAGCGAGCATAAGGAGATGGGTAGATCACATTAACATTAAGGGAAACTGATGAGGGAAGGGAATACAAGAAGTTCGGTTTTGGAGAGATTGAGTTTCAGGAAAAGTGCAGACATCCAGGTAGAGACAAACGCAAGGCAGGTAGTGACACAATCTAAGACAGAGGGAGACAGATCAGGAGAGGATAGATAGATCTGGGTGTCATCAGCATAGAGGTGGCGTTGAAAGCCAAAGGATGAGAATAGTTTCCCAAGTGAGGAAGTGTAAAGAGAGAACAGAAGGGGTCCTAGAACTGAGCCTTGGGGGACCCCAACTGAGAGGCGGGGGGGAGGTGTTACTGTAGACGGAGACACTGAAGGTGTCCACGTTGCCCACATAGAACCTGATCAGCACCCAGATTACACACACATTACAGCCCAGCCTGAGCCAACTTTGTCCCCTAACAGCCCAGTGTAAAACATCTTTGTCAGCAAACAGCCCACCCTTTATGTGCCATCTTTGCATTTCCCCAAATCACGTAAACATCAATGATAGACACAAACACTTACACAGTTACTCACTCATTCACACAAATCATTTACACATATTCATTATTGCAGTCTCACAAATCATTCAAGCAATTCATCCACACATTAATTCATTAATTCACTCTCGTACGCATTCACACAATTTATCCACACATTCATTCATACTTGTACGCATTCACACTACCCACTCTCCCCATCCACCCCTCCCCTTCTTATTATCTGCCCCTTCTCACTATGTACCCCCTCTCCCCTTCTCACTATCTATCCCCCTCTACTCCTTACTATCTACCCCCTCTGCTCCTTCTCACTATCTACCCCCTCTGCCCCTTCTCACTATCTACCCCCCTCTGCCCCTTCTCACTATCTACCCCACCTCTGCCCCTTCTCACTATCTACCCCACCCTCTGCCCCTTCTCACTATCTACCCCCCTCTGCCTTTTCTCACTATCTACCCCCTCCTCTCCCCCTTCTCACTATCTACCCCCCTCTGCCCATTCTCACTATCTACCCCCCGTCCCTTCTCACTGCCCCCCCCCCGCCCCCTTCTCACTCTGCTCTGCGGAGTCACGGAGAGTGGGGGCACCGAGCGGTTGCTGAAAACTTCACTAGCGGCCGTGACGTTTTCTGTGTGTCTGGTTATGCGTGTGTGTGTGTCTCTGTATGTTATTGTGAAGGAGTAGGTAGGAGTTTATTAGCATGGCACATCTTGATGTGGCAATATTTGCCCACTCTTTTTTGCAAAAGCACTCCAAATCTGTCAGATTGCGAGGACATCTCCTGTGCACAGCCATCTTCAGATCACCCCTCAGAGGTTCAATTGGATTCAGGTCTGGGCTCTGGCTGGGCCATTCCACAATGTTAATCTTCTTCTGGTGAAGCCATGAACTTCCTCTTCATCTTTAGCTTCCTAACGGACGCCTGAAGGTTTTGTGCCAAAATTGCCTGGTATTTGGAACTGTTCATCATTCCCTCCACCCTGACTAAGGCCCCGGTTCCAGCTGACGGAAAAAAGCCTGCCAAAAAAAAAAGCTGCCACCACCATGCTTCACTGTGGGTATGGTGTTCTGTGGGTGATGTGCAGTGTTGTTTTTGCGCCAAACATACCTTTTGGAATTATTGTCAAACAGTTTAACCTTGGTTTCAGACTATAACACATTTTCCCACGTGCTTTTGGGGGACTTGATATTTGTTTTTGCAAACTTCAGCCGGGCTTGGATGTTTTTCGTTGTAAGAAAAGGCTTCCATCTTGCCACCCTACCCCAAAGCCCATTCATATGAAGAATACGGAAGATTGTTGTCACATGTAGCACACAGCCAGTACTTGCCAAAAATTCCTGCAGTTCCTTTGATGTTGCAGTAGGCCTCTTGTAAGCCTCCCTGACCAGTTTTTTTCTCGTCTTTTCATCAATTTTGGAGGGACGTCCAACTCTTGGTAATATCTCTGTTGTACCATATTGTCTCCACTCGATGATGACTGTCTTCACTGTGTTCCATGGTATATCTAATGCTTTGGAAATTCTTTTGTACCCTTCAACAAATATCTTTCAACAATGAGATCCCTCTGATGCTTTGGGAGCTCTCTGCAGACCATGGCTTTTGCTCTGAGATGCAACTAAGCAAATGTCAGGTAAATCCTACTAGAACAGCTGAACTTTATTTGTGATTGATCAGTCACTTTAAATTATGGCAGGTGTGTAATGACTTCTAGTTAACATGAGTTTAAATGTGATCGGTTAATTCTGAACACAGCCACAGCCCCAGTTATAAGAGCTTGTGCACACTTATGCAACCAGGTTATTGTGAGGTTTCCCCCCCCCAAGATTTGTTTGTTTTGCAATTTAATTGTTCATGTTATAGGTCACATTAAAGGTGGAAAAAGTTCTAACATGATTTGTTTGTCTTATTTTTTAACATCACAAGAACCTGGCATTTTAACAGGGGTGTGTAGACTTTTTATATCCACTGTTTGTGTAGTGCCACTTGCACTCATACTTTGCATAATTTTTATGCACATAGGACAGCCGTTTGAGTCTTCAACTTCATGTATTAGATTTACTGACTATTTAGCTCTGTGTGTGAGATGATTTATGGCTCAGCGTTAACCAAGTACATTGTACACACTGGAAAGTCTATTAGACACAGTGGTTGGCTAACAAAATTTGTTAAGATCATAGCAAGGGAATTTAAAAAATATAAATACAGGGATCAACAATACAACTTAAAAAATACTCAACATCCAGTATATACAAGATTGGTATGTGGAGCATAAACTTACCGATATATGCACACTCACCTCCTGCCGCATACATGGCTAGCCCCACCCCTCAAAAGCCACTTCCCCCTGCAGAGGGGTAGCAGTTGCCTGAAAGTTCTCAGGTATGGCACAAGGTCAGGAAGGAGACTGAAGGAGGAAGCAGCAGGCAGCCCTAGAAACTCAAGTATACTTCACCCTTAGAGTGCCCATTGGGGCTGCCCACCTAAACATTCCACTCTTCAGCCCCTTATGTTATGCCTACCTGTCCGGCTGGGGTCCCCCGGCGTTCCTCGCGCCCGTCCTCCTCGTGTGTTGCCGTGCGTGCGGCGCGCACACGAGGGGGCGTGCGTGTTGTGCAGGCACGCCTCCCTGCCACTGACAGTCCTGATCGGGCTGCCGCAGCATGTCAGCGGCGATCGAAAAGACGATCCGCCGCTACAAGCTCGCGGCACCCGACCAGTACCTCTTCTGCCTGTGTGGCGCCGCCGCGTCGCTCGCGGCGGCAGCACAAGCAGAGAGGACATCGTGGTTAGCCGCCGCGGGCATGTCGGCGGCGATCGAGTGTTCGATTGCCGCTGCATGTCCACGGTGGCTGTCTTCTTTCCTCTCCTGCCTGTGTGGCGCTTCCGCGTCATTCGCTGAGGTACCACAGGCAGGGGGGTTTGTTTTGGCTTGTTGCCATCGCGACGACGCTTCTCTTGCGTCGGTCGCGATGACGTCATCGTACCTGCTTTCCCGCCATTGGTCCTATTGTGTCTCCTTGCCCGTTCAACGAGTCCAAATCATTGTTCTCAGGGTGTTTTTGTCTCTTGTGCATTTTTGATTGCTGTTTACGTGTACCAGACCTTGGCTATTGTTCTTTGACTACGATCCTGCGCTGCCCGTCCTGACCTTGGCTATTGTTTTTCGACTACGATCCTGTGCTGCCCGTCCTGACCTTGGCTATTGTTGTTCAACTACGCTCCTGGGTTGCCTGCCTCGATCCCGGCTTGTTAATCGGATTTACTCGCCTTTCCTGCATTGTGGGTCCATCACCTGTGGTGCCTGATCCGACGTAACACCTTAAGCCCAACCCTAGCAATGCCCATGCTATGAAAAGTTTAAAAGGATCTCATTTGTCTCCTCACTACTGGGCATTACAGCAGCTGGAATGAGAATAATGCAGCGACGAACGGGGTCCATACAGACAACTGTAATGACCCAGAGCGGCCAATGATGGAATTCAGGAGTCAAAGCACAGAAGCGGAGACACGGGGCCTGGTGCAGGGTAGGAAACAGAAGCTAAAGCTAGTAAAGGAAACAGAAGCTTAAGCTAGGTACAGGACTGAAATTCAAGGATCAGAAGTTAATGGCAGAGCATAAGGAAATCCAGGAATGGATTGTAACAAACAAGCATAACGCATAACACAGAAGGAAATACATCATATGGGGGAACTGTAGCAAAACAGGGGAACTGTAGCGAGACAGGGGAACTGTAGCGAAAAAGGAAAAACCAGGATGGGATCTGACACAGATACAAGTTGTGGCTCACCAGGGAACTCCTTGCTTCTCTGGTTATGTGCAACAACTTCCCCTTTCTCACCAGTGGACAAACATAAAAAACATACAGCAGAATTTGACAGCAGATAAGGATCATTTGGCCCATCTAGATTGCCCATTTTTCATGAAATAGGACTCCTGACTAAATGCAGAAATATTAACACACTTACATTGCAATTTATAAAATAAAAACAGCAGTCACAATGACTGCACTCCTGAAGCTGTGGTGCCTTTTATAACTAGACTGTGTTATGGTTAGCAGCTTCTCTGTGCATTCTTTGCCCTAAACAACACTTTTTATGCCCCCAACAGCTTGTGCATTCCATCTTTTTCCACAGCTTGTATGTTCCATCTTTTTTCCCAAAACAGCCTGACTGTGCCATTTCTGGACTCCAAACAGCCTGCCTGTGCTATCATTGCCCCCAAACAGCCAGCTGGTACCATTTCTGCCTCCCAAACAGCCTGCCTGTGCTATCTTTGCTCCCCCCGACACTTATACACAAACACATATCCATATCAATGCTAGTGCACACTTATATATTTGTTAATTCATCCACTCTTTCACTCATTCATGTATTCAGGTGCAGATAAGTTTTTCAGTGTGCAACAAGTTTTCAGTGGGCAACTACAGCACAATAGTTTTACAAATTAACAGCCAATGTGAAATAAACAATAATACAAGGAGGAGCAATAGATATAGCATATTCAGACTTTAGTAAGCCATTTGACATTGTCCCATATAGAATAAATCTCAGTGTTTGGATTTGGAAGCCAACGTGCGGCCCATGGGCCAAATGTGGCATGCCGGACTTCAAGGTGTGGCCCACGTTAGCAGGGCTGGACTGTCCCCCGGGAAATTTCCCGGTGGGCCGGCCGGTCCGTCCGTCAGACCTTCATTCAAAGCGGCAGCACGACGCCTGCTTTGAACTTCGCGCCCGGCAGCCGCTTTCAAAGCAGCCATCGTGCGGCTGTAAGACCGCCCCCGCCGGCCGCCTAACGAAGTTAAAGCGGCCGGCGTGCACACACATTGCCGCCCAGTGGCAGCAGTGCCTCGGCTCTTCGTCCTGCCCCTTTTAAGATGTGACGTTCAAGGGGGCAGGCTCACAGAAGAGTTTCTCCTGACAGGGAGATGATCGTCACGTCGGAGGACAGCAGGGGGAAGAAAAACACAAAAATTTAAATATTACCAAAAAAGTCGTTAAAGGAAAGTGGACCCATATTCAAGGGGGGGGGGGTCCCTTAGGACAGAAATGAAATAATACAAAAGGGGAGTGGCTCGGTTGTGGCATTACAAAATCAATAGGGGGATGGCTGGGGGTAATACACATGGCAGTGGGGGCATCAATAGACAAGAGGGCATCACATACACCAATAGTCAATACAAAAAGCATGGGGCATCAATACACAAGGGAGGGGATTGGCTGGGGCATCACATAAATCAATATACAAGGGTGTGGGGGCATAAATGCACAAAGCGGGGCAATACACAAGGTTGTGGGAGGGGGGCATTAATCAATACTAAAGGGGGCCGGGCTGGGGCATCAATACACAAGGGGGCAAAAATACAAAAGGGGCAATTAATGACAAAGCAGTGTAGAAAAAAAAAATGTTATGCTTCAATGCGGCAGAGCCTGTCCTGGTGTGTGTGCGTCTGGGTGTCGGTGTGACAGTGCCTACAAAAAATCCTAAGAATACTACAAAATACCATGACGCGTTGGTGAAAAAAGTGCAGGAACTAATTTCTGTGGCCACCTTTGACAGTGATTGGTGGCTAAATACCTGCATATAGAATGCCCAAATACCCTGATAGGATAGCCTGGATTGCTTTACAGAAATTTATACCTTTGTGGGTGTTTTTGTTTTATTTGTTTAAAATTAGAGTTGCAGTCTCATCATACCTAATGTAAAAATGTAACGGCTTTGTATAAAGTAATGTACACCTTATAGTATGTTGCCTATATGTGCTGGGAAAGTATGAAAATTCTATATAAATTAGGTATTTCTGAAATCAGGACACCTGAATTGATAAATTTGGATGGAATTTTCTGTCACTTTATGTAATTTTGTGAGGATTCAGAGGGAAAATGTAAAAAAAATTAGGTGTTTTTTTCTAATTTTTGCTATTTTTTTACTAAATTTCTAATTCCAAATTTTCAGCTAATCATCCAAGTATGGTATCAAAAGAAAGCTCTATCTCTCCTTGAAAAACCAATATATAGTTTACATGGGTACACTATTCACAGGAAAAGAGAATAATCGCTGAACCGACATAGCGCAAAAATGGCAAAATTGCTCTGGGCTTTGAGGTACCAAAAACCCCCCTGGGTTTGAAGGGTTTAAAGGGAATATTTCAGTAGTTTGTTTTCTAATTTTTAATTATAATACTACAAGGCTTGGATCATCAGGTGGAAATAGCATTGACGACAGCATGAAAGACAGCCTCTCAGGAACCCCGGAGGCACTGTAACATAGCAATATAGAAATACAGTGCTTTACTGCAGCACCAAGGCTTACCCCATAGGCAACATGGTTGAGGGTCTGAAGTTTTTTGAGCTACCCTTTTTGTCTATGTGCATTTGAACTAATAAATGTAACCATTGCAATCTATAGAGTCAGCAACCCTGAACTTCAGTATGGAAAATTCAACCAGAGGATCTGACACCAAATCAGGAAATACAAAATCCATTGCAACAGCCACAAATAGGATTGGCCTACAGTCTAAACTTATCCGCAGACTCTGAAAGCCTCAGAGGCAGTTAACCCCTTCAGTACCGGGACGTACCTGGTACTTCCTGGTTAACAGTCACCGGTAGACCGGGACGTACCAGGTACGTCTCCTCCAAAAAACGCCCCCACATCACCACAATCGCGGTGATCGTGGGGGCGCTGCTGCTGCTGTCTGCCCAGGAGGCCTAGGCAGACAGCACAGCCTATCTAAGCCCGCCCCCAAGCCCACGATCACTCCCACGGAGTGATTTTGTAGGCAGAAACAGTGATTGCAGAAAAATCTGCAATCGCGGTTTCAGCTGCCACAGGCAGCTTCAGGGAAGGGGGGGGGTGTTGAATGGGTCACCACACAAGTGTGGGGACCTGATCCAACACCCCCCTGCTGCCTGATTGCTCCATGAGAGCGTCAGTGCAGCGTTAACCCCTTCAGTGCCGCGATCGTGGCATTGAAGGGGTTAATTCCCATTTTTTAGGGGGTTCTGCTGCTGGTGGTCTGCCTGGCAGCCCAGGAAGACCAGCAACAGCAAAAACGAGCCCCCAGAAGTCCTCTGATCAGTCCTGTAGGACTGATCAGAGAGACTCCTCCCCTACAATCTCCAGTCTATTGGAGATTGTGTCCCAGCTGCCAGAGGCAGCTTCAGGGACAGGGAGACAGGGTTCTTTGGTCTCCACATGAGTGTGGAGACCAGACCCCCCCACCCCCACACTTCCTCAGTTAACCCCTACCCCCCTCTTCCTCAATTAACCCCTTCAATGCTGCGATTGTGTATGACCCCCATCGCAGCATTGCAGGGGTTAATATTAGTCCCCACAAGCTTGTGGGGACTAAATATCAATCAATGCTGTGCTTCAATGGAGCATCAGCATTGAAAGAGTTAAAAAAAATAATGTAAAAAATAATAATAATTAAAAAAAAAAATTAAAAAATAAATAAATTAAAAAAAATTTAATAAAATAATAATAATAATAAAAAAAAAATAACAGCACTGACCTGAAAGTCCAGGGTGCTTCCAGGTCAAATGCTGGGCTTATCAGATCGCTCCTGGCCAATAGGAGTGATCGGATCATTATGGCAGCCCACAGATGACCCTGCTCTACAAAGAGAGAGGGGTCATCTAGGGTAATTATGAAAAAACACAAATTATTAATAAATGAAAAAATCATAATTATTACCTGATCACTTGTCGGTGACATTTTAAGTCGCTGATTATTGATCGGTCTCCCTGATTGATGTCAGCGGCCTAAACCTGTCACTTACAAGTAATCTTATGAAAAAAAATATTTAAAAAAATGTAAATGCACATGGCAAAACTGTAACCTCATAGCTTCCTCAAAAAATGCATGAACCATGCATGTGAGGCCTTGTTGGAAGCGGGGGGTGTTGGTGAACAAAATGTGGTGCTTTTTTATCAATGTTACACATATGCTGTGCAAGAAATAAATTGCAACATTGAAATGTATGCGTTAAAAACGCAATAAAATAATTTCCCTGTGAAGTTTGGCAGACATCAGTGAAGAAATGGCTGGCTGAAAACTGTCAAAACTACCCTAGTTGAACACCTTGACTCGTCTACTGTTCCTAAATATATACTTTTATGGGGTAATTTACAGTGGGGGGGGGGGGGCTTCCAAAATGTCCCAAATGGGATATGGGCCCAGGAAACCAATTTCTGAAAACTTGCACATGTTCCAGTTATGGCCTCATTGCTTCCTCAAAGAATGCATGAACCATGCATGTGAGGCCTTGTTGGAACTGGGGGGTGTTGGTGAACAAAATGTGGTGCTTTCTTCCACTGTTGCACATATGCTGTGAAAGAAATAAATTTTAACATTGAAATGTATTTGTTAAAAACGCAATAAAATAAATTTTCCGGGAACTTTGGCAGACATCAGTGAAGAAAAGGCTAGCTGAAAACTGTCAAAACTACCCTAGTTGAACACCTTGACTTGTCTACTGTTCATAAATATATACTTTTATGGGGTAATTTAGAGCAGGGGGCTTCCAAAATGTCCCAAATGGGATATGGGCCCAGGAAACCAATTTCTGAAAATTCCAAATGTGAAAACGAAAATGCGCATGTTCCAGTTTTGCCCTCATAGCTTCCTGAAAAAATGCATGAACCATGCATGTGAGGCCTTGTTGGAACCGGGGGATGTTGGTGAACACAATTTGGTGTTTTGTTCTGCAGTTGCACATATTCTATACAAAATATAATATAAAATCTAAAGCAACATTGCAACATATGCAAAAAAAACAAAAAAATATAAAAATACCTCAAAAATTGGCAGCAATTGGCGATAAAATCCCTGTTTGAAAAGTGTCAAAATGACCCTAGTTGTACACCTTGACTTATCTACTGTTCATAAACATATAATTTTGGGGGGGTAATCAGTATCTGTGACAACTATTGCAGTTATTAGACTACCATGCCAAATTTGAAAAAAATTACATTTCAAAAACGTGATGCATGCCTTGCAATATTTGCCCTATACTGGTCAAAATAGATAAAAATCCTGGCCATGTTGGGTGGTTTCCAAATCAGGACAAGTTAATGAATATATTTGGGATAATTTTTTCCCATTGGTTTAATGTGTGTACAATTTGTATGTATACAAAATTGTAAAAAAATTCGTTTTTTTTCATTTTTTCCCCACTTTTTCCAGTTTTTTTCAAACAAAACAATGTACTACCCAGCTTCAAATGAAATCCCTACTTGTGCTGAAAAAAACAATATATGATTTGTGTGGGTGCACCAATTGATAAGAGAGAAATTACAGTTGAAGAAAGACATGGCAAAAACACAAAAACGGCTCCGGTCCTTTAGCGACACGTTAGTATCAAAATCCCGGTCCTGAAGGGGTTAATTCTACCTGGTGCTCCGATTGTGAGTTATTTGGGTCAGCTGAGAAATTTTAAAGCGTGAAATAAAAGAACCTGCAGACACTGTTCATAATAGGGCTGCAACAATGAATCGATAAAATCGATAATAATCGATACTGAAAATCGTTGCCAACAAATTTAATTATCGATTTGTTGAATCGATTATAAAATGAGGGTTTTTTTCATAACACCCCTCGTTTTATAATCCGTTTCAGTGTGACTCACAGCAGTTACTACTTACCAGTCCCTCCCTGCAGTCACTGCCGATTGGCCCCGCCCCTTCCTTCTTCCAGTCCCTCCCTGCAATCACATTGCCCATTGGCCCCACCCATTTCCTATAGCGTCCACATGGCTGTGACTCATCTGAGTATAAAATCAATATTTGGGTTGCTGAAAGTTAGGGGAGGTGGGGGTTAATTTAGGGACAGTTATGAGTAATTGGGTGTTTAGGGTTAATTTAGGGGCAGTCATGGTTGATGAGGTGTTAAGGGTTAATTCAGGGGCAGTTATGGTTGATGGGGTCTTCAGGGTAAATTTAATTAATTTAATAAGGTTAACTTAAGGTGCCGTTAGAGGTAAGGGGGGGGCATCTAAATCCTGGGGGCAGTGAAGATTAACGCTTTATTTATTTATAAAACTATTGCGTCAGTGTGCTGTGAACGAGTCTGTGAATCTGAGGGCACTATGGCATATCTGGGGGGTATAAGGCATATCAGGGGGCACAGTGGCATATCAGGGGGTATAAGGCATATAGGCTATATATGTGGGGAGGGCGAAGTGGCATATCTGGGGGTATGTGACATCTAGGAGGTAGTGTGGCAAGCCTGGGTTCAGATGTGCATATCTGGGGGGGGCAGGTTGGAAAATAAAAACAAGAAATGCATTTTTATCAAAGTTTTTTTATTCTGCCGTTTGTTTTTAACATCCTGTTATTTTAAATAAATGAAAATTTTACATTTATTTTTTTATCCGATTAACCAATTAACCAAAAAATAATAGGCCAAGTAATCGATTATGAAAATAATCGTTAGTTGCAGCCCTACTGTTATGTTATTTTTGTTTAGGAAAAGTGGGAATGCAATGCCACTGCTGTGAAGCTGTCCCTATGTGACAAGCAGGATATATTTCCTGCTGATGTTTTACTGTATGTGTGTGTGTGTGTGTGTGTGTGTGACATTGTGCATTGTAATAGCTTATGAAAATAAATATGGGATTACCTATGCACAGCTGTACAGCTAAGAAGATCTAGACTCTTGCCCATTCTGTTATTTTATATATATATATATATATATATATATATATATATGTGTGTGTGTATAAATAGTCTTAATAATGTTAAGTTCTAAAGTACTGGTGTGTGGTTCAATCAGTGACTCTAAACAAGTTGGCAATACACTGCTAACAACATATACATTTATTGGTAGAACATAGCAGAAACTATCATAGGACACATACACATACTTCTCAAGATCAATGTATGGTTGACTGGATTGGATGACACATCCAAATCTATATTACCGGTACTTCCCGATGCCTTTAGTGATCAGCCAAAAATATTATTTCAACAATGGTCTTTTACCCAGGAGCAAAGGAATTGCTGGGGTACATAGATGACATTTAGCAGATTTGTGACTTCCTGTCAGCTGAGATCTAATACCCAAATGTGTCATGGATGGTCAGAAAGGGATTTTCAATCAAAGTATAGAATATATTTACTATTTTTTTGTTGAATGTCCAATACATTCTGATGTGAAATGAACCAATGTTGAGATATTACTTATTAGGCAAATACATTTAAGCAAAATTTTAGTCTACACAGTCTTGCTCTTCTAATTTTCACAATCCTTCTGATTTCATTTAAAACCTATTGGTTGCATATGTAATATACACTCGCTGGCCACTTTATTGGTTGGACACCCTTTTGACTTCATTCTTTTTAGCATACTTTCTACAAGGTGATGGAAACATTCCTTAGAAATTTTGGTCCGTATAGACATGATGGCATCACGCAGTTGCAGCAGATTTGTCGGTTGCACATCCCTGATGCGAATCTTCCATTCCACCACATCCCAAAGGTGCTCTATTGGATTGAGATCTGGTGACTGTGGAGGCCATTTGAGTACAGTGAACTCATTGTCATGTTCAAGAAACCAGTTTGAGATGATGTGAGCTTTGTGACATGGTGCATTATCCTGCTGTAAGTAGCCATCAGAAGATGGGTACACAGTGGTCATAAAGGGATGGACATGGTCAGCAACACTACTCAGATTAAAACATTGCTCAATTGGTACTAAGGTACCCAAAGTGTGCCAAGAAAATGTCCCTCACACCATTAAACCACCAGCCTGAACCTTTGACACAAGGCAGGATGAATCCATGCTTTCATGTTGTCTACGCCAAAGTCTGACCCTGCAATCTGAATGTCGCAGCTGGAATCAAGACTCATCAAACCAGGCAACATACTTCCAGTCTTCCATTGTCCAAATTTGGTGAGCCTGTGTGAATTGTAGCCTCAGTTTCCTGTTCTTAGCTGACAGGAGAGGCACCTGCTGCTGTAGCCCATCTGCTTCACTGTTTGACATGTTGTGCATTGGTTGTAATGTTATTTGAGTTACTGTTGCCTTTCTGTCATCTTAACAAGGCATTCTCGTCCACACGACTGCTGCTTACTGGATATTTTCTCTTTTTTGGACCATTCTCTGTAAACCCTAGAGATGGTTGTGCGTGAAAATCCCAGTAGATCAGAAGTTACTGAAATACTCAGACCAGCCCGTCTGGCACCAACAACCATGCCACGTTCAAACTCACCTAAATCCCCTTTCTTTCCCATTCTGATGCTTGGTTTGAACTTCAGCAAGTTGTCTTGACCACGTCTACATGCCTACAGTACCTCACATTTTTGTAAATATTTTATTATATCTTTTCATGTGACAACGCTGAAGAAATGACACTCTGCTACAATGTAAAGTAGTGAGTGTACAGCCTGTATAACAGTGTAAATTTGCTGTTCCCTTAAAAATAACTCAACACACAGCCATTAATGTCTAAACCTTGGTAACAAAAGTGAGTACACCTCTAAGTGGAAATGTCCAAAGTGTGCCCAAAGTGTCAATATTTTGTGTGGCCACCATTTTTTCCAGCACTGCCTTAACCCTCTTGCGCATGAAGTTCACCAGAGCTTCACAGGTTGCCACTGGAGTCCTCTTCCACTCCTCCATGACGACATCATGGATCTGGTGGATGTTAGAGACCTTATGCTCCCCCACCTTCCTTTTGAGGATGCCCCACAGATGCTCAATAGGGTTTAGGTCTGGAGACATGCTTGGCCAGTCCTTCACCTTTACCCTCAGCTTCTTTATCAAAGCAGTGGTCGTCTTGGAGGTGTGTTTGGGGTCGTTATGTTGGAATACCGCCCTGCAGCCCAGTCTCCGAAGGGAGGGGATCATGCTCTGCTTCACTATGTCACAGTACATGTTGGCATTCATTGTTTCCTCAATGAACTTTAGCTCCCCAGTGCCGGCAGCACTCATGCAGGCCCAGACCAGAGTGTCTCCCAACCACCATGCTTGACTGTAGGCAAGACACACTTGACTTTGTACTCCCCACCTGGTTGCCGCCACACAGGCTAGGTACCTGTCACGAAGCTGGCTAGTCCGACCGACTACTTCCGCTGTCCTGTGCTCCCTTCAGCTGGGGTTAGGGAATCTTCTGGGTCAGCCTGCCGCTGGGGAGGGAGGACCGGCTCCTCCGCTCCCGGACTGGTGAGCTGCCACTGGGGAGATGGGCCAGCTGTTGCATCTCTCGGTTCCTCCAACTGCCGCTGGGGAGGGAGGACCGGTTCCTCCGCTCCCGGACATGTGAGCTGCCGCTGGGGAGATAGGCCGGTTGCCACATCTCCCTGGATCCCTGTAGCCATTGCAGGTGTGGAGCAGAACCCAGCAGCGCCCTGCCCTGGTGCCAGCTCTTCAGCTGGGGCTAAGGGATCTGGGCAGACTGCCCAGCATTCTGAGGACCCAGGTGTGGAGACCACAGTGTTATCCACCCCTCCTGGGTTAACATCCTCAGACAAAAAAATCGAATAAATCCCCAGTCTCTGGATCCGGTTGTGGAGCACAGTCGCACAGCTCCAGTATCAGATCTGGGCTCCCTACCCAGTATCCCTGTGCCTCAGAGGTGGAGACCCCAGTCTCATTCAACCCTCCCGGGTCAACATCCTTGGATGAATAAACAATAAAAATCCATGGACACTGGGGCATTTTGTTGAACACGGTCGAACAGTTTTTTAAATGCCTTCTCCAGTTCCCATTCCCGTGCAACTAAAAAGTCTAGATCACCTCCCAGTCTGGGTGCAGCAAGGAGGTCCAACTTTCTGAGATCCTGGATGTCCTCAATCCGCCACTTTGCTGTACTGCCAAAGTCCGGATCCTTCTGGAGATTGTCCCAAATTAATCCCAGGCCGCCAAAGTCATAGCCCTCCGTGGGCTCTGTACACGCCAGACCTGGACACAGCTGTGCTGCGTACCACCACAAAGCCCTAAAGCCATCGTCCAACCTCACCTCTGTCTGGACCAGCACCTCCAGCTCAGCCACCCACTCCTCTTTGGGCTGCTTCCCCAGAAATGGCATCAGCATCTTCCGCTGGAGCCAGAACCTTTCCTCAAAGGTTAGGAGGTTCTTACCCTGGTAGTCCTGTTCCCATTGAAGTGCCTCCAACCAGAGATGCCAACGAATACAATTCTTCCACAGCAGCTCATCCTCTGCCGATACAGGTCCACCTAGTTTTGTCCATGCCTCCTGCATACGCCATCTGAACTCCACTTCCAGAGCTGAGAATCCTGGCATCGCTTCTTCTCTGCCCGCAGAGTGATCAATCCCGGTGGTGGTTTGGATGTCCCGCTTGCAAGGAAGCATCCCACCTCTAACACCAATGTTACATAAAACAAGATATTGGGATACCAACTGCCCTCTTAATCTGCCTCCTGGAGACAACAGGGGCAGTAACGGGATTAACAATACAATAGCGTCCCAACCTCCACTATCTATTACTGGCCAAAACCAGTTCCAGGGATGGCCGTGGTAAATGTCTGTCTGTAGTAGTGGAACTGGGGAGAAGGGGACAACATAATAATGCACCATGGGGTGGAGGGGTCCGATATTAAATTAAAACAATGGCGGCCACTCCCTGGTTGCAGATCCTGGCAATGACATGATATACTGCTGGGGGTAGCCACAGAAGTCTTTACAAACCCATAGTCAGTAGGGAGGAGGCTGGCAGTCAGGCCTCTCCAGTGGTCCCAGTGATGGAGGGTTCCGTCACAGTACCACAGGACATGGTTCCAGTAATCCATGTCCTTAGTCTGCTTGTCCTAAGCAAACTGTTTGCGGGCTTTCTTGTGCATCATCTTTAGAAGAGGCTTTCTTCTTGGACGACAGCCATGCAGATCAATTTGATGCAGTGTGTGGCATATGGTCTGAGCACTGACAGGCTGACCCCCCACCCCTTCAACCTGGCAGCACTCATACTTCTATTTCCCAAAGACAACCTCTGAATATGACGCTGAGCACGTGCACTCAACTTCCTTACCCGACCATGTCCTGTGAAACTGCTGTATGGTCTTGCCCACCATGTTGCAGCTCAGTTTCAGGGTCTTGACAATCTTCTTATAGCATAGGCCATCTTTATGTAGAGCAACAATTCTTTTTTTCAGATCCGCAGAGAGTTATTTGCCATGAGGTGCCATTTTGAGCTTCAAGTGACCAGTATGAGAGAGAACACACCTGCTACCCATTCACACCTGAGACCTTGTAACACTAACAAGTCACATGACACCGGAGAGGGGACATTTCCACTTAGGGGTGTACTCACTTTTGTTGCCAAGGTTTAGACATTAATGGCTGTGTTGAGTTATTTTTAAGGGAACAGCAAATTTACACTGTTATACAGGCTATACACAATTTCTTCAGTTTTGTCACATGAAAAGATATAATAAAATATTTGCAAAAATGCGAGGGGTGTACTCACTTTTGTGAGATACTGTAAATGGATTACATAGTTCATAAGGTTGAAAAAAGACCAAAGTCCATCAAGTTCAACCTATATACATAGTGTCCCTACTGTGTTGATCCAGAGGAAGGCAAAAAAACCCTTATGAAGCAGATGCCAATTGCCCCATACCAGGGGGAAAATTCCTTCCCGACTCCAAATATGGCAATCAGAATAAATCCCTGGATCAACGTTCTGTCCCTATTAATCTAATATCCATAACTTGTAGTATTATTGCTTTCAAGAAACACGTCCAGGCTCCTTTTGAACTCTTTTATTGAGTTTACCATTACCACTTCCTCTGGCAGAGAGTTCCATAATCTCACCGCTCTTACTGTAAAGAACCCCCGTCTGTGCTGGTGTAGAAACCTTCTTTCCTCCAACCGTAGAGGATGTCCCCTTGTTATAGATACAGTCCTGGGTATAAATAGGTCCTGGGAGTGATCTCTGTACTGTCCCCTTATATATTTATACATAGTTATTAAATCCCCCCTAAACCGTCTTTTTTCCAAACTAAATAACCCTAATTCTGATAATCTTTCTGGGTACTGTAGTCCTCCCATTTCCCTTATTACTCTGGTTGCCCGTCTTTGAACCCTCTCCAGCTCCACTATATCTTTCTTGTACACTGGTGCCCAGTACTGTACACAGTATTCCATGTGTGGTCTGACTAGTGACTTGTACAGTGGTAGAATTATTTCCTTGTCGTGGGCATCTATGCCCCTTTTGATGCACCCCATGATTTTATTTGCCTTAGCAGCAGCTGCCTGACACTGGTCGCTACAGGTAAATTTACTGTTAACTAAAACTCCTAAGTCCTTTTCCATGTCAGTCGTCCCCAGTGTTTTCCCATTTAATACATATTCCCAGCCTGGATTTTTCTTCCCCATGTGCATAACCTTACATTTATCTGTGTTGAACCTCATCTGCCACATCCCAGCCCAAGCCTCCAACCTATGCAGATCCATTTGTAATCGTGCACTGTCCTCTATTGTGTTAACCACGTTACAGAGCTTAGTATCGTCTGCAAAAATTGATACTTTACTATACAATCCCTCTACAAGGTCATTAATAAATATATTAAAAAGAATAGGACCCAAAACTGACCCCTGTGGTACCCCACTAGCAACAGTAACCCACTCAGAGTATGTACCATTAATAACCACCCTCTGTTTCCTATCACTGAGCCAGTTACTTACCCACATACACACATTCTCCCCCAGCCCAAGCATTCTCATTTTATGTACCAGCCTTTTATGTGGCACCGTATCAAATGCTTTGGAAAAATCAAGATATACGACATCCAGCGATTCACCCCGATCCAGTCTTGAGCTCACCTCCTCATAAAAGCTGATCAGGTTAGTTTGACAGGACCGATCCCTTGTAAACCCATGCTGATATGGAGTCATACACTTATTTTCATTGAGATACTCCAAAATAGCATCTCTTAGGAAACCCTCAAACAGTTTACACACAACAGAAGTTAAACTAACAGGCCTATAATTCCCGGGTCACTTTTTGTCCCCTTTTTGAATATTGGCACAACATTTGCTACGCGCCAGTCCTGGGGAACAGACCCTGTCACTATAGAGTCCTTGAATATTAGAAATAGGGGTCTGTCTATTACATTACTTAACTCCCTTAGAACGCGGGGGTGAATGCCATCTGGACCTGGTGATTTGTCTATTTTGATTTTTTTTAGGCGGCACTGCACTTCTTCCTGGGTTAGACAGGCGACATGTACTGGGGCAGTTATCTCATCCTGCTGTATATTACCTGGCATTTCATTTTCCTCTGTGAATACAGCAGAGAAGAATATATTTAATAGATTAGCTTTTTCCTGATCCCCGTCTATAACTTCTCCCTCATTACTTTTTAAGGGGCCAACGCTTTCATTTTTAACCTTTTTACTATTTATATAGTTAAAGAACATTTTGGGGTTTGTCTTACTCTCTTTGGCAATGAGTCTTTCTGTCTCCACTTTTGCTGCTTTTATCTGATTTTTACATATTTTATTTTTTTCCCGATAGCTTTTTAGTGCTTCCTCACTGCCTTCCTGTTTTAGTAGCTTAAATGCCTTTTTTTTGCCATTTATTACCCCTTTACATTTTTATTTATCCACATTGGTTTTCTCTTGTTCCTGACTCCTTTATTCCCATACGGTATGTACCTTTCACAGTGAGAATTTAAGATATCCTTAAAAATCTCCCATTGAGTGTCTGTACTCTTGTTTTTGAGGACATTTTCCCAATTTACAGTGTTAAGGGCTTCTCTTAGTTGATCAAACTTTGCCTTCCTAAAGTTCATGGTTCTTGTGGCTCCTCTGAATGAGTTCCCTTATTTTAGGACAAGTTATAATGTATCATATTGTGATCACTATTTCCTAGATGCCCCCTGACCTGCACATTAGTTACTCTGTCAGGTCTGTTGGTTAATATTAAGTCCAGTAGGGCGCCCCCTCTGGTCGGGTCCTGTACCATTTGGGACAGATAATTATCCTTACTTATAGTCAGAAACCGGTTTCCTTTATGAGATTCACAGGTCTCTGTTTCCCAGTTTATGTCGGGATAGTTAAAGTCCCCCATAATAACCACCTCATTGTGATTTGCTGCCTTGTTTATTTGCTTTAATAATTGATCTTCTGCTGCTTCCATTATATTTGGTGGCTTATAGCAAACCCCGATCAGTATTTTATTATTTTTCTTTCCATATATTTCTACCCATAATGACTCCACATTATCATTTCCCTCACATATATTCTCCCGCAGTGTGGCCTTTAGGCTGGACTTTACATAAAGGCAACCCCCCCCCCTTTTCGTTTTTTTCGATCCTTCCTGAATAGACTACAACCCTGTATGTTAACCGCCCAGTCATAGCTATCATCCAACCATGTCTCTGTTATACCCACTATGTCATAGTTTTCTTCAGACATTATTAACTCCAGTTCGTCAGTTTTATTGGTCAGACTTCTGGCATTAGTAAGCATACAATTTAGAGGTGTATGGTTTTTTTCCCTATGAAGCCTATCCCTATTGACTATTCTAACCCCTCCCTCCGCTCCACCCCCAGGTACATTTATAAGCCCCAGCTTTCTATCTACACTATCTTCCCCTTCTATATTGTAGTTTCCCTCCCCCCTTTACCTAGTTTAAACACTCCTCCACCCTTCTGGCCATCTTCTCCCCGAGCACAGCTGCACCCTCCCCATTGAGGTGCAGCCCGTCCCTACCGTAGAGCCTGTATCCGACAGAGAAGTCGGCCCAGTTCTCCATGAACCCAAACCCCTCCTTCCTACACCAGCTTCTGAGCCACTTGTTTAGCTCCCTAATCTCCCGCTGCCTCTCTGGTGTGGCACGTGGTACAGGTAATATTTCAGAAAATACTACCTTGGAGGTCCTTGCCTTAAGCTTGCTACCTAAGTCCCTGAAATCATTTTTAAGGACACTCCGCCTACCTCTCACTTTGTCATTGGTGCCAATGTGCACCATGACTGCTGGGTCTTCTCCAGCCCCCCCCAGTAATCTGTCAACCCGATCCGCGATGTGCCGAACGCGAGCGCCAGGCAGACAACACACTGTTCGGCGATCCCGGTCTTTGTGACAGATCGCCCTGTCTGTCCCCCTAATAATTGAGTCCCCCACTACCAGCACCTGTCTGGCCTGCCCTGCGCTCCTCCTTCCCTCCTTACTGGAGCAGACACCCCTCTGGTGGTCAGAGGCAGTGACTTGCTGCAGTACTGCTAACTCTGAACTAACATCCCCCTCATCTGCCAACCGGGCAAACTTGTTGGGGTGTGCTAGATCAGGACTAGCCTCCCTGGCGCTTTTCCCCCTACCCCGCCTTCTAACTGTAACCCAGCTAGCTGCCCGACTGTCCTGTACCTCCATCCCGCTATCCTCCCCCACCTCTACCCCCGAAAGAGCTTGCTCAGTGAGCAGCAGACTCCTCTCCAAGTTGTCAATAGATCTCAGTGTTGTCAGTTGCTCCTCTAGACTCAGGATTTGTGCTTCCAAATGAGCAACCTGCACACATCTCGCACAGCAATATGCACCCTCGAAGCGCTGATCTAGGATTGCATACATTGAGCAAGATTAAGTTGCTGCCATGTGATTGGCTGATTAGCTATTTGTGTTAACAAGCAATTGAACAGGTGTATATAATAAAGTGGCCAGTGAGTGTATATGTATTTACCATTTAAAGTAAAGTACTTATTTTTCAGTAGTGCATAATTCTTTTTAAATATGCAACATATTTTATTAGTACTGTATACGTGTTTATTCTACTTTGTTTCCCAACTAAGCACACTATTTTCTTTTTCTTTTTATCATTCCTTATTCTTAATTAGAAAACATTCAACTTTTCAACATCAACTTTTTTTGTTGTTGTTGCAGTAAGAAGAACACAGAAAAACAGACTGGGCCAAAGTGAATCACTGAATGAAAATGCTGATAGTTCAATAATGCAAGTCTAAACTTGATAGTTTAAGTTTATGAAGAAAACGGACATCAATGATAAAGAACATCTGACATTTTGTTTAGTTTATATAGGTGCTGAATTAGTTATTTACTAAATTTTGAATTTGGTAACAATTTATGGAAACTAGTATGTGCTAAATATTTAAATTTTTAAGAGAAGTATTAATGCACTGCTGTATTTTATTTAAATGCAAATAAATTGTGACTGAATACGTATATATTATTTATGTTGATCCTGTAATAAAAACAGATTTCACAACTAAATGTTTAAGGATTTGTTATTTTCCCCCTAACAATTTAGTATTGTTCTTTTACCATCATTTGGTTGATCATGTTTGTGTTCCTTATTTTCATGCCCTTATAAAGGACAACTCAATCATTGCTACACAATCCTGGAATGTAGTTTCAGTACCTGGATCGCTGCCTGCCTTAAGATCGCTGATCATTGCAAAATGATAACCTAGGCAGAATAAGTATATTAATATTTTTTTCTTAAGACCCATTGACCTTCCTGTTTAGTGTAGTGTAGTGGGGCTTCCTGTCAACTGCTAAGCCAAAGTGCAGTCTTCCCTTACCTTCCAAAATTAACAAAAAAATTTTGCCATTTAATTTCCTTTTTTCCAATAATGTATCAATAAACTCAAATTATAAATAGTCAGTCATGGCATATGCCAGTCTAAACGTAACTAAGAAATATGGAGAGGTTTCCCACCATAAATTTGGATTACTGTGGAGAGCAAAGATGTTTGACCCATATAATCATATACATAATGATACCAATGAAAGACAGCCCTGGAAGGATTTGGACACCACCCCTTTATGTTTTATTGCATGGTCAAGCTCATGTGCCCACACACCAAACCAGGGGTGTAACTAGAAACCACAGGGCTCCGGTGTGAAAATTGCCCCTCAACTTCACAAGCAACATGTGCCACCTTTGCCCCCAAACAGCTTGTTTGTGCCACCTATGCTCCCAAGCAGCTTGTCTGTGCCACCTATGCTCCCAAGCAGCTTGTCTGTGCCATCTCTGCCCCCTAAACAGCCTACCTGTGGCCCTTTACCCCTAAACATCCTGCCTGTGCCATCTCTGCCCCTAAACAGGCAGAGATGGCACTTTCTGCTCTCAAAACACATTCATTCAGTCACTTATTTACTCATAAGTAGTCTGGGTACTTGCCGAGAAGCACTATGTGAGAAAACTCTCTTTTCTCACCCAGGGGAAGCAGGAACCTGGGCAGGAAAATATAATTTCCTTGTACATTGTGCAAGTGCCACAGCGATATGCTGAGGGCCTGCATAAATCGGCCATCGGGACTTGGTTTCCCAGTAGGCCAGTCCGGCCCTGAATGATAAAAATTGTAAAATGTCATTTTTTTCCAAGCTGAAAATAAGCATTTAGAGCTCAACCTAGTCAGGTCTGGACTGGGAATAAAAACTAGCCCTGTAAATAACTAAATACCAGCCCCATATTTCATGGTACCATAATTATTCCTGCATGTGTGAGATCCCAGCCCAATTGTTTTTTTTTCTTTTTCAGACCATCTGAGAGAGCACCAGTATAGTCCAAATAATGCTACATAATATTTCAAGTATGAAAGTTAACCAATTTTCAAGTTTACTCAAACAAAAAGTTTTTTAAAACACAAAAATCACTTTTACAGTAGATGATAAACGTGGAAATAATCTTGTAGCGCTCCAAAATAAAAATAAGAACTAAAAATGTGCAGTCTGCATTAAAATACCTGTCACGGAGCTGGCTAGTCCGACCGACTACCTCCGCTTACATGTGCTCCTTTAGCCTGGGACAACACACTTTCCCCGGTTCCCCAGTCACTAGCCGAGACTCAGTGTAGGGTAAAACCAAACGAAGACTGATTTATTTCTCACACACAGGGCTGGATATATCCAGCAAAACACATATTTCTATAAAAACAAGATATTGGGATACAAACCGTCCCCTTAATCTGCCTCCCAGAGACAACAGGGGCAGTAACGGGATTAACAATACAATGAGGAGGGGGAGGAGAGACTGATTTACACAAAATAATAATGCACCATGAGGTGGAGGGGTCTGATATTAAATTAAAACAATGGCGGTCTCTCCCTGGTTGCAGATCCTGGCTATCTGCTGGAGATAATCCCCTCAGCCAGTGATGACATGATATACTGCTGGGGGGGTAGCCACAGAAGTCTTTACAAACCCAGGGCCCATAGTCAATAGGGAGGAGGCTGGCAGTTAGGCCTCTCCAGTGGCCCCAGTGATGGAGGCTTCCGTCACAATACCACCATGTGAAATACCTTGGGGTGTGTAGTTTTCAAAAATATATGGTTTGATGGGATAGATTGCATTGGCCAGCTTCAAAGATTAGATTTGGAAAAAAAATGGTTTTGAAATAGCAAAAAACACTACTTGTACTTATTGCACAATAACTTGCAGAAAAAAGCAACAAAAAAAAACCCCCAAAAAATGTTGATTTCTAAACTCAGGACAAATAGTAGAATGTAATGATCATGTTTTTTCAATATTTTATCATATTTCATTATTTTTTTTATAGGAAATTAGATTCTATGATCAAAAATAGTATCTGAAGAAAGCCTCTCTTCTTTTGTAAAAATCAATATAAAGTCACTGGCCACTTTATTAGGTATACCTGTTCAATTGCTTGTTAACACAAATAGCTAATCAGCCAATCTCATGTCAGCAACTCAATGCATTTAGGCATGTATACGTGGTCAAGACAACTTGCTGAAGTTCAAACCGAGCATCAGAATGGGGAAGAAAGGGGATTTAAGTGACTTTGAACGTGGCATGGTTGTTAGTGCCAGACAGGTTGGTCTGAGTATTTCAGAAACTGCTGGTCTACTGGGATTTTCACGCACAACCATCTCTAGGGTTTACAGAGAATGGTCCAAAAAGAGAAAATATCCAGTTGTGTGTGTGTGTCAGAAATTGTATATATTTGGGAAAAGGTGATTCCAGGTGCCGACACACCTTCGTCTATGGGTAAATAGCTTAAATCCACGCAGCTTGAATAGTCACAAGAAAATGCTTCTTTGATAGGAAAATGGAGGGTTTAATGCTGTGATGAAGCCTATGAAATGCTAACACAGACAGGGTTACATTGGTAAGGAAGATGTAACTGCAACAAGAATTTAAAGATTGTAACTAACTGCAACACGGATGTAAAGATTGTAACACAACTAAGGACATACAGGGAGTTCTTATAGGGTGGGATGAAAGGTACATGCCATTAACATTCCTATTGGTTAACAATATCAAAAGACAATACTAACACTATCACACAACATACAATTTACAATCCTATGGATAAACTAATTATAATATCAAAAGACAATACATACAATCCTATGGATACAACATCAAAAGACAATAATAACGCTATACAATTTACAATCCTATGGATAAGCGAATTAAAAGACAATACATACAATTTACAATATCAAAAGGATTTTATAAACTGATACCACTGATAATCAATAGTGTCTGCCATTTACATTTGCTGTTTGATGTGGTTATCAAAAAGATGTAAACTGGGGTTAAATAAAAGTCACAGCCTGTCCTTTCTGTGTGGATGTAAATTAAACTGGCCAAATGTTGTTTAGTTAGTCAGAAAATGCCTTGTTGATGTCAGAGGAGAATAGGCAATAGACTATAGAGAATAGACTGGTTAAGGATGACAAAAAGGCAAAAGTAACTCAAATGACCACTTGTTACAACCAAGGTATGCAGAATACCATCTCTGAATGCACATCTATTCTGCATATGCTTCTGGAGATGATGTATTGCTTTGCCTTTGTCTGCCTAATCTTAGAAATCTGTCTATCTTTCTCATTTTGGGTTTTTTGTACTTACTAAATGCTAATCTTTTTTAACTATTCTGGCCACATCTACAGAGTACCACATTAGCTTCTTAAAAAAATTCTGACTAGCCTACTACGAGGCTTTAGTAGGAAGTTTAGAATGAGCAGTTCAGACTATCTGCACTCCAGGCACAACCAGCTACTTTGGTTTTCCAGTTCACATCAGGAAGATTAAAGTCATTCATGATTATAGCTTCTCCCTTCACTGTCATTTTAGCTTTTTCCTCAATGAGTAGATTAGGGCTGCAACTAACGATTATTTTAATAATCGATTAGTTAGCCGATTATTTTTTCGATTAATCGATTAATCGGATAAAAAAAATTAAATTTTTTTTCAATTTAAAATAATGTAATAAAAAACGTACAATTTACACTTTCATCTCTTTATCACAATGGCCTCTCCCTATTCACCTTCTTATTTTACTGATATAATAATAAAAGCTACAAGAACCCAAACACAGTGTTTCTCAAACTAGGTTTTAATACAAAGTTATTAGTAAATATTAATTCATATGTTAACTATTTTTCATATTTAATAAAAACTATGAGAAAAAAGCCTTGTTTAAATTTTTTTTTATTTACCAAACTGCCCCCGGTTATGCACATCTGACCCCCAGCTTGCCACTCTGCCCCCATATATGCCTTATACCTCTTATATGCCAGTGATATGCAACTGAGCCCCCTGATATACCTTTTACCCCCAGATATGTTTTATGCCCCCCCTGATATGCCTAATATCGATATGCCTTATACCCCCTATATGCCCTAAAATTCATAATACCCCCCATACACCACTATAACTCACCCATACACCACTCTGGCCCCTCCCCCTCCCATACACCACTCTGGATCCTCCCCCTCCCATACACCACTCTGGCTCCTGCCCCTCCCATACACCACTCTGGCTCCTGCCCCTCCCATACACCACTCTGGCTCCTCCCCCTCCCATACCCCACTCTGCCTCCTCCCCCTCCCATACATCACTTTGGCTCCTCCCCCTCCCATACTCCACTCTAACTCCCCCCCTCCCATACTCCACTCTGCCTCCTCCCCCCTCCCATACACCACTCTGCCTCCTCCCCCTCCCATACTCCACTCTGCCTCCTGTCAGCCACGGAGGTTCACAAGACACCAGGGAGCCGGGTAGAGAAGCAGAGTGCCGTATGGGAGGGGGAGGAGCCACAGTGGTGTATTGGAGGGTGGCTCCCATACACCCCTCTGACTCCTCCCCCCTCCCATACACCGCTCTGCCTCTCTACCCGGCTCCGTTACTGACAGGAACTTTAACTGCAGCTTCATAGAAGCCTCAGCGTAAGTGAAGGTGAGTAACGGAGGCTGTCTGTGCGATGCAGACCCCCACCGGCTGACAGAGAGGATGATCCTCTGTCAGCCGGTGGGGGTCTAAACGATGCGCACAGACAGCCTCCGTTACTGCCCTTCTCTTACGCTGAGGCTTCTATGAAGTCAGTAACGGAGCCGGGTAGAGAGGCAGAGTGATGTATGGGAGGGGGGAGGAGTCAGAGGGGTGTATGGGAGGGGGAGAGAGACGGAAGTGAGAGACCGGCCGACAGTGAGGGGAATCCAGGTCCCCTGCAGCGTTGCGGGGGATCTGGATTCTAGTGTTATAATCCGATCTCTGTTTGAGGTCGGATTATAATTTTTATAATCGATAAAAATC